>VWZY01003453.1:1161513-1197855 GCA_013399075.1 Chloroceryle aenea
GGGGTGTCTTTTTGTCTGGGATTTGGATTTTGATGAACTGAGGACCTTCACTTTGATGTTTTCAGAAACATCAAAAGATCAGGCTTCTTCTCAACATCATTAGCGCAGCCTGAAGATGTTTAGTGCTCCAGCACATACAGAAAACACAGCCCAGACTCCCCCAGTGGACTTTGCCTTGTTTTGATTCCTTCTTTTCAAATTTTTTCAAATCTATTTTGTATTTCTTATTCCAAGCCACTTGCCCCTCTCCCACCCTGCTCCATCCTTTCCTAAACTCACCAGAGGAGCTTTCTAGGGCCAGCCTATTCCCCTTCCTGAAGGGGATTTTAGAAACTCCTTTCCCCTACACTGTGCCATGGTATTCTGCAAGCACTCACTGACAGAACCAACCATGGAACATCTGTTATTGTGCTGAAATGAGTCAAAAGGGGGTTGGGTTTTGTTTTGAGTCTTTGTTATCTTTCTTTTAATAAAGGTATAATTTTCAGGAAAGATTTGAAGGGGAAGTGAGGGGAAAAAGTAGAGCTTGAAACCCTCCAGAGGAAGGAGCAGCAAACATGTGGTGCTTCATCTATTAATTTTGGGAAACCTGCTTCCAAATCACATTTTAATGACAAGCATTAATTTAGATCAAATAGAAAGTTAATGCATGAAGTGAATACACTGAGCTCACCTTACAGGCAGTTCTGGGATATGAAATGCACCATCCATAGATCAAGCCCCCAGCAGTTCAAACCAGACACACACAGAGACTGCTGTTGCACAATCTAGGGAGCACTCATGCCACTTTTCCCCAGAGGCAGTGAGGTTATTTCACCATCCAGGTATAACACAAGGGACTTTCAGCATAGCAATCCTCGAAGACTCCACAGGACTAGAGAGACCTACTGCATAAAAATCTTGTGGCTAGGAGCCTCCCCAGGTCACCACCACCTATCTCTGCAGCCAGTGCACACGTGGTGACAGAGGCTGTTCTTTCTAAGCAGACCCTCTTGCTATGGCTCTTCCTGGACTCCCCAGGTAAGCATCAGAGCATCAGCAAGAAAATTGTTGTCTTTTTCTGTGACTGCCACTTTTTGCTGAACTGGCAGCACAAGGGCATGAAAAGAGGCCCAATAATGCCAACTAAATGGTGTATTTTAATTTAAAAAGCTGGCCTCTGACTGAGCTTGTAGCTTGATGATCACTTTTTTTCTTCCTATCATCTAGAAGAATCAAGCAAATTCTCTGAGGACTGGTCAGGCCAAGAGATTTATTCCAACACTATCAGGCTTCTTCTACTGCAAGCAACATCATTATAAAAATATCACAGCATGAAAGGATCTACCAGTGACAAAAGCTGTAGAGGCCAACTCTGCTCTGCTCTCCTCGATTAAACACTCTCCCATAATCTTCTAAAAGAACTAATGCCTTCTGTGTTCCTTTGCTATGAACAATGTATTTCATCTGATTCTCTTCTATAGAGCTATCAACATCTATTTGGTTGCAGCACACACATTTCTATGAGGCTGTAGCTGCTTAAAGGAGAAAACAGACGAGGTCATCACGTATCGAGCCACACTTCACACAACTAGAGAAAAGAATGATGATGAATAAGAATAAAGCAAAGGGATTCAAGCCATAACTTAAGGATTTTGTGGGCTGCAATATCTCACTGTTCAGCGTGGATCTAGCATTGCTACATTTACATAACAAAAGTGACTGCAGCACAGTCTGCACAGCCACATGCTCATCACCTCCAGTGGCCCCAGCAGGTATGTTGAGGTTGGCATCGACACAGTAACACCATAAACAAACTACTCCCTGTTTACAGCAATACAAGCCAGTGACAAAGCAGAAACCCCAACATGTCTGAGAACTGAGCATTTTCTTTTCCATCTTTTGTTACAGAAACCTTGGATTCAAAACTTCCCATCGGCAACAATTGAGACGCATCTCAAAGGCGCTGATGTGGAGTCTGGAAGGTGTGCATGTAGCCCAGAATGGTTTGGAAAGGACCTTGAAAGGTGACCTGGTCCAATCCCCTCTTAAAGATGTGTAAATACACATCCATATCTCGATATGCATGTCTCTCTCTCCCACGGAAGCGTTAAGTGTGAGAGCTCATTACTGCTCCAGAGCAGAAAGGCAGAGCCAGGATGACCAGGAGGGATTTGGCCAGTCTGGGGACAGTACCCATGTGACAGAACAGCAGGCAGAGAAACTTGCACAGTTGTTGCCTGCAGTACTACATACCTGACCTTGCAAAGACCTACAGTAAATATTTTTCATTTGGAATTATCCCTCAGACAACAAAATTCAGCCAGAGTGCTTTAAAAAGTACAACAGGAAAGATGTAAGGGAGAGAATTTTTATGAAGTGATTAGAGGAAATTATTACTGCAGAATCCATCTCTGTCACATGCTTTTCATAGGAACACAGCCTGACTGGTAGCTTCCAGAAGCCCTTTATTGTTCCAGCTGTAGCTCTCTGATATAAATAGATCACTTTATAATGTGTCTGCACTCTGCCCTTTAAGGACTCTGCTCTTCCTACTGTTTGATACACTCGGCTTAATAGCACATTGTCCAGCCTGGCTGCAGAGCTGGAAGACTGCCATTCTTCACACCTCACACAGACACTTCTGGCTGACAGAGCGAGCGGCAGCCCTGCTCTGCTCCTCCAGAGGATGGGCCAAATTCAGAGCTCTTTGAGGTCTGTTGATCTCTGTGGAGACACGTGACTGCATCCTGGGATCTGGGATGGAGGCTGGGTACACAGCAGCTTCAAGAGCAGGGCCAGGAGGTACTTATCCATCCCAGTACCCAATGAAGTGTATCAGAAAGGGCTAAACAACTGGCTGAGCTGACTGGGACAGTGGTAAGAACATACATGGCCAAGCTGCAGTAAAATCAATGTCTGCAGGCACAGGACGTTAGACTTGAGACCAAAGCTTTAGTCATGCTTGTGACAGCGTCCTGCTACATCCCCTTTGTAATTCACTTCACCTCCCCTCCATAACTCACTTCCTCTGTCTGCAGAATGGAATTAACAGTATTTGCTTTCCATATTGAATGCTTTGAGAACCACCTTTTACAGCTGCTACATAAAAGCATTACTATTAAAGCCATTCTTCTGAGTATATTTAGGAACTCTCCACGTGAAGTGCTGAAGCACATTTCTAATGTCAGCAGGATATTAGAAGACCCCTTGTCTCACTGGAACAGCTTTAATGAGCTACTGGAAGTAGCTCACTAGGTTTCTACTGCCACAGTGCTGCATAACTTGTCCATACATCAAACAGTCTTGGAGTATTTACCTTCTCTTCTCTGAACCCTCTTGGCTTCCAGGAGCCAACGGCTATTCATATGACTGGCAACGTGCCAATATGAAAATCCAGGCAGCCTAACAACTTCCTACAAGACGTGTGAAGATAAGGTGGCAGAGAGACAATAGGAGGCAAATTAAATTCCCCAAACTCCATCTTTCTGGGCACTGGAAATTAAAAGAATTATGGTTTTGTCGTGTGACCTCTTTCCAGATCAAAGATGACATGGAGATGCTGAAGGGACAGGTTCCTATTTCATTCCTCGTTACTGGCTGTCAGAGCTTGATGAAAAGATTACACAGTAAGAACAGCAGAGATTGTTACTATCATATTCTGAAATTTGGATTATGCTGAAGCAATTACTTAAAACTGCACCAACCAGTAAGGCATGGGACAAAAAGAAAATACTTCTATGGCAATTCTGCATTTCTATTAGAGAGAAAAATATTCTTTCCTCTTCCTCTACCCCTGCAATGCTTTGACCTTGCAGGAATGTTTAGGGCAAAGTGGGATCTGTGAAAGGCTACAGGAAGCTCTCAGTCTGTCCTAAGAAATCCAAGATAGAAATAATCCAGTAGACTTCCTTCTGCATTACCATATACAAGGAAGAAAGTTGTCACCTGCAACAGACCTCTGCAGCATTTGCAGCCAAGCCCCTTCCCAGGAGTGCTTTTGGATAGATTTCCAGCTCCCAAGGTCTCACAGAGCACCTCCTTATGCATCATCCATAACTTAAACACACACGGGTAGCAAATACACCTTCAAACAGAATAACTGGTTGGCTGCTATGTCTCCAGCACCCAACCAGGAGGGAGAAACAGGTACCAAAGTGGAGAAGGGAGGTAGAAGACCTAATTAGCAGCTTCCCCTTCTGAAAGCATCTACAGAGGAACTATTTATTTATAACCTCCTCTGAACACATCTATGGAGGAACTGTTTACTTCTAAGACTCAGCAATGAAACGACAAACCTTTCATTAGCATCCAAAGCCACGCAAAATCTGAAGATGCCTTTGGAAAGCCCATCAGTACTAACTACCCATCTGCATCTGCACTGGGAACACACACACAGGCGGCAGAGGGGGAAACACAACCGGGATCCTTTCTGCTGGAGCCTGCAGAGGGAAGGAAAAGGAGACAGATCTCCCCTGGGAGATGGATGTAAAGACAGACTCAAAGGCAGTGTGCCTACAGGTTCCCTCCTTCCAAAACAAACCTTGGAGGGATTCTTGAATCTAAACAAAATCCATCCTTCCAAGCTGTTCAAACAGCACTAGCAAAGAGGAAGCACAAAAGCGGTGCCAAAATAAACACCCAAATGAAATGGAAATTACCTTGAGGAAAGTTAACTGAAGAACACAGGCAAGAGAAAACTGATAGAGGCAAAATCACCAGCTTTGGAGAAGTTACACCAGGTTAGACCAACTATGACACAGACCTGAGCGTGTCGAGCACGCAAAGTCAAACTGGAGTAGACTAATGGCATGTTCTATGGGGTGGGGAAAACACAATGTGACAGGAGAGAATATTTTGGCTAACACCGTTTCCCTCCAAGGTGTCTCTAGTTTAGTTACTCTTACCTCTAGGACTTAAAACTCTCGGCTCTTCCATTTGTAATCTGGAGAATGTAATGTCTTTATAAAACCCTTCAAAAGCTACAGCTAAAAATGCTAACACAAGTGCCAGGAATTATTATTGTTGCTATTATTACAGATGCTCTAAGCTCCCCTGCTGACTTGCTAGCCAAACTGATCCTCTTCACGACTCCAGTTAAGACTCCGTGCCCAGGCTTTCGTCTCCAGCTATTTTAGCAGCAAACATGACACGATGCACGATCTGCGACCGAAGGAGAACACGTTACAATTTCTTGGGAAACTAATCTTTAACTAATCATAGCAACTACTGTTTGAAAACACAGCAAAGTTGACTGCAAGCTGGGGGCTCGGGTCACTCGTACAATCCTGTTACCATGTGACAACCAACACCGTCGAAATTAGGGGATTCGCACGAGCACTAACAGGATTAACATCCTGGGTTATCAGCCACGACACACACGATTCCCTAGGTGACAAAGCATTCCCATCATCGGGATGAAGCACGGCAATTGTTTAACTGTGTCACAGTACAACATGGTCATTTAAGAAGTGGGATCAAAGGCTACTACACGCAGAAACTCTGACGGTGGGAGTGACTCGGCAGAACAGATTCCCTTTGGCCACTGAAATTTGTAAGTCACCTTTTGATGCCCATGAACACAGAGCCTCAGCTCGACCTGTCCTTTAAAGTACTGTGGTTTCTGTACCTGATTGTCACACTCAATCTGTGTAAAATGTGCTGCCTTCTAATTCGGTGACCTCACTGGCAAAGCAGAGCTTTCCTTTGATGATAGATATTCTGAGCCACTCTGACCTCAACCAACCTCACTTAATACTCAGATTTTTCACATCTCTGGCTGCCTGCTCTTTTAAGAAGGACCAGAATCCAAAGCCATCCTGCCACACGTCTCATGCGAGCACCACTGCCAACAAAGAGAGGACTCCTCCAACCTTCAATAGAATTCTGGTTAAGCTCCAAGCAAGCAAAGCATGGCTGATAGTGGAAGCAAGATCCCATTTCCTATGTATAACCAGCACTACCAGGAGCCCACTTTGTGCACAGGAGAGACTGTCAGCTTAATTTCAACTCACCCCTGCCCTAAACTGAGACATGTCCAGCCTCCCCACACCAGGCAGAGCACTCTCCTGCCCTCCCCATTCCTTGCACCAAAGCACCCTCCCTTCTTTACAAGTCCAAATCCCTTCCAGAAGCAGCACTTGTTGGAAGAGCTCATGGAAACTCCTCTGTCCTGCCCAGATCCAGCTCTTTGGAGCTGCAGGGATGGAGTTGGTAGGGTGGGTTAAGCAATGAAGAGGTTAAGAGAAGCCAAGCAAGGGCAGAAAGAAGTGAAACAGAGATGACAGTGGTATCCGATGAAAGCTAAGGGAAAAAAAACAGGAAATTGGGGAAGAAATCCTGAGATGAGATACCAAAGAAAAAGGGAGAGCGAGCAGGCAAGAACTGAGCTGGTAAGCAGAGGAAGAAGGGACCTAACATTATTCCTCCAGATTTCCTCACATTTTATATCCAACTACTGGAAAGGAATCCAAGGCTGCTCCCCGGGGGTTAATCCTGACCCTGCCTGCATAAGCAAGATATATGAACTAATGAGGTTTTTATGGTTTAAATTATTTCTTTTAAAGCAAAATCAAGAATAGTACCTACTAGGTTATAGTGAACTTCACTTACTCATCCAGTAACTGCATAAATGGTCTAAATAGGGATAGGGAAAGATAGGGAAATTTCCCTAAGACCCATATATACTCTTGGGGTTAAGATTATACATTAATTGTCAGCTTACTGCAAAATCTTTTACACGTTTTTTATCTTAGATTTTAGTAATGAAAATAGGTTTTCTATACATTCAAGACAAATGTTAGAGGCAAGGAGTAGGACAATGGTGGTCAGAGTGTCTCAGCTGTTGCTTTACTTTGCAAACATCAGAAAAAAGACATCCACTAGCATCACTGAATTTTTATGTGGTACTCGATGCAAGGATCTGTACTCTACAAAATTAACTCAACATTAAAGTGCTAGATAGTTAAAAATGATACAGGGCCATTGATGGCGTGCCTGAAATCAATGAAAAGATGTTAGTTCGTGTAATTGAATTTGGTTCTGTGTTTTCAAACCTGAGGATTTTTGTTCAAGCTCTATTTTGTCCATTGCAGGAAGTGATTTTCAAATATTTTCTTCTTATCATAACATTGCAAGGAATGATCTTCACCTTTTTTTTTCCCTGCTCAAGAGATGCCTCGAACAAGGTAACAACAAAGATCCCTTTCAGGTATTGCAAGGAAGCCACAGAAAGATGAGAAGCAGCAGTTAAACATGGGTGCCAGGAAGGACAGCAGCAAAGTAGAGATTACAGGACTACTCTTCTGCTTCTGTAGGCATCGAGAAACCCAACTTTGCCCAAAACTACAGCACTCCTCTGACTGGCTTTGGACCTGAATGGATAATGTGGATGGGGGGAAAATGGAGATATTTGTGGGGAGAAAAAAAAAATCCTGAAAAATAAATGAACTTGAACTCTAGGCAACTTATGAACGGAACAGAAAATGAATGAAAAATGCTGTGTGAGTGAATGAGGTCATGCTCTTTGAAACACCAATTAAGGCCTTCAAAAGCTAAACCAATGGTGTTCTGCTAAGTGCTAATCCTTCTACTGAAGAGTAAGAAGGCTGAGGGGTAAGGCTGTTTAAATTATTAATATGACCCCATGCTAGTCTGCTTCCTTGGAAGAGCGAGATGAATTGTAGAGAGGGCAATGTTATTTTAAATTACTCTCAGCAAGGTGTGGAGCACTTACTCATTTCCCATGGGCTGGTGTTTACATGTGTTCATGCACTCCTCTCACGCTCCTCCTGCGCCTATCTATCGATCTAACTCACTATTTCCCATGTCCAAAAGAAAAGGTTAATTACTGAAAGAGCAGATTCACCCAAGAAAAATAATCTTTTTACTGGAATAGCTTTGTTACAAAAAGGCTGGAGCTCCTAAGCCCTGTAGGCAAAGTCCTGTGTGACAGGAGAGAATGAACTGCTATGAAGGATGGCTTTAGTGAAGGAGGTGTGGGGTTAGGATTCAGGACACCCGAGTTCAAGCCCTCTTCAGTTAATGACTCACTGTGTGACTTTGAACAAGTCACCTGATTTGTGGCATCTTTTAGTTTCTTCTTTGTGTAATGCAGATAATGGTTTCCCATCTCGCAGGGAGGTGAGTGTAAAATCTAGTTAATTCAATGATTCCAAGGCAATCAGATGCCACAGACACTACTAATTATTGTCAATTTTGCTACGTTAAAGAGGCTTCCAATTGCTGAATGACTCTTCCAGAACCACTGCCCTGGATACACAAAGTCTGTTACAACTTCTACCAACACGCTTTGCATTCCTCGCTATTCCTTCTGCAAACATCTCTCAAAACTGCAGAAAAAGTCCTTTGGGAAGGACAAGATGCAGGCTGAAATTCTTCAGTTTTGTATTGATGGAGCTGAAATCCGGATTAAGTCCAAATCTATTTCCATCCTGAAACATTCTGAAAGGGCACAGATGTACCAAAAAAGGATCAAACACTAAATACCAGCAGCAGCTTCTAGATGCCGTACACTATGTGTCAGACTACAAACTGAGACTAAATGAGAGAGTGTATTTCCTCCTCCAGTTGCTATTTAAGTTAGCGTATGCTCTGAGCAATGAAAATAAATTCTATTAAGCACAGACTGGGGCTCATGGGATCTGCATTCCTCTTGCGATTCTCCCATTAGGTTTCTAGGTGACTTCAGGCAAGTCACCAATCCTTCACACTTCAGCTCTCCTCAGATTGTCTCCCACCTTTACCACCCAAAAAGCAAAGCATTATTCAAAGTACTTTGCCTTGCAGCCAGGAACACACAAAGCACGACTACCTGAACTCTTCAATACACCCTGACATTCAGCTTTTTCTACATCTCTCATACGAGGTGACTGTAATGCAGAGGAGCATTCCCCTTCAGCTTGGTTCCACCTGAGCTGACTCCACTTCCCAGGAAATTAGCTTTGCTGGCCCTTTCTTTTCAAAAAAACAGTAAATAGTTACAGTAAAAGGAAAAAGTTACATGACCCGAGGGAAGAAAGAGCTGATAAAGCAGCACAAATGTGTGGTATGTATTCCCTTGGAACTACGCACAGGAGAAATGATAATTTCTAAAAGAAATATGAACTTTTTCAAGCAAGCAAGTCAATTATAAAGGCAGAAGGCAGCCTCCATCCAGGACAGGTCTTGCACACGAAGCCTCCATCAGCTCCCAGAAACAGGCAGTTAGAGACACCACAGATCAGGCCCAACGGTGTTCCTGGAAATCTCTACACACATCCCAAGATGGAGAGGGTCCAGGAAGCATCACTGCTGCTATTACTGCAGCTCAACCTATTTTAACACGTTTTCTTTTGCTCTTTTTCAGTCTTTCAACTGCCAGCACGTAATGCAAAGATCAAAACTAGCACTAGGCAGACTGGGACTACATATTAACACCAGAGAAAAGGCAGCTCAGCAAGGAACCATCCCACGCAGCTCTTCACCCAGGTCTCTTTGAGCCAAGTACACATATGCACATCTGTGTGCACGCACACGTACAGAAAACCCCTTTATTTATTGGACTTTACAGCTTTTGCCAGTCCAGCACGTAGCCCTGTAGCCTACTTCTTTTTGCCAGCACACATATTGGCATTCTAGTGCTCCAAGCGCTTTCCTTGTGACAGCTTTTACATTTTTAATCTCCTTTCTGGTAGAGAAGAACGGGTGCTGGGGTCTGATTTACATTCTGTACATAAACTGCAATGTTCTCACCATTCCTCACCCAAACCAAACAGGATCAGGAATCTACAGCTTTTTTTGTTTGTTTTCCTCTGTACTTCTCTGTTCTATCACAATTTCTCCCTTCATCTCAACCTAAAAGAAAATACTAAAACAGTGGCCATTAGCTCCAGAAAAAGATGATTATTTAACCCTTTCCAAGTCTGGATATAAAAGGCAACTGTCCTCAAAACACAAAACAGTGAAGTAAATTATTTGCTCTAATTTATCTTCTAGTACTTAATTAAAAGAAACACATTTCTAAAATGGTTATAGTCATCTTCTGCAACCTGTTCTTTGCCCAGTCCTTTATTATTTATCCTTTTACAAATCCCAAATGTCTGCCAGTGCAAAAATATAAGGTTTCAAGCTGTCATTTCACGGATGGAGAGGCACCTCTCGATGCATCATGGACTGTTCTCCCAATCCTGACACCAAGGGGCCTGTGATTCTATACATCTGGGACAGCATCGATTCTAAGAATAGAAGATGAAACAAAAAATTCACACTGAACTACAAAACAGCATTGGAAGCACTGAAGCTGGACAGACTGAAGAGCTGGGCAAAGGCGAACCTAATGACGCTCAACAAAGATAAGTGTAGAGTCCTAGACCTGGGGGACACCACCACCATGTGCTGGTACAGGTGAGGGGTAGACCTGCTGGAAAGACGCTCCATGGAGAAGGACCTTGGTGTCCCACTTCAACATGAGGAAAAACTTGTTTACTGTGAGGGTGACAGAGCCTGGACCAGGCTCCCAGAGAGGTTGTGGAGTCTCCTTCTCTGGAGACTTTCAAGACACACACCCCCACACCCCACCCCCCCAGATCTGTTCCTGTGTGGACTGCCCTGGGTGACTCTGCTCTGGCAGGGGGGGTGGGCTCNGTGACTCTGCTCTGGCAGGGGGGTTGGACTCGATCTCCAGAGGTCCCTTCAAACCTCTACCATTCTGTGATTTTATGAGGCGTTTAATTATTTTGCTGCCTTTCATTCCCCCAAACATATTGCAACTTGTCCCTGAACTAAGACAGACCCCCCTGCAGGCGGGGCAGTGGGCACAGGGGAGCCCACAGCAGCAGCTATCAGCAGACAGCTTTGCAGCTACAGAGATCTGCTCCCCACCGTTCTCCGTGCTGCATCTTCAGAGGGATGAGTCTTGACCAGAGAGCTCAGATGTGCCCAGGAACATGTGCTGGCCTCACACACTGCTCATCACTGGCCATGCTTCTCTGCACTTGACTGAAATCCCAACGGGACTGCCCTCTCCAGCTCAACAGCAGTATTATTCTCCTCTACCTCCTCACCACCTCCCTAATCACTGCCTTAAGGCAGGATCTGCCTTAAAGAATGCATGATTTTCTTCCTGCATCTCCACCAAAATTAACTCTTTCTTATGAGCACACAATAAATACCCAGATAGCACTTCAGCAGGGGACCTGGAATCCAAGGCTTGCATATGGTAGGGGCAACTCTGTACAACAGACATCACCGTTCAGATTATAGATCTGCATTTTAATGAGATACAAAGCTGGAATCCTGACAGGGTTTTGTTCACTTTTGTTCTGTCTCTCAAGCACCTCACATTACTGGACTAGATGACCTCTTCCAGTGTAGGAAATGTGTCGATTCACTACAAGATTTATGGGAAGATACCAAAACCAGGCTGGCCTCAAACAAGAATAGGTATTTCCAAAAAGATTCCTCCTATTCTTCTGATTTCTTAAAATTTATCGTGCATTTCAGCCTCCCCTCCATCTCCCTTGCAGTAACATTTTTGAGGAGATGCTCTCAGCAAGTTAATTAAGGCTCTCAGCCTCAACTTTCACTTGTGTAAAGCAGTAGAAGATTTGGACTAACCTGAGCTGAGAATTTGAAAGAAAAAGCTGGCTACAGCTGACTAGAGTTCCTGCTTGACTTGAGATGAACATCCTCGAAAGCACCGGGACTGAGCACCCCGGTGAAGCATTTGAGCCGCTGCCAGAGCTCTTGCTGCAGCTGCAAACGTGAAATGCAGCACAGGGACAAAGCAGGAGTCACACACGCAGGGAAGGTCTGGCATTTCTGAGTGTCTAAGGTGTGCCAGTGAAACACAAGATGGACCACGCGCCTGGAAATGCTGTTGAGCCACACGGGAATACTTCCACTTGGTTTAAATCACCCCATGCAGTGTTACTCAGTTGAACCCCCTTCCCAGCTCCCTGCTCATTAATTACTACTTTCACACAACACTCCACTTCTATTGGGCAACAATTTGCTTAAGCAGATAACAGCCACATTAAATCCACCAGTTCAAAAAGGAGCTTTTTACCAAATAAACCATGAAATTAATTTTACTTTTCTACCACTACTATGTCAGGAACTCTACATCGCCTTTAATAAACTTCTCCAAATGAGCATGCTGATAACTGAACAACTTGACATTTCTAACAGGGAGAAGGCAGAAAACCAGAAAGAATTATATTAAGAAATGAAGGGGGAAGGAGAAAAGCAGGCTGAAGAGCTTGCTTCAAGTAAAATCTTGTGAAGTTAGGGTTTTGTTTTCTTCTCAGAGGGGGAAAAAAGGACTTCCAGGACAAGGAAGGGCTGTGTGTCACCCTTCCTATTCCACTCCTAATGAGACCATCCTGATGTCACTGGACCAAACTGTGAACCAAGCAGTACCATCACCACCCCAAGGGCCAGAAAAAATTGTATAAAAAAGTGAAAGTGATAAAGGTACTTGTTTAAGATACTTTGGCAACATCCTCACTCGGCAAATTTACTTGCAAGTTTACAGGCAAAAATGTATTCATACTGAAAAAAAACTTAAATGGAATCTGCCACTTTCATGGAACAGAAGATTCCAAGTTGAGCTCTTCTCATCTTTTTGGTCACAGATATTCTCTGTTCCTTCATATTCTCTTTTATGCCAGCAAAAGCAGAAAAGAAAACCTAAAGAGGAAAAAAAAATGTGACAAGCTTGCCACAGAGAGTAAGAAAAAATATCAGAAGTAAACCAAAACCAACAAAGAATGACAACAACAAAACAACACCACCCCCCACACCAAAACAAATCAAACAAAGAAAAAACAACCAAAAAGAAAACCAGAAACACAACTTTGGGAAGTAAATCCAAGTAGGTACTTTGAGCTGGTTGATTCATTTCTTTTTCATTGTCATTTCCTCGTTTTCAATCAGCTCTAATCCTTGGCTGGAGAATTCAAAGCAGCTATGTCAATTTATATTTGCTAAGGATTTGGCACATCATATAAAGTATTTCCCAGTGTGATCATGTAAGTTAAGTAATTAAAACATTTCATGCAAATAGAGACAGAATCTATATTTCTGTTTCTTTGACTGATCTGAGCTCAGCCAAAAGGGCTCCAATTTTCTCAAACGAGATGAATTGGAACATTTATTTGTATGCTGGGAGTTCTAATGCCATACCATGGTGCCTAGATATTTTTGTGCACTATATGCAGCCCCTCAAAATCCACTGGGAAGCACTAACTTCATTCAAAACTGTCTCTGCTTTTACAAAGTCCCACAAACATCAAATTAAGCCCTTTTCCATTTGTCTAAGACACTGCAGATTATAGAACCCAAGAGTCCAGACTAAATCTGTACAAGACAACCAAATAGAACCCTTTCCTCCATAGGTTTCATTTGTACCTGCCTGATGTTTAAGAGCAACTTCCATTGTGGGAAGGGAGTTAGACCAGCACAAGAGGGGATATGGCTGATACCTTGATTACCACCAGTCAGCTGCACTCCAGCAGACTGGAGGGATTAACTGAAGCATTCAGAGTTGAATTTCACTGGAGAAAGAAAGAGGGAGGGGGAATCATATGCACATTTCCAATTTTCATTCCATTTGTGCTTGCTTTGACTCTGTCATGAGTGCCAATAAAGCTGTACTGAGAAAGTTCTATATCTGAGTTAAGGCCAGCTCTTCACCTCTGGATATACTCAGGCATCTAGAAGAGAATTTTTGTCTCTTTGTCAAACTCTTTGAAGAAATTACAAAGGGAAAATCCATTGCAGATTATTTTTGTTATTTTACTCTGAACCAGACTCTGGTGAGCCTTGCTTTGGGAAGAGAGCTCTCACTTTGGGTCTGACAAAAACAACCTGAAGACTTATTTAAAATGAAAATTAGTAGAACACCACTTTGCATTTCATCCCAAGCCACAGGAATAAACAGAATTCTCTTCTTTGTCTGACCAGTGCAGCCCTGGATCCATCCCTTTATGAGATGTATCTTTGATAAACATTACACATTCAATCTTTGTTGCTAGAATTCAATCTTGCTCTGTGCTCTTACCTGTCAGAAACATCAGTTTTTACAAAATAACAATTTAAGCACTCCAAACCAAGGGAAATATGAGACTGAAAAAGCTCCTCCTAAAGGTGACTACAGGGATGCAGAACAAAACGGTATTGAGAGTGAAGAAAATCATCATAAAAATGACAGGGAGGGAAGAAAAATTAAACAGCCTGTAATCTTTCTTATGGGGAAAAAAAAAGTAAATCTTTGCCTGACAGCAAGTTAATAAATATTTCTACTTCAGTTCTTGCTGGTGGCAATTTATTTTCCCAGTGTGTCCCCTTGACTTCAGTAACTTGATGTCTCAAAAGGTTTTCTTTTTCTACCCCACGCATCACAGCAAGCTCTGGCAAACTGTTTGACCACAGGAAAGGATAAAACAACATTAGGACATTCAGAAGCACAAAATAAGGCAGCAAAAATAACCTTTAGGAAGTCAGTCAAGAATTACAACTTACAAGCAGAGCAGAGACAGCAGAGTGCATTCCCTGACCCATTATGTGGAGAAAGGACCATCAGGTGACTCAAAACATTATTGGTGAATACTACTAAACGAGACCTGAATTTAGAGTCAAAAGAAAGCCCAAAACATGGTCGCTGTGTTTCCAGGGGCTGTGGCAGAAGGTGCCTCAGCACTCCCCTAGCACAGAGCCAGCAACAACCACCACCCGCCCCCCACTTGAGACTGTCCCTGTGCTTTGCTTTGAATAAATTATTCTGAATATTCCTATTTGAGGGAGAAAGGAGGAAAAGCTGAGACTGACTGAAGGTACTGCACAATGCTTGGTCTGCTCCAGTCCACCCAAAGCAAAGCATTTAGCAAGTTGCCTGGTTCCAGTTCCTCGGGGATCTCCGCTGTGCAGACTTGATGAATGGAAGAACCGCTTAAATGCCTACACAAGGTACCAAAGATATCGTTCATTTACCACACTACTGCTACAGAAATAGAATCATGGAATGGTAGGGGTTGGAAGGGACCTCTGGAGATCATAGAGTCCAACCCCCCTGCCAGAGCAGGGTCACCCAGGAACAGATCCAGGAGGATCCTTAAAATGTCTCCAGAGCAGGAGACTCCACAACCTCACTGGGCAGCCTGGGCCAGGCTCTGTCATTCTCACAGCAAAAAGGGGTTTTTTTTCCTCACGTTGAGTTGGAACTTCATGAAATAGACAGGTTGACTGAGTTTTAAATCTACAAAAGGCTCCTTTTATACACCTTTGTGATCGAGCTCATTTACATTCCAAAATGAATGTTCAGAGTGATGAAAAATGAGACACTGAATTAGCCCCCCCTGAAAATCTGGCCATGGCACGCAATTATACCTCTCATACGTAAGCTCCCTCCCACTGTTCAACAGCTCACCAGTAAAGCCAGTGAGGACACCGAGAGCTCCGAACAGCAGGGCAGAATTGGCCTTTATAAAACTACCGGGGTTATGTGGAGTACAAAATCTTCTGGCTTTATGCAAGGCTGCCAGATCTTTCAGAGATGCTGGCAACCACGCCAGTGAAAAGAAGAGGCATGTCAGAAGATAGCTGTGAGAGGACACTGGCATCACTGCATATTCTTCTAGAGTGAAAAGCAAATCAAGAAAGAGCCAGAGAGGGATATGAAGAAAAAGGAACCATGTGAAGCACAACTGGGAGGCAGAAAAAGAGAGACATAGCTGCATTTCAGAGAGAAACGAGACAGGAGCATTCAATCAGAAAACCACTGTATTTGGTGGGTAAAAAAAAAAAGGAGGAAAAAGCTGGATTCATTGGTTTATTCCCCTCTTTGTCATGGATATACTTTTCCTCTCCAGTTTTGATCCCCCTGCCCTGTTTCACAGCATAGCCACCAACAATGGATCTAAGGTCTGAATTTCAGAAGGACTTAGCACTGTACCTCCAAATTCAGGTGACAGCTTCTAGAGGTATTAAAATACTCAGNGAAACAAGGTCTCTGTTGCTTACCTAACCTCTCCAGGATGTTGTGAGGATTAATTAACTAATGCCCATAAAACGTTTAGAGATTCCCAGATAAAACGCTGTAGACGTCAGAACAAGAATTTAAATCAGATGTCAGGCAACCACTGACTGTGGTTTGGGAAACAGCCACACTTGAAAACTATGAAAAAACGGTATGCTGGCTAAAAGGGAAGGGGAAAAGTAGACAACTGAATGCTACAGGATTTGTTTCAGCAATGAGAAGGAAGAAAAGCTGAGCTATTAAGCTAAAGAGCTGAAAAAGAAGACTTAACTTGTTTCAAAAACCTAAGACACTCTCCTCAGCTTCTGAAGTCAAAGTTCAGTGAAAATTAGAGGACTAAGACTTCTGGAGGAAACAGACCTTATTTGCCATCGTGGCACAAGCGAGACAAAAGCAGGAGCAAAAGAGATGATGGCAGCACCAGCTGCCCACCATTCCCACCCCCGCCCCTTCCCCACACACCCGCACGCACACAGAGATTGCCATCTTTCACCCGATTAATCCTCTCCCAGGACAGATTAACGCTTATCTGCTCAATATCCATCTGCTTTGTGATTTCAGTAGATTGTAACCAATCCTGAGGCCTTATCGGCGCCTCTCCCCCCATGGGCAGATGGGAAAAGATGGAAATGGTCGTGTTCTATTAGCGATGGCAGCGACAACAGGCTAAGGCAGCTGCCTCCTTCCCTTCTTTCCTCCTGCAGTCTTCCAGCACCGAGACTGCAGGAGGGCAGCACCAGCACAGCCACCTTCTCCCTCTGGAGGAGTCACCTGAATTAATGAGTTTAGGGACGATGGCAACTGCTGGATGCTCCTTCCCAAATAGGTTTAGCACGGGAGAGCTGCTGCGTCTGCCCCAGCTAAAAGATCAGACTGGATTATGGAGACAGGAAGCAGAAAGGAAAGCCCTGAACTACTGAGGTTTAGGCATTTGGGACATCTGTGGGCACACAGCACAGCCAGCAGAATGGTCAGAGTGACCCGCTGCTCGCTGACGATCCACTCCCCCGTGAAACATCACAGAGCCGTCCTCCCAACATCCCTACCTGCAGGTTTCCTTCGTCAGCCCTTCAGGGTCAGGTCCACCCTTTCACTCAAATGCAGGCAAAGGGGGAAGAGAGCACATCAAGTTGCCCAGTTTATTTGCAGGCAGAGGGAAAAACAACGCATCAAGTTGCAGTTTATTTGCAAAGAAACCACGTCTTCAGCTGCACACCCAAAAGGAGTGGTGGCCTTTGCTGTCACACAAATGAAAGACATTGATTTCTGCCCTTCTGTGATCCTCACCCTTTTCTGTTTGGTCCCTAGAAAGAGGATAGTAATGATTTTATTTGCAGAAATCTAAAGAAGGGAGGTGAAGGGACTCACATTTTTTTTTCCAAGGAGCACAACAGCATTAAAAAATCTCACCACTCTTTAAAAATATCTTACCCAGTATTGCTTGAAGCAATACTCCAACCTCTGAGAGCCAAAACAGATAGGACAAATGTGAGGGCAGAAGGAAATAATCTATTTTTCCCCCCTGATTTATTTTCCCTTCACTGTTAGGGGGTCCTAGAAGATCTGGTACTGTGCATCCTTCCTCTGTTTCTCATTATTCATAGGTGCCTACACAAGTACCTTCAACTAGACGCCCATTAAAATGTTCAGTTAGGCAAGATAAAAGCTGCTCTAGAATGAGGAAAGTGATTTAAGTACCCAAGGAAAATGACACAACCTGCTCAGATTTTGAATACCAAATGCTTGCATCAAACCGCTCGCAATCCACAGACAAAGCAACGACTCTTAACGTGCAGAAACAACCAGCAAATTCACACTGAACGGTGTTTGCTTGTCCTCTGGCAGCTAATTAACAGAAATATCTCTAATTCCAGAGCGCAGACACGGCAATATTGAAAATCTACATAAATAAATTCTTAGTCAGTGAACAAAGATCTCAAATCCAGTAGGATGTGTAAGCCTGAAATCATACCTGGCACCTCTTATTGGAAACAAGACAAGATTGTTCAGTTGAAGGAGAAGTGGTTAAGCAAACCCCCACAGACACAATATCTATTTATATGGGATGGAGCCAAGCAAATCCCAATGCACTTTCCACAAGGTGAATATCAGACTATATTTTTCCTATCATGGAAATGCAGTGTATTTTACAGTGAAACAATAGAGTGGGGCAATAACACAAAAGTGCTTAAGACACAGAGTGAAAGATGTGGTATTTAAGTAGATGGGAAGACAACATTAATAGAGAGGAATACCGTGATTTCCCAACCTGGAATTCTGTCCAGAAAACTGGGTCTAAAAATCTCTTCGTTCATTAAATGAGTCGATGGGCTCTAACAACTCCAAGAGGGTGCGACCTCATCTCCTGGTACACAAAACCTCACTGGTAAATGTGCTATTTAAAACAAAATCAAATCAGCAACAGAGAAAACCACCAAACACACACAAAACAAAACAAACAAATAAACAAACAAAAAAAGAGAAAACAAATAAAGAAACCCCACAACAACAAAACCAAACCATTAAAATCAAGCTAAAAGAACAGAACAGACACTGTACATAAAGCAGACAGGCACTGTCTGAAGGAGCAGAAGAGAGTAAGAATACATTATATTGTTGCTAAAAATGGCTTCTGGACAAATACAGAAAAAGCTTTTTTCCCCCAAAAAAGGTCACCTGCATTCTGCACCCAAACAGCAACGCCAACAAAATATAGGAAATGTGATGGTTTTAATAATGCAGAAGGTCACCGTATAACAGGTGAACAATCCATTAACTCTCTGGTGACAGTCTATTGTTCCAGTACCTTATGAACTGAGGTGGTAGTTGGCTGAAGCAGTCTAATAGGGTATGATATTGATTTGATACCATTCTTCCAATAAATACAGACTCCTCCGTGACACGGGGAGGTTAACATACAGCCTTCACTATAATTATAATCATACTAAACATGAAATATTTACTCTTTGCACACAAAGAGGAGTTTTAGGAAGCTGAATCTCGCTGTTTTCCATGGGGAACAGTTATTTATAGTCTTTCAAGGTCTGAGATTTTTCTAAATAAGAGGAAGAAAAATAATCCCCAAATGGATTTGCTGGAAACCAGTGAGCACACATTCCACCCACTGGTGTGGCTCTCACCTGCTTCCTGCCAGCCAGTATGTACATACACTATTTCCTCATCTGTAACCATAGATCCAAGGAGTAAGAGGATGACCACTAAGGAAATGAAAAATTAACATGTAAATATCCTGACTGTTTTGCTCCCAAGCTCGCTGGTAAACAACAATTTTTTTTTTTTCTTCACACCCTAAAGTCAAGCTGTAGTTAGAGAATTATCAACATGTCAGCTCTACACAGGCAAAGTGGAACATCTTTAAAAGAAAATACCCAGGGCAGAGCAGATGATGTTATTTTTCTGTTCAAATTGTTGAGAAAGATGGTTGATGGATTTGTTTTTTAAACACTACCAGAAACAGTTCCACAGTTGCGTCGATGATCTCACATGACAAGACCTAACATGCTTGCTTTCTAACATGGTTGCTTTCTAACATTACTTTGTCTTCTTGTTTGCCTCGTGGAAAGACCTGCCAGCTACAGATTCAGATGCTCCAACGTGATATGAGAAAGCAGAGGGTGGTTTAGATTACACCATGATCCTGTAGTAAAAAGCTACTTCCCACCTTCAAGGAGCTCCTTCAATTTTCTTCTCACACTCAATGTTCTCCTTGCTCTGTTAACTGGCTGTGCTCAGGCAACACTCATGCAGTGTAGTATGGACTGACACAATGAAGTTCTTGATTACAAGATTTCATTTAGATCTGCACGATCCATCTGGAACAAGAGCTTCAGACCTCCTTGGTGCACTTTGGACTCTCCAGAGAACCTTGTAGTGTTAGTCATCAGCATTGTAAGGAAGCAGGGGCTTGAGTTATGACCACATTTACCTTCTCCAAGATTCTCCCTCCTTCCCCTCCTCTCCCCCAGCTGTATCTTCAGTCACAAACACTTCACACAAGCAACAGTGCTGCTCTCTTCAGTGTCGTGTTCAATTCACAAACATGCAAGTCCAGTGCTCTGCAGGATGGGTCCACTCTTCCTGGCCCCAGCAGTGTCCTGGGTACAGTTTTGACAAACTGTCAAATTTCTACAGCCACCAAAACAAGACTTCCTCTAGTTCTTTCCAAAAGCAAAAGATTTTTCATATTACAAGCCTTATATGTTATATTGTAAATCAAGGTATCTTAGGTCTTCTCCTCTACTAGAAATGACAGTGAGCATTATTTGGTGGCTTCGTCCTCTGGGATCCCTACTCTTGCTGCTTTCACGCTGTTTTTTTGGCATCAAAATCGAGCTATAGGCACTGGTCCATATTTCCTACTCTCTCTGGGAACAGTTTGTGCTTTTCCATCTGCTCGTCTGAATGGCTGGATGTCTAGGAATAGTAATGGTTCCGACTCCTTTGCCCACATCCTACATATTTTAAGGTTTCACTTGGGGAGAAACGATGCCATTTCACCCTATTTGTTTCACAAAGAGCCACGTCAAGGATAGGGTCAAAAAAATGGCAAGGCAGCAGCTGGCTAGTCTCTTCAGGAGTTTGGCTCTACTAGTTCCTCTCTCTTCACAGAAAGTGCTGAATGTAGATTTTTTCCATCCACAGGGGAGGACCTGATAATCCCCTGGTGGGCAATGCCATCTGTCCGCTCAGGAACGCATCCTTACATCAGGGACATGCAGAACAGTACGATGCATAACAAGTTCTGGGCTCCGCAGAGCTCTCGCCACCGGGCATCCAATCTGGGGGGGGTGGTCAGGCTTAGAGTCTCTGCCCTATCTTCTGGTAGTAAAACACCATCAACAGCTTGAGTGTGTTCCCATTCAAGTGAAGTCAGTGGGGTGGTAGTGGTCTACACCAACAGAAGCATGGGCTAGTTCATTTCTGGACTGATGCAGAACACTGTCCCAAACAGCAAGTCCTTGAAACATTTTTTTGGAGAACAGCTGTTCTACTATAGTTCACGGAGTGAGGAGCTGGAGCTTGGAAGAGAAGGCCCAGAAAAGAGATGAGGGCAAGGAGGGCAAAAGGAGGTTAACATTCTGCAATGGCAGCTACTAAATCTTATTCTCCCGATGGATGTTTTCAAGTGTATGTTTAATTGATATTCCTACACGCCTCCGGCTAAAGCACTTCAACTTTACTCCATGAGGACTGCTGGTTTACAGCTTTACACTAGATGGGAAAGATGAAACAGGTAGAATCCAGAACTAACAGAATAAATAATTCCTGCCCTCTTACCTTTCCTCCTGTCTACACATGACAACATAGTTTTTGTTTTTCTGTTGCAGGCAGAACATCTCATGTCACCCTTAGGACATTTGTAGTAACTTTAGGAGAGAAAAAATAAACTTTCCTTTTGCCACAGAGCACAGAAATAAAATGTATTTTAGCTCAGCCATGGGGAAAAGTAATCAGTGAATATATTATAACTAAAATATTCACAGAAGAGTAATCACTAGAACTTCCAAAGTACAAACTGCAGGCAAGGCTAGACCAGTAAAGGCTTTTTACATGTCTGGCAAAAGAGCTGTTTAATAGCAGCCATCCTTGCCAGAACCAATTGAGAGTTGAATCCCCATCACTAGAGCCTCATCAAGCAGCACCTCAACGAGGCAAGTGGGTGGTTGCTCAAAGTACTGGAGCTGACAGACAGATTGCTCCTTTGAATACTCAGCATTGCAACGAGAGGCTGGATGAAGGAGAGGGTCAGCGGGACCCAACTGTAAGAAGTATCTGCCTACAGCAGCCTTTCCAACTTCTTCATAGCAACTTGGGAGTCCAAATCAGAGCTTTATGGTTTTAATGTCATTGAGGACCATTAATGTGAACAAAAATGAAGTAGCAGAAGGCTCTAACTTTTTCTCCTTGCTTATTCAGGCAGAGTTAAACACCTTTCCCAGCTCTTCTAAGATACAACACCTTAATTCTGCATTCCTCATTTTCCTATCTGTTGTTTATTTTAATGTTTTAAAAGTAACTACTGATACACACTTAAGCAGTTACAATGGCTGTACCTAAAAAACCCTACAATTCTAACTGGACATCTATAAAGGATGTGCCAAAAACCCCAAAACCATCAGGGAAGTGACTGAATGACCTTGAGATCCACCAGTCAGCGAGTTCTTTCTTAGTCAGAGTCACATCCACTGTCCCATTGAATGCAGCCCCAACACCACAGCGTGCTGATGTTTTCAGTAGGAAATGAAGAAAACTAAAATTCACATTTCTGCAGAAGGGGTAGGTTTGCAGTCCGATGGTTAGCACGCATCTGTTTGGGCTTCACAACATAGTAAAGGATAGGATTTGTCCTTCTACTTCCTGAATTCCCAGAGGATTGATGCTGCTGTCCTCAGTGCTACAGCAGGCGATGGAAATTCGGTTTCCATCAGCTCAGCAGTGGGGTTAACAAGACTGCAAGGTCAGAAAAGACAACCAATCTTTCCTGCTCTTTGCTGGTAGAAGTAGCAATTTAAAAATTTACCCTGTAATACCAGATGTACCCACAAGACTTAGCAATAAAATTGCTTTATTCTATATAAAAAGTTTTTGCCCACTTTCTAGGAGTACTGCAAATTCTACATCCACAACCATTTTTCTTCTTGGGGAGTCTGTTAGGGGTACTTTTGGGACAAGTTTTCATGCTGCCTTAATGCTGATTTGCAGACATTTTAGTGGAAGAATTACTGTTGCCACAATGATGCTGTAATCCTGGCAGTCCCGAGATATATTTATGATAAGGAAAAGTTAACATGTAGGTAAAACCTTGTTAGCAGCTAGCAACAACTACTACCACTATTTTCTTATTCAAACATTCAGGGCAAAGACATCAGCTATTATTTTTAAAGTAATCAGGTAGCAACCCAAAGTTACTCTTCTCTCACCCTTCTCTTCACTGAAATTACCATACATAAAGCAGAGATATTAATAGCACTTGTAATTACACAGCACTAAATACATATGCAGCTGCAGATCCCATGCTGAAAGATGCTCTGCACTATCAAACCTCATTTAAACCTCCAGGAGCTGCAAGTGAGCGGGTGTCTGCAGCTCACAGGACAGCAGTTGCAGAAGTTGTGTCAACTGCACCATAAAGGAGCTGGATGTTTATTTACCTGCATACCTTTGGGACAAAATATTGTTGCTCAACAATTTTGGAAATAACAAAAAGAAATTTACTACAGGATTCCTCCTCAAAACAAACACCTTTGATGCAAGGGGGGGAAAAGCAAGTGTAGAAGAGAGATGCATTAACTTTGCACGCTGCTAAGGTCAGGGCAACCTTGAACGTTCCTTGAAGGGAAGAACAGCATCTTTTCTTCAGGAGCCTCACGGGTACCACGAGGGTGTGTTTGCAGTTAACTCTGTGCCTTCCCTCACCCCACGCTCATCCCTACAGCGCAGCACTCGCGGGATTTGCACAAGAGAAGGGAACAGGGAGAAGGAGCCGCGACACGGGGAGCAAACGCACAACTCCTTTCCAAAACACGGTCAGTGACGAACTCCAGACAGCAGCTCCAGCTCAAAGTCTGGAAAGCCCCAGCCCCTGCTGCTAAGATCTTGTCTGCCTGTAGGAAAAGGAAGCCAGGGCTGGACGCTGCAGACCCACGGGAGCGAAGCGCTGCTGTGTAAAATTGCTTTGCAATGCACGTGTCCTGCTCAAAGCCGACTCCACAACCTGCACCTTGAGCATCAGAAGGGATTTAATTCCCCTGCAAGGGCCCATGAGAAATGAACAATACAATGTGCACAGTGGGCATAATCCTTGACTCTTGTTGACGCCACACAGAAATCCATTCTGTCTTCTTCTAATCCTCGCGCACAGCCGAAGCTTGCATGATGAAGCTGAAGGGACACGAGCTATTTATAGCCTTTAATTTCATCCTGCATCAGTGGATTTTCAGGCAAAGGAAACAGAGCTTTTAGCTTGGTTCCCGTTTTAACCTGTTCAGTGCTCACAGCTTGGAGAAGTCAAAACAGTTTTATTTCAGAGTCATTTAGTGGTTTCAAGGCAATAAATAGCCCAAACTAGGTCAAGAAGGCGAAGGGTTTGAGCCCACTCTGTACTCCCAGGACAGGAGCAGGGCAGAGCTTCCCACTGCTGCCCCTACAGTTCTGCAGATGCAGCTGGCGAGGGAATATGCGAAGCCAAGTCCATCAGCGTTGCAAGGGCTGGGCAAGCAGGCTGCAGACACAAGGGTGACCCTGTCCCCTCCACCCTGCCTGGTCCTCAATTCCCACCTTCTGGGTTGTTTTCCATTAAATCCAGGTTTCTCTCCTGCTCCACTGGCACAATTTCTACCATGGTCACACTGTTAGAGCAAACGAGTTCCATGCAGGTAACACAAAGCAGACAGAGCTGCCTGCAGGAGACGAGACCTCCAGAGAGACAGGAGCCTCTTAAAGCCCCTAATCCACCCAGCACACCAGCACACAGTGGTAGTCTCTTGCTAACCCAATGTGTAACCTGGGAACAGCTGAAACATCTGACAAAGCTCACCCTCCTTGTCTGCATCTGTAATTTTAACAAGCCTATTGCCTATTCTATGGGTTTTCTCATTATTTTTGTTTCCTGTGTTTGACATTCCTGATCTAGGCTGTGATATGTTTTGCTTTGTCAGGCACGACTGAATCAGACACAAGGAATTTATTTTTTTTCCCTACCAATGTGCAAGGGAAAAAAAATTGTATTTCTGCTAAAAGCTGTTGCTGAAAAGGGATTTGTCTCATTTTTTTTGTGTACACGCACCCATTCCAGTGCAAATCATTAGCCTAACACCCATTTGTAAAGCAAAACATTAAAAAGCAAGAACTAATTCTAATAAACATTGAGGAAAGCAACAGTAATTTAAAAGCAGCCAGCAAGAAACTACAACAAACATCAGGGAGAAAATGAAAAAAGGAAGAAATAGAGGTTAAAAAAAATCTCATGGTTAACCTGATTAACAGGTTGATTTATCTGAGTAAGTTAATACTTGTGTAAGTAGTGCATCTATCCCAGTGATGACCCTGCACAGCCATTGCTGGTTGGCCACTTCCCCACAAGGGATCTGGGAGCACAGAGGTGACTAATCTGAGTTTAAGGAGCAGGCTCTGACATGTCTGGAGTGGCAAAGATGCTCAGATGGTCCAGCTGAACTGTTTACATAGTGGATGGAAATCCCAAAGTAGCCCTGTGCTAAGGCATGGGGAAAAAAAAATAACAACAACAATAATTAAAATATATATCAGTAACAGAAACCAAAACCATGAACCCATGAACAAATCCTCTTAGCTGAAGACCAGCAGCACATCACCACAATGAGAGAAAGCCAAAAAAAAGAGAGAGGTGGGAAACAAGTGTGCAGTAAACTAGATGTACTCCTGCACTTCAGCTACAAGACCAGAGCAGTGCTTTTCTAAAACCCTCCCAAAACCTGGAGAGCAGTCTTTGGAATCTCATCCCATACTGAAAAAAATGTTCAAAGCTTTGTTGTGCTTTCCTTGATATTTTTTTCTTGTCAGCTGAGAGCATGGGAGACAACTCCAACATCTGAAGAATACCCATCCATTCCTCCTCCTTTTCCTCCTTCTCCCTTTTACTTCCCCTCTCCTTGATCTGTTCTTAAATTTCTGAAGAGCCTCAGTGAGTGGCATACTTCAATTTTACAACTAAACTACACTTACTAAGCCAAGTGACTGAGGGTATAAACCAAAGTCCACAAAACTTCACCAATATCAAAGTTTGTTATTTCTTCCCCTCCCCCCCAGTAAATTTTGAATCAAATCTCTTACTGAAGGTTACAAATTCACCCTTATTTCCTATCCAAATGTTAATATCCACACTAGGTGGGTTTTTTTTTTAATCAGTTAAGAAAATTAAGCCCCCTATGACCACTGCCCTTCAATAAAAACTGACAGTTTATTCCCTCAGGAGCTTCAAAAATCCCATAGGCAGTCAAATCCTTCTTGCATTCACACTGGTAAAGAAGCAGAGTTATTCAGAGGGGTTCTGCAGATATGGCAAGGACCCCGTGAGTTCAGATCTCATTTCTGGAGGGTGATGTGTACAATACCTTTCCTGCACCATTTAGGGAACTATTGATCAGATCAAACTACTGGCCAGGGAATAAGAGAGCATTTTGAAGGGAGTTACATGAACACATACACATATAAATAGAAACCTATATAAAAATAGATCATCTTTAGAGTTACAATACTAGATTATATAAATGGACAGCATTTCCCCAGCAAATGGCAGTGTACCCCAATGTAGCTGTTCTAATATGAAAGGAATCTTGTGACTCACTCCTTCACCCTACCCCAACAGGAGCTGCCTTGACTCCTACATACTCCTCACAAATCCTACTTGGTCCTCACCACCTGGCCTTCAAATAGAGCATTTGTTTATACACTGAATAAATAAAGCAAGAAGCCCCACAATCCCAGGGAAGAAAACTTGTTTCAATACAGAAGACAGCCCAGAGAAATGAACTTCTTTGGTGAGATCAGTAGACAGACACAGACAGACAGACACAAAATCCACCACCAGAGTTCCAAAAATAAATAAAAAACAGTTTTAAGAGCTTCTTGTCCAATCCTATTGTCTACACTTTGCTGAAAGAGCAAATAAAATTTATCTAAAGGTTGAGGGTCTATTAAAGAACTGCCTCTCTCCTCATCTACCTTCCCTATTAATCCAAGTCTTTTCTCTCCTGCCAGGTCTCCTAAGAGGTCATAATCTTCCAGTTGCGCCATCAGAGTCTGGTGCTGTGAGGAAGGGTTTGCAATGTCACTAACAGAGGATTACGGGCAGCACGCTGACGTGGGTGCCACAGCAAGCACACAGATGCAGGGGGGGATTCTGAGCTGCATCAAAATGCTTCCTTCCATTCAGGCTCCCTGCTGGAGTAGCAGACCACGCAGGGCTGTCGAGCAGCTCTGCAGGGAGATGGTGCTTCCCTGAAGGACTTCGTATCCCACCAGCACTGAGTCCACGCAGGCACTTTAAATCCTGCCTGGTTTCCTTATTTTCCTATCCAATATCTGAATACCTGAAAGTGAATGGATTCTACAAAAGCCACTTCTTCCCTTACTGAGCAGCCCTAGCTTTACTGACA
The DNA here is from genome assembly GCA_013399075.1 of Chloroceryle aenea. Taxonomy (NCBI): domain Eukaryota; kingdom Metazoa; phylum Chordata; class Aves; order Coraciiformes; family Cerylidae; genus Chloroceryle; species Chloroceryle aenea. The sequence continues at coordinate 1,188,685 of VWZY01003453.1, forward strand.
CACACAGAGAAAGACATCAAGGGGGAACAGAACAAAGTGTTTTCTAACAGAGCACAAGACCCACTGTGTTCAGCAATTGAAACTGAACAGTATAGCCTGAAGATTTTGTACTAACCCAGGGCAACCTCAGCGTTGCCCAGAGTTTCTCCACTACACCAATGCTAAGTGAAACTGCCAGCATAACCCTTCCAAATGCATCATGTCTCTGACATGAACTCTGCATCCAAAACAGAAGCTCCTTGAATTCAAACCTTCCTGCTGTGTAAAAAAAACACCTCACACAAACTGATGGGTTTCACATACAACTGACAGAACAGGAAAAGCACATTCCTGTTTTAGAAGTAGAACTAGTGTGTGCTGTATGCAATGGAAACTACCTCTAAACCCAAAATCCACTTTCAAAAAACCCTCTGCTGTTCAACCTTGAATAGATCCAGTTATTGCCACTGCAATTCTCTCTCCACTTCCAACAGAATTTTCTTTTTTTTTTAAAGTAACTTTGAGCACATGTAAGGCAGAACAAGAACCATCCCAAAAGACATCTACTGCTCTCATCTGCAGTCCTTCAAGGGATATTCTCCTTGCCAGATATTCATTTATACAGTTGGTTATGAATGAGTAATGACAGTAACACAAGATACATTTGGGACACTACAGACCAAATCTTCATTAAGTGGAGAAACACAAGGAAGCAAAACAAAGAGCAAATTCCTGCATACTCTGCAGTTCCAAATGGCTTCACCATCTCTGCTCTGAGATGCTGTCATTTTGTCTGTTACTGTAAACCTTTCTGATGTAATGAATAATTAAAAGCATCTAGATGACAAGGTATAGCACATTGATAGAAACACCAATTTTCTCATCATTAGTCTGCCCATTTCTCTTTTAACACCTAGAGCACTGATGATCCCAGTCACCTCCCGAGTGTTACTCCCATTTAGCCTACACTCTACAGATGGCAGGCAAAAAGAGTGAGGACATGCAGCGTACAACAGAAGTCACAGCAATGTGTTCTCCAGTTCGGAGCTGCAGCAATACCACTTCATAACTGCACCTTCCCCAAGCACTCCATAGGGTCTGCAAAAGGTATTTCTCAGGTTTTTGACAATGGAGTGCTCCTCAGCACGGCCCAAGCATGGGAAAACCTAATCCCAAAGATAACACAGCTCACAAGTTTGTGGAAGTGTAGTAAGAACAAAAACTTGATTTGCAACCCCTGCATGTGACCAACATTCACTGCAATCTGTCTCTATCTTCTTTTCTGAAGATGCCTGCTCAAGAACAGCAACAGTCCTCACAGAGCTGCCAGAGAAGAGAGGAGTCAAAAAAAATAAGTGAAGAGACTTGGCTGTCTGAACATAAATTTGCTGTGGAGTGTTATATGTAGTATCCACAGGACAGAGCTAAGCCTAAAGACAGTTAAAGCCCAAATCAGTTTGTGTAGAATCCAACTATGATGCCAATAAGAGAGGAATATGTTACCAAGAGAAGAATTAGCAAGACAATTAGCTCAAAAGCTATTCATGGGAATTAGCATTTATCTTCTCTCCAAAAAGATTTTATCTTGTTGCTAGTGCTTTCCAGCCTTTTCTCGAAGGCCCCTTCCCCATTTTCTCAGGCCAAGAAAAGACAAAAATATCACAGCTTATAATTTCAACTATTTATAGCACACTCAATCACATTAAAAAAGCCCCACATGTATCCTGCACATCTGCCACCTTCCTGCAGGCAAAAGACTGAAAAGAAAACAAAAGCAAAAAAACCAACCACCCAAAACCCACAAAAAAACAAAACCAAGCCCTCAAAAAACCCAACAACAAACCAAAGGATCCAGGATATGCTACAAGATTGCCAGCATGTGAGCTGCAGTGATGTATTTTGCAACACTGCACCACAGCTACAAGCAGCCCTAGAGGGGCACAAGCAGATGGCTTGATATTATTCTCCAGACCCTGGATGGCCAAGTGTTAATAGGGTTGTAAATCACTGGAGTTAAAAAAACCACACCCAAAACAAACCACAAATGAAAAAAAAAAATCAACTCAGAGACTGGAAGTGTAAACGTGTGGGTTTAGTTCTCAAAATGTGCAGGGTGTATCTATATTGCTACCCATTGTATCAATATTTTCTTCTTCATCTAATGTTTTGGCTCCACAACTGGCCAGGTTCCAGTAGTCCAGAGAAGTAGTGCTTGGTTGCAGTTATTAATCAGACACCTAAGTCACACTTCAAAAGGAAGAGACTGGAGATGGATTCGAACTCTCTAAATGTTGAATTAAATAGTTCAGGATCACCTCAAACCATCAGTATCCTATAAGACACCCTCCTATGAAATACAGCAGAAGAAATGTTACTTTCTTTCTACTTCTCAAAACAATGAAATCTCTTCTTAACCCCTAAAAATCTTCCCTACTTACACCACCACTGCTGGACAGCACTTCACCTGCTTGTCTCTGCCTGCCCCCAAAACCCCTGAAGTCAGTAAAACATGATCTGTTGAGGCCCATGGCTGTGGATCAGGATTTGTAGATTCCAGAGAAGCCGCAGCCAAGCTCAGATTCTGGCATTTTACTTTGTTGGGTTTTTTCCTAGATTAATTCAGATCACCGAGTCTGAGAGGTTTTAGGTAACATTGATGGTAATCAGGCAGGGGGGGGCAGAAAAAGGACACAGCACTGAATAATCATGCTTAAGTACCCTGCTAAAAAAAGATAAAGATTAATTATTCCATCTCTGTCTTGTTATAAAACAGAGGATGGAGTGCAAAAGGTTTGATTTCAATAGGTACTGCTGGTAATATTTCACAACTGAAAATATGAAACTATAGAAATAAATTCAAGTAGGTTACAGAAAAAAAGTTCTAATACATGGAACAATAAAGATAAACTGAGTGAGGTTTGGAAATGGCAAGGGGAGAGAAAACACTGCCTCAACACAGCTAGAGGGTGACAGAACTATTTAACACAGAAAAAATGAGACCTAAATCCACAGCTCCTCTAACTGTTGAGAAAGATGTCCCAAAGATATATTATCTTTCCTTTTTATTCCCACTTCCTCGCCAAGAGGTATAAGTGTCACCTTCACTTCCTTCTCTTTCTATGCAAGGTCAGGGAGCTTTACACCCTTCTTCCTGGGATGAGTCCCAGACATGCCTGTTCAGCACACTGCCACACAGCGACTATTGATCTCTGCAGTTGGACCGAAGTCAAAGAGCCAGCAGAAATCCTGCTGCTGCCAGAAGGCACTATGGGCTGATAACAGCCCTCTGGAGAAGAGTGGCTTGGGGAAGAATGCTCAACTAGAGGAAAACCAGCCAAAACTGCAATGATGGAAGGGGTTTAGAGACTCATTCCTTAGAAGAATTTTGGGAAAGAATGATGCAAAACAAAAACACACCCTGTCTGGGTGGTGATTAAATTCAAGAGAGACTAATAAACAACTTGGTCAACATCCAACTTGCCTCCAGGTTGGCCCAGCAAGGATGAGAATGTCTGTATTTCAGTGTGGGTACCATCTCAAGCTTTATACATGAGCCTCTCAAAAAAATTGCCCAAATGCCTCCAAAGAACAGAAAATGTTAACACTAGAAGGCGAAATAATAAGCTTCTAACAGTCAGTACTTAAATCTGTTTCTTAATCTCTCCTTATTAGCAAATTGGTTTTGGGAAGTCTAATTAAACATAGAAGAATCAGTAAGATTTAAAATACCAACCTTCAGTGAAAGATGTTGGAAGACGGCTGTTAAATCTATAAATAGTCTCAAAATGTAGCCTAGCTTTTATTTCTCACCAATATGCCAAACAAGAACAATTAGATTATTCTTGCAGATAAAACAAGCAGCACAGACACCAAAATCTCCAGTCAGCACCCAGCCGCTTCAGCAGCACCTTCAGCTGAGGAGCCAGGAACAGATCTTTACTTGAATTTTACCTGGCTTGGTCCTTGCCTTTTTCAGAGAAGTTAATAATCAAATGATTAATCTAAATTAAATTACTAATCTAAATTAAACACATTTATACTGCTGCATAATAAACTCAGAACAAAGATGAAGAGATCCCTACAGAAGAAAAGAGAAGAATCACTGACATTTACAGTCACCAGCACCATGTTTCACTGAAATCAATGTAAGCATGAAACTGGGAGAATTGTTCAACGAATCAATAAGTCAACAGATGGATGAATCTTCCCAATAAAACATTCAGGGCCACCATAACAATACAGCTCCCTGATTTCCAGTGCAGGAAACAAAAGGAACAGGCAAAATGCGAGACCTAGAGGGAAGGGTAAGTTCAGGTTAGGAGGGAAAGGCAAGTTTAGGTTTAGGGTAAAAGTGAAAGGTAAGTTAGGGTTTTTCTCCTTGTCACAACAAAAAACCAGCTCAAACCTGACTTATTCCTTGTGCTCTTGTGATATTAAACAACTGCCAAGTGGATACTGCGTTACACTTGGAATTGGGCCTATCCAATTACATTAAAATTCTGATGCAGAACATTTAAGATGAGATTAATAATCCATCCTAAAGTGACTACAGACACTCTGTGCAAGCAAAACCCAGCAGCTTTCCCGTAGCTCTAAGGAGAGCCACAGTAGTTGTGTGTAGGACAACAGAGGTGACATCTTCCAGCGGGGAAGGAGAGGGCACACCCCTGCTTGCCTGAGCAGACAGGCACAGTGACACCAACTCAGCCTTGTGCCAGCAGTCACAGCTCCCTCCTCCTGTGGCAGCCGCTGCAGAACCAGCTCAACCTGTGCACATCCCCAGAACCTCACCAAAGCCCAGCGGAGCAGCACTGGGCTGCAGCAGGGGAGCTGAATCTCCCTGTACCTTTGGAGGCCGTTTGTACCGAAGGGTTGGTTTTACGAGGGAGGGAATTCCTTTTCTTTCAGCTTATTTAAATGACCTGCAGTTACTATGGTTACTCTTAAGGCATCTCAAATCCGCCTGCGTGATGCAATTGGCGAAATGACAAGGCACAAAAATTGATGTTCCTGTGAAAGCGGCTGCTCGCGCGGGACCGAAAAGCGAAGGGTGGAAATAACTGGTGCCGAGAGCTCAGATTTAGCCCACTGGCTGCTGCTCAAACACTTCCAGTGCTAGCGAATTAGCATTGCCACTGTAGCTCTCCGGGTGACGTGGGGCACAAGTGCTTTTGTTTCAACAAAGCCCACTGTGTTAAGTTCACTCCACTGAGGCTTTAAAACAATAGAGAAATGTCATTCAAAGAACAGGAAACAATGAGCTATTATCACTCTCATTTATCTAGCCTAGCTATCAGACAGGGAGCAAGAAAACCTTGTTTCGTTAACAAATTATGTCATAAATTGCAGAAGAGGCTGCAAACACTCTCTGGCTATGGCTGCATTAGCTGAGTGTGAAGGACACTTGCTCAGAGTGCTGGTGCTTGCCTGTTTACCCCCTATCAAAACACCACAGCCAGCACTGGAACAAAAGCCATGTTAAGCTGTAATGAGCTAATGAACAGAATATGGGAATCCAGAAGCAGCCACTCATCTCTCTCCAGCACAGCTATTTATACAGACAACAGTGGAGACAAATCCAGCCCCCCAAAAAACCCAGCCTGTTCTTTTACTAATGGAGAAAGTGTTGGTGTCACTTTTTTTTTCCCCCCACATGCATTTTAATTCACTAACTTGCCCCAGGATGATTACTCAATAACTTACCATTTCATCTGATACCATCCCTGACAACAAAACAAGGATAAGGGTGGAAGGATAAGGAGATGTTTATTAAATAAAACCTAAATGATGGATTCATATAGAGGCTTTCCATTATGAAAAGGAAGTGTTGCTTTTCCAAACTACAAGCATACAATATTGATTTCAATAAACACAAACTGAATATGAAACAGAAAGACAGTCCTGCTTCTTTTATTCAGTAACTAAGGACTAGGCTGGGGATGCCCACTGATGTTTTGCCCTGTAGCAGAGGTTGACATGACACCTCCAGCAGAGGTTGACTGATGACACCTCCACCAAGGCAGGGAAGTGCCAGTTCAGTCACTGATCCTACACCACTGGTGCCCCCAAGAGTTGGGTCATTGACTTCAGAGGTCTAAGGATCAAGACTTAAGGGATCAGCACAGTTGTTACATACCACAGAAGAAATAGAAACTGAAGGTTTCTGACAGTGAGGGACACTCAAGTTTATGGCTAAAAGCTGCTCACTTGGCATTCTAAAGCTTTCACTTTTGATATCATCTCTCAAGAGCTGTGTCACGTGTTAGTGCCTGCAACTAAACTTGTAATCAGTAAGGTTATCCACTGTCCCCTCAAGCACAAACCAAAAGTTTAGAACCAAACCCAAGCTCTTTGAATGGACTCTCACAACAAAGAGAGAGGATTCAATGTTAAGTTGCATATAAAAAAAAAATCATGTCATGGGTAGAACTCTGAAACTGCACTCCAAATGACACGTGACCCTTTTTGACTCATCACATCCCTAGTTCACCAAACACCTTTTCAGTCTGATACTTAAAGCTTTAACAGCTGTTTATTATGAAGCCTACTTTAGTTACCCCCTCTAAAATGATCTACTTAGTTCAGCATTGGTTTGGAGTTTGCTTTGTAAAAGCTCTTTCTACACCACTGCGCTCATAGGACAAGAGGCACCTACTCCTTATTTACAGCACCTACGTCAACAGCAGTAGCAAGGCCAGGATCCACCAACAAAAACCTTCTGCTCCACCAGCTTCTGCAGTGCCAAGAAACATTTGTCCTGTTTGGTTTCATGAGACATGTACAGCTGCATATAATGAAGAGTAAAATGCCCTCCAGCCAAGCCTCCAGGCTGCAGATTTGGGATGTAACACCATGCTGAACTAGGCAGCAAAGCATCAACTGCATCCTTAGATGCATCTCCTGCTCCTAACAGTTCACAAGACCCCAGACCCTTCACATGCTTAAGGGAGGGATCATCTCTCCATACTCAGGTCACATCAATGCAAGAAGGAGGGCTAAGTGAGGGGGTCCTAAACACTTCTCCAGGTTTTTCACGGCATGCTGTATTACAAAGCAGCAGCAGGAGCACCAGTACCCTGGGTGTGGAGCAGCTGGTGGTGTTTCAGCATGCAGAAGATGTCTGGCTAGGCTACAGAACCAGCCACAGGAATCCTCACTTTGCCAGACCACTCATACCTTCCCAAAAAGGAGAGGAGGAGGAGCTCTCTGCATTCCCTGGACCCTCCAGGTTACTGCAACGTGAGGTCTGTACTCAGCACTCCACAGCTCGAGTGATCCTACTTGGGAGGGCAGCTGGCCAAGTGACAGTCCAGGAAGATAAAAAAAATGCTCGTGGAAATTATCACAGAGTGAAATCCTGTTTCTAATAAAACCAATAATAATAAATAATGTCATGTTAAACAACAGTTAAATCACTCTCCTGCACTAAGGACCTCACTGGGATTGTCTGCTTTTGTATTTCCTCTGGCTTACAAGAGTTGAAGCCACTCTTTGGTGCAGAAACAGGAATTGTACTTCCCAAAGAACCTGACAAACCACCATCGTAAAAGCCAAGTATCTTCGAGCACAGAAGTTTTAGCTACAGCATTACCCCTCACACATTCTAGTCTAGAAATCTTGCCATCCAGTACCACAGGCTCTTCCTCACAACTGTTTTGTTAGAGCATCACAAAAAAACAAGAGGGAAGACAGAAAAATTCCCATTGAAAAAGTACACTCTGGAATGCCATTTCAGCAACTACCAGTAGAATTGATAGAAATTTAAAGGAGATATTTCCAAAGGATGAGTCAAAATTTCCAGCTTTAAGAACTATCTGGTAATTTGAGAGCTAAAAATGCTACTTTTGCAACCCACACCTGCAATCTCCCTGTTATACTTCAGCTTCTACATTTCCTTCACAGCAGTTTTATGGGTAGCACTCCAGGATACAATGAAAAGGGCACAGAAGTCACTGAAAAAAACCCCAAACTAAACTCATTCATAAAAGGTGCTGACAATTAAATGCCTAATCAGCCGTCAAGCTGAATGCGTCAGAGGGGTTGGTACCAGTGAATCTGAAGAGTGATGCTGCTCTAAACTGTTTTACATCTGTGTACCTTCTCATCCTGTAAGCAGTGGGGGTAACTATCAGATCTATTTCTGGTGAAACATTTAACAACAACAAGAAAGAACAACAAAACCCCATACAATTGTACACCAGTGTTGTCCCCAGAATGGGAAAGTAAAATAGCTGTGTTCCATTTGCTCCTTTCCCTGGAGTTATTTTTTAAATTCAAGTAATATTTCTCCCCACAGGCCAAGTGGTTTCATCTCATGTTCCACAAATCTCTACCCATATGCTGCTTATGTGCTTCTCAGACTCATTTTGTTTACTCTGGCAAAACTTGTGTTGGCACAATCTGAAATTAAACTCACGTACCGACTACAAGATTAAGTTCAAGATTAACAAGATCATTTCACCAATGTTACTGGAAAAATAAAAGACCCAACTGTTCCTGCAAGTTCCATTTCAGTGGAGTTATGTCAGCAGAGAGCATTTTGGTGTTAGCCTCAAAACGAGGGAGCAAAGGACACAGGCACTAAAAGGCAGGGAGTGGATATAGTAGGAAACCAGGAAATCCACCCAGTCAAGAAAGTGAAGATTTTGACAATTCCATCCCTCGCTCATCTCCATTTGCCCAAAGGTCTCATCCCAAATACCTTATAACCATTTGCTTCTATTTCAATATCTCAATTAACAAGCATCTCATGAAGCTGAGACAATGTAAAGACGTGGTCTTGAGCTTGAAACTCACCCTCAGAGGTGTTAGAAAACTAATAGGATCTGAATTTGGATCATTCCATTGCAGCAGTGTTGGAAAAGCAGTGAAAGCAAAGGCTCTTTTTAACCTTTTCTTAGAAAGCCTTACACTTAACTAAAATCCCTCAGGACTCCTACACGTGTCATAGGTATAGATCATAGCAGACACACATTTACATCATATATACAAACCAGATAGTCATTACCTTATCTATAACCACACCAGCTGCCTAATCACACAGAATCACAGAATCACAGAATCCTAGGGGTTGGAAGGGACCTCGAAAGATCATCTAGTCCAACCCCCAAATATATAATACTACAGCACAGATGACCACGCACCCAGCACCAAAGACTTGCTGGAAATACTGTAATTGCAAAGGAGAATCTG
>VWZY01003453.1:1198267-1208496 GCA_013399075.1 Chloroceryle aenea
TTTGCCCAAAGGTCTCATCCCAAATACCTTATAACCATTTGCTTCTATTTCAATATCTCAATTACTTAACAAGCATCTCATGAAGCCGAGACAATGTAAATACGTGGTATCGGGCTTGAAACTCACCCTCTGATGGTGTTAGAAAACTATATAGGATCTGAATTTGGATCATTCTATTGCAGCAGTGGTGGAAAAGCAGTGAAAGCAAAGGCTCTTTTTAACCTTTTCTTAGAAAGCCTTACACTTAACTAAAATCCCTCAGGACTCCTACACGTGTCATAGGTATAGATCATAGCAGACACACATTTACATCATATATACAAACCAGATAGTCATTACTTCATCTATAACCACATCAGCTGCCTAATACTACAGCACAGATGACCACGCACCCAGCACCAAAGACTTGCTGGAAATACTGTAATTGCAAAGGAGAATCTGAGGATCACTTAACATTTCTTTTTTTTTTTTCCTTCTGATTCGGAATAAAAGGGATCAAACCCTATACCCCACATACACGTGCACAGGCACTTGCAGACACGTTCCCTTGCCTGTCGATAATAGAGATAGGTCTCAAGAAGGGCCCTTCAGTACCCTGACAGCTTTGACAGTCCCTGTCATTACAGCTTATCAAAAAGAGGACATAGGGTGATGCCAGTATGTTAAAATCCCTTCCCCATTCCTGCCCTTTCTGCGACATTTCTTATCATTTGCTGCCAATGATCCTTTACATGGTAGGATTATCACCGACACACATCAGTTCAGAATAAAATTTATAACAAATTAAAGACCTTGCTCTCTTCTGGCATCTATTAATTCTGAGAAGCACGAGTTTCATAAAAGCACAAAAATCACTGAAGTTAACATCCACTGTCCAAAAAAAGTCAAAACTCTATTCCCAATGAATTAAAATCCAATGAGCCTGGATGAAAGCCTAAAAGTATAATAGAAAATATATTTCATTAAGAGATCACTTAAGAAGATCATCACCCACTTCCAGGATTAATTGAAAGGTTTTAATTTTAAAAGAAACGTTATGGTACAGCTACTTGGAGTAGTTTGTTGGATGGTCCCTTTGAGAGATTTTTGCCTTGCATCTTACCCAAGGGTGAAGCAGCCGTGACAGAGAAACCATGAGCTGAGGAGATTTGTCTCTACAGAAGCTCAAAAAGTGTTAAGGAGGAAAATGGTACTTTTGACAGGTTCAAAGTAGAGCTCTTCTAGTTTTGGTTTTATGCTTGGTTTGAGCTGAACTCTCTCAATTCTCCCTTAATTCCACACCCAGCCCTGCATTTTTTAGGGGAGTCTATGCGAAGACCTAAAGAGGACCCCTATTTGAGGTACCATGATTACCTTGAGTGAAAACAAATAAACAAGCATTAACAAGCCACAAAACCTGCTTAATTTGGGGCAAACTACTGTATTCTTTACCTCCACAGGAAATCAAGCTACATGTGAATTGCACTAAGGACCTCTCTCTGCATCATCCCACAGTCTGCTCTGTACACCAGTTGTCCAAACCAATAAGCAATGTCAGCTACCACCTTTAGAATCCAAGCCTGAAAATAAAGAATTGCTGGCTTTTTAGAGGCATGCATAATCCCCACAAACACACCTGAAACACAGCCACAGATACCCTGCCCTCAGCCCAGAAAAGAAAACAGAAGGGGCTGGGAAAGGTGAGAGCATCTCTGGCAGCATCATCTACACCACACCTCTCAACTGCCCCATGATCCGTGACAGCACTAATAAACCACCCTGAAAGTTTCACTACTAGTGTATGTGCTACTTTAGTTATTTCCCAAAACCTCAGTTTACAGATCTGTTCCAACATACAACTCTGAGAGAGCTTTGTCTCTTCAAATGAAGACCAAATAATTTAACTGAACTTGGTGTCAGCTGGGGGCTGCTGACCTTTTAGCACAAGAATCCAGTCATATTGTTATAAATTTTATTCTGAACCTGGTTTTAATACCTTGTTTACTGTGGTCTGATCAATAGGAAATAAATGGACATTCCACTAATAACTGTGGATGTGTGAAGTTGTGCACAAAAGAAAACCTCAAACATTAAGATCAAACAGGTTCTCTTAAAGTGACCCCAGGGATCTTTGCCCACCTCACATGAAATGCTCTCAGACAGGCAGAACAGCCTTCAGCTCTGACCTGGGACCCATTTGCTCCAATGATGAAGAAACTCAGGCACACTGGCAGACTAAGGTAGGAGAAACTCAGACTGACTTTGTAATTTGCTATAGATCTCAAATATATTTGGGCATTAAGTCCAAAATTTTATTTGGTACAAATGGTTTAGTAACAAGAAGATCTACTCTTGAGTCCAGGTGGGATACAAAAGCCAGCCCAGCACACAGACAGTTCCCTGCTAAAATAATTGTAGGATCTGGTCATTAAAACATTATTCTGAGATGCAGAATCTGGAGTTCAGCCCACAGCTATGTCACAGACATCCTCAGCAAGCCTGAAATGTCATTTAATGCCTTTGTGAACAACATATCTGATGAAGGTTGTTACTTACTTTGTAATATCCATTTGGAATAAAAAACACTTATGCACTTTTTAGCTAGATTCAATAAGTGCTTGAATCATGTTTCAATCCCCACAGTGCCACTGCAGTATTGAGTTGACACCAGCTCTTCACCATGGGAAGTCAGCTGGGAAAGGAAGCTGTGGCTAAAAAACCACATCTGCAAGCATCCTTCTAGAAAACCAGTTAAAACCAGCCTGCCCTATCAATTAGAAAGGGATATACTGAGGTCTGCTGAACAATTTCCTGATACAATCCATCCCTGCAGCCAGGCAAGGCAAAATTCACCATTCTGGCCCCACCTAGTTAATGTCACCAAGTGCTGCTAGACCAGCAGGTCTGTAAGACCTGAAGGCATGGAGCCCATCAGGCAGCACACCAGTCATCAAGCGACAAGACACCAAACCAATAAGCAGTTAAAAAAAATTCTCTTTGTGGTGAAAGTGGCTCTTGCACCAAAAGCATTGTTTCCTCCCTGACACATCACAGTGCAGCAGATTAGAGCATGAGAAGACATTAATTCTCCAAAACTACCAGAAAGGCAACACAAAGAGGATCCTACTGCTTTGATTCTGCATGAGCCTGGATCCATCGACAAGAATCGTGTTAATGAAATGCCTTTGATATTCCCATCGACACTGTGCTCCTTCCCACAGGGACAGCTCTTTCCCAGGGCTGTTACGCAGCCGTCTGATCGCAGAACAAGTTGGACCATGACAGAAGGAAGGGATGAAGTCACATTTCCTATGGGTTTCTGTGCCAGTTGGTTTCCAATGAGGTGGAAACCTGACCTTAAAGTTCCCTTTAAGTTCCAATTTTCCCAAGAGTCTGTAGTGCATAGTGAGGGTTCTATCTGTGATGCTGCTCTCTCAGCAGAGCTCTAAGGGCTTCTCTTCTCTTGCACTGTGGAGCAAGAGAATTTCTTGTCAAATTGGGATTAAAATGGCCAACGGGTCCACAGCTGGAAGGGGAAATAGATGGAAGACAACCAAGAATGGTAAAAGTATTCATGATCACCTAGGCCTTGACCCCTCATGAAGCTCGTTTTAAGATGCCATGAAGTCAACTTGCAGCATTTTTAGCCCAGTCATTTTAACCTTTTTTATAAAACCTCCCAGGTTCCCTAAGATGGTTCAATAAATCAAGAGGCATATACAAAATAAAAGTGGAAAATGAACAGCAGGGAGAGATGATGGGGAAAGGAGAGACTTCTCCATAAGCACAGCTTTAGTGCTCAGTACTATTTCTGCCTCAGTGAGTTAACCTTTCTCTCTCTGCCCTCCACTTCTCTTTAGTTACTCACCATGAAATAAGTCTTTTAATTGCTGTGTAACTAAAATCATCTTTCTGGCAGATTGACCGAGAAGGCCAAGCTGGTGTCTAGGGACTACAGGCCCTTTGGTGACAGTTTTAATTCTGGTCAGAGTAGAGAAGTCAATAAATCATTCTCGCAGAAGTTGTTACTGACCCTGAGCAAGCCCTGGGAGAAGAGATGCAATCTCTAGTCACTAGGAAATAAAGACTCGTTCATTTTTATTTGAAGTTTCAGATGCAGAATAAGAAATAGAAAAACAAAAAAGGGATCCATCAGGAAAGGCAAGAATTGCAAATCCCAGCCTTCAGTGACCAAGTGGAGGAGAACATGTGTTAAATTCTGTTAGTATTGCCTCAACTGGAGCAGAGCTCCATCGCCAGTATTCCCAACCCAAACCTTGGGAAGGCAGTAACAAGAGTCTCAAAATATTTATAGACAATTAGTTATGTCATTATTATTATAATAGAAATGTGCTAATTAATACTAGGTAAGGCATCCTCTCAGAGTGTGCAAATAACTACTAGTTCATCACAGGCTTCTTCCCCTCAATTCTCTTTGTGGTGAAAGTGGCTCTTGCACCTCCTCCAGCCTGCTTTATATCCACACTCACACCACAGAACTTCACCAGCTTCTATGAGTCTGTACTTTTACCTGATGGAACACGTTAATACCATCACGACAAGACTCCTTCAGAAATATCAGTAAATAGATAAGCACCATTTTGTCACACACATGAAAACCAAGGTGTTTGGCATAAGTTCATACCCTCACAGCATTTGTTTTAGATGGTGGTGTCTAACTTTCCCTTTGACCAAGAGGAATTTCAGCACTGGCTTCACTGGAAACAAGAATAAGCCCCTTATGAACGAAGATCCAGAATGACCTCTGCATGATACAAAAGGAAAAACTGAAGTGAGGAGGGTTCTCAGCACACAAGAGTTAGCTACAAAAGACAACTGCAGCAGCTAGAAGCAGTTATTGCTGTAATCCTACATTGTTTTTCTTGAGAGAAAGATTCTTTCTCCGCTGCTCTTGGCATATCTAAAAAAAGAATAAAATTACAATGGCGTGGCCAAGTCACAGGAGAGGTGAAACACACAAACCCAACACACACATGCTTTATTATCGCCTCACTTCTTCATCGACTAGAATACAAGAAAATCAATAAGAATCCTATACAAACACATCCACTATAATAAAATACGTGGCTTACATACATCAAATCCTAACAAGTGTGCTCGCATGCTCAGTGGAGAAAATCACTTCATAAAACGATCTCAGGAGAGAACTAAAAAACAAAAGACGTGCCTAAGGAGGGACAAAACTGAATGATGTATCCAGAGGATAAAGAGGTATCAGAAAGAATTCTTCATCAATATACTGCACTTGACAAGCCAATGTTTTCATCCATTATTTTAAGTCTTAGTTAACTTCACAGCCCCAAGAGCCATATGCATTTTGCTCTAGGCTGGAATCAGAGGACTGAAGTCACTGGTCATTTATGTCCCTCTAATCCATTGGGTTCCTTACAGAAACAACCCATAAAACCTCCATCTAGTTTGGAAGTCCTGCTAATCTCCCATCAGTCACAGAAGACATGCAAACAGGTCAAGTTCTCTTAAATAACTCCTGTTAAGGAAAGAAGTGGAATGAAACAGAGTTTACCAGAGAAGTTTCAGTTATTCTGATTTGCCACACTAGTGATAATTTGCTCATTGTCCCATAAAACCTGAGTTTCAATCGACCCAAAGAAGGGTTTTCTCTGTTGTTTGAAGGCAGATTTTTGACAGTGTTTTTCCATATTAAAGGCCAGTATTGTAGCCCAAGATCTGTCTCGGATGGTTATTTATAATCTCCTCATTTAGCTGCTACTGACCTCCAGTAAGAAAGCCAATACATTAAAAAAGAACTGCATCAAACTGGAAGCAATTCCTGTAATTATTATGATTCTTGACCAGGAGACAGCAGATGAGATACATTTTCTTTGCAATATTAAAATGTGTTTTATTCTCTTCTCTTTCATTCTTCAGTTCATTTGTTTGGCATATTTAGCAACCTTTTCTATGTAGGCAACTACATCAATTTCTTTGGTAGTGTGTATCCTTTCCCAGACATCAGAAAATCATTTAATACAAAGAGGAAAAATGAATACTACCAGCTAACTGAGACAGGAGACATCTCAGCAAGGAAAACGTCACGAAGAAAAACAAAAGCAAGAATAGCCCTGAGAATTGTCTTGGTATTGTGGCTCATACCTTTCTAGAAGACCTAGCATAAAAGAGGAAGAAAAAATAATATCTAATAGTTTGAAAAACAATTTTAAAACACCCAAATAATTAATTTCCACCATTAACCTGGCCTTTCCTGTCATGCTGTTTTCCTAATCAGTCAAAACACAAATTCAAAGTGCAAGTGCCTCTTGAATGTTCCCCTGTTCCAATTTCCTTGATCTTGGCTCCCACCTATTCCTCCGGATTGCTTTTACAACCTCCTTTTATTGAGCTTTCTTTGCACTGCTGTCCCATAAAGCCAGAGAGACTTCTCCAATCAATTCTCAGTGCACCTTAATCAATTTCTGAAGCTCACCACGTCAAGGGAGCAGTCTTCTCTGAGACTAGAGCCGGTCATATGAGTGTCTAATACACTACATTCAATTCCTTCTGTAATTCAGTGTCAGGCTTTAAACCCAGTGCAGACAGGAGATATAACCTATGCTTGTAAAAACAGAGAGCAGGATATAAACTTGCATCACAGGTATTATAGCACACATTTGACACAATGGTTCCCATCTATTGTGACAACAACAATGGGATAGTCCCAATTTCTCAGCAAGAGCCTGACATTTGGGCATAATTCCTCACAAAGCAGAAGCCTATGAATTTGTTTTACATCACAGAAGTAGGACTTGAACCTTTTGCAACAGTATTTAAGGATAAAGAGCAAACCCCACCGGTTTCTCATGTTCAAGGCAAGAGTGCAGAGGATTAACTAGTGTACCCAGGAAGATGACCTTGATTCTGGCACTTAAAAAAGGAGAAATGGCAATTTATTAACAGAAGAAGCTAGAGAAACACACAAAGTGCTGTGAGTCTGTGAGGATCTGCTAGATCTATTCTGGGAATATTCACGTATCACTCAGGCACTCTGCTCTCCAAGGAGCATGCTAGCAGAGGCTGTTAGCCCCCCTCTCACAATTCACCTCCCCAAGAAGAGAAGCAGATGACAACAGCAGCTTAGTTTCCTCTCAGAACCCACTACTTTAGGTGTCCAACTCTGCAGATGCTCGCTCCTGAACACCCTATTACTCACTCTATTTTTCTCAACAGAAGTTGTATTTTTGCCATATTTACGATGATGCTCTCAAAGGAACAGAAACTGTATCAGCTGCCTCTTTCCTAAAGCAATTCATTTTAAGACCCAAAAATCCTTCCCCACCTTATGACCACCACAGAAGTGTCATTCCTACGTCTAGTTAAGAAAGAAGGTAATCCAAACTCATCAACAGACACTTTAATTATACAGCAACTTCAGATTGTTGTAGAGAGGTAATTTAATCCCTGTAGATGTGCTGCTCATGAATAATTTCACATGGACAAGCTACCACACTTTTTATTACTGTCATCTTATTTACAAAATAAATTGAGGGTCCATACACATAGCAAATGACTCCTGGTTTGTGCTCAAATTTTGGATACTGTTCCTAAGAACTATATCAGAAAGGAGTCATTTGCTCCCCAGTTGCCAACCCCAAAAAACCTTTTGCTTCTTGTTGGAGACGACACCAAACTCCCAAGCCACATTACAATCTTTTCATAACTGTTAGCAACATCGGTCTTTGACTAAAGCAAACTGTAGTTAACATGAAAAACTTTACTTCCAGAAACAGTTTTATCTTCTCCACCACTGCCCTGCTCCTTCTATTTTTGCACCCAAAAAAAAAAAAAAGGGATGATGCTTAAAGGAGTATGTCCAGAAAAGGATGCGGAATGCTGTTGGCTCATCCTTTCAGTGGTCTGCATCACAATGCCACAAATGCAAGGGGACACAAGCAGCAGGAAAAACAGCAGCTAAGAAGTCGACTTGAGGAAGGAGAGTTGTGTTTCTCACTCCAGGCACTAAGCCCATTTCATAGACACTGGCTGGTTTAACCTCAAAACTCCAAACCTCCTTCCAAACTATGCCACTTCCACTTCCCTGAATCTCTGTTTCAGTTCTTACAAGTAAACCCTAGGATTTTAACTCAAGCAGTCACTCAAACATTTCTGCAGGCACTAAGATGTCAGGCAGTGTCAGTGTATGCAGTATTGCAGTTAAATTAATTCAGAAACACAGGAGAGTCACAACTGGGGAATATTATAGTACTCCAACAAAATAGAGAGTTCCCCAAACACCTCCTGGAATGAAATCCTGCAACTCTGACCCATGTTCAATACTCATTATGCATGAAATCCTTAAGAATTCAGGCCTAAGCACCATACATCCCAAGGACCACAGTATCAGGCCCAGGAAGTTATGCAAAGACAGAATCTTCCCTTTTTCACACCCAGTTACAGCCTCGGGTGTTTTAAAAGAAGGAGCCACAGCACAGACAGAGCTCTTCTTGTATGCAAAAAAAATTCTACAGAGAGGTGAAAATATGCACTGCCAATCAAGTTACTGCAGAGCTACAGAATTAGTTCTGAACATTTTAGCCAGCAAAGATAGAACTCAAAGCATAATGGAACTTTACTGAAGACCAGTAACCTGGACATAACAAGGTCCTCCCACAACCAAAGGGGAATGCATAATTCAGGACTAATTCTAGGAGAAGTAGAGGGTGTAGGGGAGACGACTGAAACTACACCCCACAAAACTTCCCTTCCTTTTATCCAAGTGCATTATACCTACAGTGCCATAAATGTGCTTAGTGTTCTACAAAAATAAAGAACTAACATTATAATTCCCCTTTCTCTAGGAGTTTATGTTGCAGGTTCAATAAGGTGATAATACTTCTTAAAAACATTATATTTACCATAGCTATTTTAAGTAGTAAAGAAGCCTTAGGAAGCAAGACAATAGAACAGAACCCTGCTCAATAGAAACCACCACTCCAATGCTTCTTGGCATAGCTGGAAGCACTTATATTACAGTAAAAATAAAAAATATTTAGCACTTCACCAAGCATAGTTGGCACTTCACCAGGCTCTTTAAAAAATGCATATGCAATAAGCATTTCAATTGTCACTCACAACAAATGTTCCTGTATATGAAGCAGTACCTGACAGCTATTTAATAACATAGGACATCATACAACAATTTGTCTTATTTTTAAGGGTAGACCTGACAGAAATTTGGTCACGATTACAGAACCAAAACTAAGGGTTTAGAGAAAAAGGCTTTTCTCAGCTGACAGTAAGTTACAGTGTCTGCTTACAGTGCTAGGTACTCTGGGTACAAAAACAGAGCTGTGATGTCTCCCAAAGTCTACCAGAAGCCTGTGAGCACAACAGAAAGGCTGAAGATACACAACATGAGCATGGCAAGAGCTTGTAACCACTGGGACACTTTGAGGAACACGTGTTTGGGGGGGTTTCCTTCAAAGAGGGCACCTCATCACAAAGCTGAGAGAAGGAAGGAGCCTGGAATAAGGTGACAGAACATGAGAAGGGTGAGAACAGACAACAGTGAGGAAAAGCAATCAATTTAAGTTTTGAGCACATCACCAGTGGGTGAGCAGAGGGCAGCCAGAGCCTGAAGCTCAGGCCCTTCTCTGCAAGCCCTCCAGCCTCCTCTGTGTGGCTGTTGGTACCAGATGGTGTCTCTGGTTGGGCCCTCAGGATTGCCTCCCCAGGCCACAGAGCCAGCCTGTGAGGGGAAGAGGTACAACCGTGGTCCTAACGCTACCTACAGAGCCATGTTCCTGGGGCTGCAGGTCCAACAAATGGACTTTGGCTCCATGAGCCTGGGTTTGACTGCCTGGAGTCTTTCATCTGGTTCCAGTCACTGCATTCCCAAGAGAGATATTGGCACATCTTGAAGGATATCAATTATGCAAAATAATATCTGCTTGGAAGGACTATTTTGGGGATATTTAAAATTAAACAAAACACACCACTGGGTATTCAGAGCTTGTTTAAAAGGGAATAAAGAAAGAAGTGATAAAAACAGAGAAATATAGAAAAACCTACAATGACTATCAACGATGGGAAGGAATTATTTACTATAGCACAAGCAAGTATGAATGACAGATAAGGGAAAAAAGAAGAGCATTGCAATGCAGACAACTGCAACATCTAGGAACAAAACAGAAGCAACCCAACAGGCTCCAGAAGAACAAAGTTCCAATATTCAAAATTCTTATAATCAAGTGTAAGCAAAAAAAAAAAAAAAA
>VWZY01003453.1:1213250-1249491 GCA_013399075.1 Chloroceryle aenea
CTGGGCCAGGCTCCAACACCCTCACAAGACAGGAGTTTTTCCTCATGTTCAGACAATTCCTGCCGTACATCTCCTCCAGTTACAACGGGATGTGGGTCAGTTTAGGCCAGACTTCTATTTGCAAGTGAACTGGTACAACAGGAGTAGATCACTAGACTGAAGTAGTTAATGCCAAGTCTGTGACATCCACACTACACAGACAACTCAGGCATTTTATTTCACTATGTTACCNTACACTCAATGAACTGTCAGATATTACTAGAAATCCAATAGACAAATTAGCTACTCTGTTTTTATTGGACTACAGTTACAGTGGTGACACACCAAAGAGGGATAAAGAACTTTTTGGGGTATTAAAAGATCCCCCAAAATTGCATACAGCAAGGGTTATCTGAAATAACAGAGCAGATTATTCTTGCCTAACTACCATCAATACTTTCCTGCTATTTGGATAAGCAGCTTTAGGGACACTTGGCAAAACAATGTATTTATTTTTTACTGGTTTGTGTTTGAGCAATTAGAATTGGAAAGAACAGGGCTATTCTACAGACAGTGAAACAGAACTTCAGTGGGGATCCAGATTCACAGCATCGTTTGAAGGATCACTTTTAGAGACTCAGTATGGACCGAGATGCATTTCAAAAGTACCACTGACTCATTTCTGTTGGTTAGACATCAATCCAATCATTGCCACAGCACACATCACCTCAGGATCTCCACGGCTTTCCACAGTCACCCATCACTGCTGTAAGGAAGCTGTTACACCTAGGGCTGCAACTCCTAAATCCTCTTCTACAGCAAATCAAAAAGTTTGTCCTCCATTTTCATTTAAGAAAAAAACAACAAAATTAAAAATTGTTATATCTATGTATTAATAGGAAGAAAAAAAAAAAAAGCCCTTTACAATCTCCTAAAATGACAGTGCAGATTCTATCATGCTTTCCAACCTTGCCCTACAGGGAATTATTTTAATAATAAAGACAGATGACAGAGCATATCCCACTCCAGCAGATTTAGTCTCGATGGCAAGGCTTGACAATAAGCAGAATAAAAACCTGGACAAAATAGCAAAAAAACAGCCAAATCCTTCAGAGCTGTACTTGGTCACAGAGAAGTTAGCTTTATTTGTGTGAAATGCAATTACCAGAAACTCACATGAAACCAGTTGTACGGGATAAATGCATCAGTTTTCAATTTAGTCACTAAAGTCTGAATGTGTGACCGACATAGAAATCTTCCCTAGCATATGATCAGGGGACACAGGCAAGGGCTCCACTCCCACTCCACTGAAAGATGCAGAGATCAGAACAGGAGACAAGAGGCAGGGGATTCTGTATCCTCCACAGAATCCCAGCATGGTGGGGTTGGAGTGGACCTCTGGAGATCACCTGGTGCCACCCCCCTGCTCCATACAGCAGGGACACCCAGAGCAGGGGGCCCAGGATCACAGTGTCCAGGTGGGTTGGGAATCTCTCCAGAGAAGGAGACTCCACAACCTCTCTGGGCAGCCTGGGCCAGGCTCCAACACCCTCACAAGACAGGAGTTTTTCCTCATGTTCAGACAATTCCTGCCGTACATCTCCTCCAGTTACAACGGGATGTGGGTCAGTTTAGGCCAGACTTCTATTTGCAAGTGAACTGGTACAACAGGAGTAGATCACTAGACTGAAGTAGTTAATGCCAAGTCTGTGACATCCACACTACACAGACAACTCAGGCATTTTATTTCACTATGTTACCTCAAAACAAGTGTCACCACACACACACCAATCCCACTGACCAGCACACCCATTGACTCAGACCCTCTAAGACCCCATTAACAGTTGCAAAGTGGTCTTAAATAATGCAACCATTACACCAGAATGTTTTAAGGTAAGTGAAGGAAAAGTGCTCATCAGTCCTAATGCCACATGTACAATTACATTTAATAGAATTCTATCTTCTAATAATACTTAAGTGGTGAGTAGGAGCAAATGTGAACATTTGTAGCAAGATCATGGCTTTTTAAACATGCAACCCTCAAGAAAAAAAATCAGCATGTACATGTTCAGGTCATTCACATACAAGAATTACATGAAAAGTTCAGTTGACTTTGTACTTCAGAGAAAACCTTTGGTCCAAAAAAGCCTTTGCATCCTGTCTGTACACGTAGAGCCAAACAAATCACTCCCAAACAAAATTTCCATGCCAGGCAAGGCTTCTGGTTCCAGAGCCTGCTTTTGTAATTGGGACCTTCAGTAAACTAAAGACAGCGATGCCCAATTTCACAGACCAGTCATGGTGAAATGAAAGAAATTTCACAGTTTTGTTCTGAAAACGAGGAGCGAAAGGAGGGAGGTTTGATGGGCTGGGTTGTTTTTTAAAGTCTATTCAGACATGTAGTGCTGATTTTTTTCTGCAGACATTTTAAGGTGCAGCTGAAGGGAGCACAGAGTAAAATAACCTTGTGGATGCAGAAAGCACATAGCAAGTAGGTGGCTTCTTTGGAGGTGTAAGGATTGCCCTACCAGATTAGGCCAGTGGTCCAGTCTGACAGCAGCCACTCTTCTGACCAGAGCAAGGAACTAGAAACATATTTGCTGTATTCTGCTTGATCGCCCTGTATTTGATTTGGTCCTGCTGCAACCCAAGAGGTTTCAGCATCTGAACACATCCCATCTCTTCTGAATGGAGGAAAGCTCTAGCAATGCTTCCTAAGAACAGTGACATTGGGTTTGTATGATCTCCCCAATCAATCAGCCACAGCCCTGTACACTGATGAAAAACCTTCTTCACTATTTTATTCTAGCTTTTGTCTACTACAGTTTGCCAGAGGAGATAGAGGCTGCTCTGTAAACCTTGCCCTGTAAGGGAGATCTGTCCTGGTAATGACTGGGGCCAGACACAGAAGACCTGGTAAACACTGTGAAGCACTGGAGCCCATCTCTGTAGCCTGTACAGGGGGGAGACAGCATCGCTCTGCTCCAGCAACGACTTCATGGACTACATGGACTTTCCTCCAGCACCACACATATTCCTGAGACTGAAAGGCAAGAAAGCTCTAACAAATGGAACAAGCTTTCAGCTGGAAGGGGTGTTCCTCACCCCCCACCCCATCCCCAGTGTTGCAGAAGTTGACTGCTTTGCCTGATTCCAGCACAAACTTCCCTCCTGATCATCAGGAGCATCCCTTAGCCCTCCTGCTTTTTGGTGCCAGTATTCTGTACCAAGAGGACCAGGAGCAATTTAAAGGCAACTGTATTGGTAGGGTTTTCATAGTTTTGTTTAGCTTTTGTTTTGGGTGGTTTTGAAGATGGAAAAGCCCAACCACCACAGGGAGTGCTGGCAGTGAAAATGCCAAGAAATCGATCTCTTATTTTCTATCTTTCCTTTGATTGCTACTTCCCATATGAAAGCTCAACAGGAAGCCAGGCTCCTTGTGGAAGTTCTGGAAGACACTGGCAAACCTGCACATCAAAACCCTGCACCAGTGGGAACCTCCTACAGGCCCAGAGTTACAACAGCAGCAGTGACATTTGGAAGATATTCATGGAAAATTTGTTTCCTAATTATTGTAGGGAACTGTGGTTTGTTTGCCTTTTTTTTTTAAACCACTTCTTTTCTGTAGCCAGCCCAGAACAGAAACTGCAGCCACCAAGTCTCAGAGGATGTCAGGAATATTTAAGAAGCCATTTTTGCAAACTCCCCCTGCTTGTCTCAAAGTACAAGCTATCTCTACAGTTCATTGGGAGTCTCCAGTGAATAACAACATGTTTGAATACAATAAAGTGTCACAGCCAAGAGCAACTGTTCTTCCTTCATCAAAAAATCGTGAATTACATTTGGATGCCATCCAACAGGCACAACTCCCAACCTTCGGTGAGTAGAACGAAGCTTCTGTGTTACAGAGAGTGGGCAATCCTAACTAATCCAAGCATCTTTCTTAAGGACCTCATTCTATTCAGATCCAACATGATACAGTCTGAGAAAATAAGCAGTTGCTACCTTGGAAAACCCTTCCTGAATGTTTGCAGAGAAGGGTTCAGGAGCTACACTGGATCCCATCAAAATGCCAGAGCCTACCTGTGGTTGGGTAAAAAGTAGTTATGTGAGCAGCACAAGTAAAGAATCCTGCTGTCCTACAGGTGTTCAGTTCATAGCAGATTCTTTGGTTTTTAAAAGGAGCAAGCTCACATCAGGATTTCTGTGGCTGAGCCACATGAAGCATTTCTCTTGTATACAGATTCTCTAGTACGTAGAAAAGGCTGAGCTTCCACTATGGTAATGCCCTTAATGGGGCACTAAACTGGTTTTTATCCTCTAACCAAGGGACTGGTTACAAGAGACTTGCAGAAATAAGGTGTTTGTGGTATTACCTCCTCTCTGTGCAAGTAGCCTACACACTTATGACTTGTAGGCACACAGAGAGCTGTGTTTCTTATGCTGAATCATGGGAAGTGTTTCAGAGATGTCACAAAAGTCCTGGACTTTGGACATTGATCTCGGACCACGTACCTCCACTACCCTGGCAAATAGATTGGCCATGACAGGAAGGGAAATTTTGAAACCCACAAAACTACATTGGGGAAAAAAGCAGCTGAAGTGCTATTTATGCAGGGTAGCAACAGGCATTTCCCAGATGTCACAATCGTTACAAGTTTTTGCTTACACACCACTAGGAGACAAATACATTTTTATCACAGGCACCATCACCGTATTTCAGCAGCACAAAAGATTCATTTGATCCAACACTACAACACAGCCTACGTTAAGGTGACAGGAGTAATATGCAGCTCTTCCAGTCAACGGCATCATCCATGCCCTTATCTTAAAAATCTTTAGCCGTGACATCCCAAACTGTTACACTGAGTAGAGAGCCTATCAAATGCCAGTGCATAAACAAGATAAATTAAATGCTGTGCTGTCAAGGGTGCTCCTAAATAGGGGCTGTAATTAAGCAGTGCACAAATGCACTAAGTATTCCTGAACTGTTGCTTTCCAAGACTGATATCATTTGTTAAGGATACCACAAAATAATCCTTCTGGTCTACAGGAATATGAAGCTGGCTAATGGCCATGAGGTTTTTTTAAATAACTAGGAGAGAAGTGGCTCTGTAAAATACAGGATGGGCCCATCCAAACACTCAGTGGCTAGCAGATGCTAGCTAACAGCTACTAATTGCCAACTCAACCTCCCCACACCCTGCTAAATATTCAAGTTTCATCTTATCAATGGCTTGTCTTTCTCTAGACTAGAGACTGCAAAATAGATGTCGGGGAAGTGTGTGTGTTTGGATGAGTGGGGGAGGTTTTTTCCCCCCTGGATCTTCATACACTCTGCCAGGAGCTGAAATAAAAACTCCTATCATTGTGGTCTACATCTCAAAGCTGTTCTAGAAACTTTGGACAAACATCTACACTAACTGCCATAAAAATGAAGATGAATTGAGGAATCCTGCCCTCCATTTCTCGGGCTGTCAGTAACCTTTCATCTTCAATAACAAGTGATGGAACTGTACAAAAGAAGGAAGGAGAGGGAAGGAAGCAGCTTTTTACAGATAGAGAACTCTTCTGAAGGACCCAAAATTGAAGAAAACCTTCCTTCTTCCCACAAAGGCAGCAGCACACACTCAAGGTGTGATCTCTAAGTCTCCAGCATCATGATTAGTACAAGGTGCAAAATGAGAGACAGAAAGGGCTTCATCACCTTCTTTCTTAGATTCATTTTTCCTCATCCATTTTCATTACTATTTGTGTTATGACATTATAAAGCCTTCAGTCAAGATCAAGTTTTCTTTCCTCTAGTCATTAAGAAAACAGACAAGCAAGAGAAAGGAAGCTTCACAGACTTTCATTTTACAGCCTGGAAGCTGGGACACACAGAATGATGGACAAGCCCAAGCCAGCACAGCCTGTGGAAGAGACAGAAGCCTGAATGCAGCTCTCTTGAGAGGATCAAAAGAAAAGCTGCATTTCCTACTTCGTTTTGCTGCAGGAAGTAGAAATAATTCTGAAAAAGCAAGAAACACTTTTGTCAGTCTACTTGTGCACTAGAAAGAAATAATACCTATGGTGACTGAAGAAATTAAGTAAAAAGAGCTTTTTGGTTATATGGTTGGGTTTTGTTTGTTGGGAAGCCATTGGGAAGTAGAAGGAATAAGTAAGGCAGAGAACAAAATTAAATCCATTTCAGCTGAGAAAAAAGAACCCTGTTCTTGAACAGGCATTGAAAAAGATGACTTCTGTCCTCTCCCAATCTATCTCTGCTTCTGTAAAACTGAACAACTACAGTTCAGACAGAACTGTATTTTTCTGGAGTACAATGCTTAAGATAGCTTTAATTGCAAGTAAAACTCAAAAATAAATTATATAGAGAGGTAAGTGCATTAAGGAAAGAAAAAAGCAGCAAGATGCCTCCGTTTCCTACCACTTCCTGTACAGTCCTTACTGAGACATCAATCGATGATACTGCTCAAAGGACACCAACTTTAAACAGTCTATCTGCTTTCTGAGAACAGTCTTGGTTTTGTCTACACAGCTGGAACAAACACTCAAAACATTCAGATGATTCCCTGTCCTCTTTCCTTTCCCATGTGAATAGTTGCCGTCGTCAGGTGGGTTTTGAAATTTAAAGATCTGCATTGTTTCAGAATAGTTCTAAGGTGGTCAAAAGGCAGGGTAAAACAGAAAGATGAGGGGAAAATTGGATTTTTATTCAAGGCCTCCTCATGATGGAAGGACGATTGGTTTTTTGGCTCCAATACTGCAAAGAAACTAGAAATCTACGACACAATCCAAACACTTTCAATGGGCTTTATGTCAAATTTCCAGTTAACGTTCCCAATTCCGTCACCAATTTCTGTACGTCTTTCAGCAACTCCATCTCTCCAATTCAGTACCCTCACTTGCAAAATATGAATAATTATGTGCACTTTATCTGGGTGCTATTATGAAACTAAGACTAACATTTCTAAAGTGCTTTGAGATCCCCGAGTAAAAGTTGCTATAGAAACATACTTGGTGTATTATTAATTGTGAATAAGAAACTGAAAATGTAATAACTCAGTATTCAGGCACAGAGCAGGAAATCCTTATCTGAACTCAGTAACAGTACAGAAATAATCTCATACACACTTGTATTCATGTAAGATCTACGTGATCCACCAGTGATGCCTTTGAGCCTGTAGCAGTAAACTACATACTGAAAACTACTGTATGTGGGTTATATTCTGAACATTAAAGCTCTAGCAATCTGTCTTCTGCTCAAAAAAAACCCTGCCAGCCACAGCCTCCTTATCCTCTATCACTTTGATGAAAAGTAGCCATGGCTAAGGAACTGGTCTAAGTCCCCATTAGGGCTGGCATACAGAAAGTTGGTCAGTGTGAAACAGGGTTACTCTCTCCTCTGTTTCAGGACACGGATGGCCCCAAGAACTCAGCCAGTAATGCTCAGAAGGGCTAGTGCTGTTCTGAAGAGCTGAAAACCAAAACAGCTCCACTGCCACTGAGAACTGCCAGTTTATTCACAGGATGAAGAGTCTCAGATGCTAACAGCATGGATACGCTGACATTCAAGTGCATTTGGCAGCCAACTCGAAGAGCAAGAGAGGAAGAAAAACAGAGATGAGCTTCAAAGTGTATTCTGCCATTTCTCTGGGGTAAGTACCAGGCACCTCTGTTCTGGTAATTGCAGAGCATTTCTCAAGGCTCACAGTGCCAACCCAACACATGGGTCAGGTAGATAAGCACATCTTCCTTATGCATGGGGAAAACTGATGCTGAGACACATCAGGCACAATTTTTGAGGTGTACTATTTTCATTTAATTCTAGATACAAAGGGCTCAAAAGACAACCAAATTTAATGTTAATATGATATCAACTCCTGTAGCTGAAGATTTTTAAAGTGTCAAAGCAACTTAAAGACCTGATTTAAGGAGGCAACTAAAAGAGGCACACAAGGCTTCTCCTGGCCGCCATCTATAAGGTGGAGATATCCTGCTGAGGTAGAGCCTCCATGTGTACATCCCATGATTTTAGGTCCACTGGCAGGGTTCAAATCTACATTTGAGAATACAGAGAAGAATAAAACCCCAAACCTCACTTTCTGGACCTTTATTCCCATTATCTTCCTTGCTTCCTCAGCTTGGAAGCTGAAGTCCCAATTAGATGGTGAATACTGGAAGAGCTAAACAGACTTAAGTAGTTAAATATAGCTTTGTATTAGGATTCCTCCTGGCTCAGATACCAACAGATCACCATGAAAAACTATCCACACCAAACCAGTAATAGATCATCCAAAAGAGGAAAGTTAGAATGGGGACAGTCCTGCTCCCAGCAAAGCCAGTGACAAAAGATGCCTCTTACTTCCAGAAGAGGAGCAAATGTCCAAATGACACAACTGATGGTCACCGTATTGGTTTAGATATTTTTGGCTAAACTTCTTTGTCTTAAAACCAAATTATTTTTGTTTGCCCCAAGGCCAAAACTGTCTACCACAATGACCCTTGGACACCTGAAAAAAACCCAACCCAAATTACTCGACATGCAGAGCAACTTGGCAATACCAGATCCCCCATCAGTGACCAAAACACGCTGAAAAGTAGATTTTATTTTTTTTTTTTGAAAGAAGGTGCATTTTCATTGTTCAATATGGATTTGAGAGCCCGAGATTCGAGAGATATTATTACATATATAAGGAAACCTCCAGCCTTCTCCCTTCTGTGTCCCCTTATATTATGTAAGCATGGTACATCTCAATACAAGTGGCATTTATTCTATAGCTACTGCTGAACTGCACACATTTTCTCTCTTACAGAACAGCTGAGGCTTCCTACATTATTTAAATCAGAAGTGAAATAGTAGTTTTTAACAGGCTTTCATATTTACAATTGCAGATATTTTAAAACAAATTTGGAACAATATTTTAGTCTTTCCCTCTATTTGGAAATAGCTTAGAAATAACTTTTAAGTATTTAACTTTTATGTATTGAAAAGGTGCATCTAACCAAAACTGAATTCCATCTAAACTCTGGGGTAGTTTTGTAGAAAGACAGGGTCATAAATTTATCTGATCAGTGAGGATGATAACAAAAACTTACTGGCATCTCTGGTTCAGCCATTGTTATTAGGATAAAAAAAAAGAAGTTTATCTTCAATACCCTGCAGTTATATGTGTTTTACTACTATCAAATAGTGGAAGGGGCTTCTGCAGAGCTAGAGAAGCAGTGGTAATTAGCAGAATGCTTTTTTTGGTTCACTAATTAAAATAACAGTGTTCTAAAAGATGGTGTCCCATATGGAACTGCAAAAGGTTTTCCAAGAAGTGAATAGAAAACTGGCATACACCACTCAGCATCCTTCCAAAACGAGCTGAAATGGTTCGGGTAGGTTTTTTTGGTTTGGTTGTTGCTTGCCTATAGGGTCTTGAATTTATGAGTGGGTGGGGTTTGGTTTTATGGGGGTTTGTGTTATGGGTGGCAGTGATGTGTTGTTTTTTAATACTTTTAAACCTTTCATTATGTATGTGCAAGTATCAAAATTTTACACTTAAATTTTCTAACTGGCTTCTCCCCTGTCTCCCCCCATAACAAAGACCTGATAAAAGTCTTTGTATTGTTGTGACCAAAGCCAGGCAGGACGCAATCTTAGCTAACCCACTCCTCCAGGCAATAGGCTACATCTATAAATCAGCTTTCTGCCCCCACAGATCAATGCCACAAGCGACTCTCTGGGGAGCAGCTGGGAAGCCAAACTGGTGACCATGTTCAAACACTCCAATAGGTTATCGAGCAGTGGCGTTTGGTGCCGCAGTCCAACAAAGCCCTCACGTTTTCCCCTCTGCAAACCAGAGGGCTTCACAGTGGTGGCTCAGCAGGAGAACAGTGGGATAAGGCTGCTTTGGTGTCACTTTATTTTAGGAAGAATTACTCAAGGTCAACAAATCAGACAAGCAAAAGTCAAAACAAACAAACAAAAAAGAAGTGCGGGGTGGGGAGGAAGTAAAGTTACAAGCACATGATGTGTGGGTAGGAAAGAATATCAAATCCTTCTCAAATAAGCACACTCTGTGGTCTCTTACTAGTTGTTCGCACAGATGCTGTCCCCACATGAGCAAAAGAATGAAAAATCCCTCTTCCTTTTCTGTGTAACACAAGTACCAGTTGCTCTGTTTGCTCTATTTACTTATTGACAAGTCCCACAAGAAGGACAGTCAGAAAAAGATGAGAAGAAAATGGGACAAACATTGCAACTTCTGCAGCTGAGACAGAGAGGGCAGTGCGGAAAGATTTGATAGTTCTGCTATCAATAATTGATAAGAGGTACTTCAGTTTCATTCATAAAACATAATCCAGACCCTAATCCAGACAAGTGGGAAAATCTTTACAGATTCCAGATGGCTCCAGCTCAGGCTCAGGGTGATGTGGATCATGGATGCATTCCCTAATTCTAGGGCATACTGAGCACCATGTGCAAATCACTGACTAGACTGAACTTCCACTGACTTCAGTGCAACCAGCAGATACCCCGAACCCCAGAAAGTCTTCTCCCATGCATGAAGCTGATCAAAAAGTCTGGTAAAATGAAGCTAGGAATCAACTTTGACTCCTAAAACAGAGCTTGCACATCACAAAGATAAGGAAAACACACCTACGGTATGGCTGCTGCTAAATGACCCTTGCTTCCTACTAAAAAATAAGCTGATATAAAGAAACAGTCAACTCCTTTGAGTAGTTCACTGTTTTGAGCTCCTCTGCAGAAGCTCAGTGAACCTCGCTGGCCTTACAGCAGTTTTACAGGTTTGTGCTGGTGTTTCCTCTGCTTTGGCTCAGCCCAGTGCACAGGCGGTGCTGCTTAATGCTCCGCGAGAGGCTTTCAGTTCTTGCTTAACAAAGCTTCCCTCCCACATGTCATATGCATTCAGGCTACAGTCTGTTTATCTAATATCTCCCTCTTTCTCTCTCCCCCTCCCCCTTTTTTTCCACCCCCTCGTCCCCAGAAGAGAAACCATAATGTGCCTATCGCTTGCAGAAACAGACAGCTCAGCTCCCCCTTGCCATCTGGTCATACTTTGGTCTCTCAGCTGTCGTCAACATATGAATCCCGTTGTTTTGACTAGTGGGGTCCCAAGGAACAAGCAACAGTGCAGATTGCAGGGAAATCAGGATGCCCTTTTCTCTCTTCCTTAAACCAAAAAGCAACCCACGTCATTAGAAAGTGAAAGAGCGTTTGAGAGACGCGATGGGAGGCACAATCCTTCTACCTTTGTCACGTGATGGGGATCCCACCAGCCACACCAGGCCATTCTCCAACTGGGAAAATTAATACCTTTGGGTATTGACTTCAAGGCACGTGTTGCTGCCTTTGCCACCAGCACGACTGCCCTGTCCTGCTCACTCCTCAATCTTCTACCTCTTCAAAAGCAAAAAAAAATAAAACTCAAGGTCTCACAAAAAGCAAAAGGTAAGTATAGAAACCCTTAATCTGTAAGAATTTACCTTGCAAAGGTAGACAATTTTAGAAGGTAACTCAATGTTTGTACTGATTGGTAGAACGGGTGAGATTAAAAAACAAAAAGAAAGAAACAGAAACATGGTGACTTACAACATACAGACACTTCTACAAAAGGGAAATGGTTTATATTATTTCTAGGCTAAGACAGCCTTAGAAATTTATGATATATGTTGATGATAAAATGCAATTAGTTTTGTTCAAGTACAAAGAACCAAAGTTGGGTCATCACTCGATGAGCTTGAAATACAGCGGAAGCAGCTGGCTCTGAACCATTCAGTAGCTTTAAGGAGCACAAGCACACAAGGTCTCACCAAAATTACCAGCTTGCACATCCTCTCTTGCCAAAATGGAGTCAGTGAAACTCCCAACAGGCATCAGAATCCTTCCATGACTATTCTTCAGTGGGTTCTGAACCCAGCATCTGAGGACCGCAACAAGGAAGCGCAAAAGGAATCTCTATGCTGGGATTGGGAAGAAGGTGCAACTTCGAAATGAGCATTTAAAAATTCACATTGGTAAGTTTGAAAGATTGCTTTGTTTTTCCATAACTCATCTGGGACAATGCAACTGTTCAACACATGCAGGTTCCTTAGGTGTAGCAACCACCAGATATTTAAATCTTTGCCTGTGAGTACATTAAAAGGTACTCTATGTATGTTAAAAGGTACTGTATCACATGTAAATAAAGAATGCAGAAAGGCAATTTTTAATTATATTCACAGAAACCACTCCATCTTCTCTCATGTAGCATACAGGCAGAGAGCCAGGAAGCTTTCCCAGAACAGCAGCTGAATAGCACAACAGGTCTCCCTCCAAAGATGCAGAGTCCTTTGTCTCTCCCATCTACACCTACACAATCAAAGCTATCATCACAAGCAGCTCTTGGTCAACTTTCTGGGTTCAAATTGTGGTCAGAGTCCACTTGAACAAGTAACATCCTAAGATTTGCATTTTGCATGTCTACTGTGGCAGGTCTCTGCCTACCTGTCCACAATTCGAACAGCAGTAAGGCAAGAGCAGCATCAGCTTCAGCACTGCTTGAGTGGGTTTGGTCCAAGTACTTCAGGTTCTGGGCAAGTTTATCCAGCCCGGAATGTTATTGCCTCACTCTATAGCTTGTTGGCCAAGTAAGAGGAGAGACAGTTTAAGGATGCCCACAGATTGCAGCCATAGCTCCAGTGGCATGGTAGATGTAGTGTACATTACAGGAAAAGCACTAAAGAAGCTTAAAGTGGTTTGGGAGGGCTTTTTTTTGGCTGCTGGAGCATTTTTGGGTTGTTTTTTTGCTTGTTGGTTTGGGTTTTTTTTTCCAGATTGCTCCAGTGTATTAGCAGAGCAGCACACAAAAAAATTCTATTACTGCACATATGGTACCTGTTTTAGAACTCAGCTGAATTCACTGAACAACTGTCACAACCGCTACGAGTTCAAACATGACAACTTGAAAACCCTATCAAGTCCTATCATCTCCTTCACTACGCGAAGCAAACAGCGCCTAGAACAAAAATATGGATCTTCTGAATCCCAAATAGCGCCCAAGGCTGCCCGAGGTCTGGGGTAATTTACAGCAGGCCAGAGTCCTGGCCAGTTCCTCCTCGAGATCAGCCTGGCACTGAAAGGAGTTGTGCCACCAAGCAGGTTGTCCATGCAGGGGCCACTTCTCCAGCCAAAGGGCAGGTCCTGCTCTAGATTTAGCAAGATTCCCTAACACACCTACATTTAATTTCCCCACAAGAAACACTTGCAGTGCAAGACGACCTGTAACTCACATAAAAATAAATATTTACATATACTTCTATACAACATATTACATCACTCCATAATGTTTTTCAGAGTGTTGTTCTTAATCTATACTGGTTTATGATGAGCTGTAAATCCCCTAGGATTTCTTTTGATCTAAATTAAATACACCA
Source organism: Chloroceryle aenea (assembly GCA_013399075.1). Classification (NCBI taxonomy): domain Eukaryota; kingdom Metazoa; phylum Chordata; class Aves; order Coraciiformes; family Cerylidae; genus Chloroceryle; species Chloroceryle aenea. The sequence continues at coordinate 1,226,655 of VWZY01003453.1, forward strand.
CAAGCCTGAGATGAACATTCACGTTGCCTTACAGATAAACCAGCATGTAACCCCACTTCTTATCTGGGTAGTGCAGCAGCCTCTCCCAACCTTCTGTACAATCAGAAATATATTTCTTATCTGTACAAAGTCAAGCCTCTGACAAGGCTCTTCCTCTTTCAAATGTCACCATCATTCCAGTCACCTTTTTCTCTCCTCTTCCCCCTGCTCCTTGTCATTTACTAGGGAAACATTCTCTGAGAGCTATCAAAAGCTGTTGTGACCCTGAATTCTTTATGTAGGTAGCTCTGTCCTCTGCTGCTTTTAGCAGCTTCCCACTTTATCACCAGCACACGGTTAAGAACTCTCAGTCATCATGGCCATTGCTGATTTGTGGGTGACAACAGTAGCAAGGTATAGCTGGTCATCTTCACATCAGCTGCTCATAATAATCAAGATATTTAGGTTCACAACTCCTCGTTAAGACATCCTTCAATAAGCAGCCAATTTACCTCTCAGCTTTGGTATAAACCAACATTTTACTACAGGGGGTAGAAAACACATTTCTTTCCAATGGAATTCATAACATAAAAATTTAATATCAAAGCAACATGTGCAATTCAGAATGACTGGAAGGCTATTCACAAAATACACCAAGGACCAAAAATGTGTAAACCAAGATACTTGTCAGTCCTAAAAATAAGAGAAGCAAAAAATGGGCTCATCCTGCTTCAGAGAACACCGTGCATTTGGCAAAGCGCTAATGGAAACTTTGCTCTTCCAGCTGGCTGCACGACACCTGGCTCAGATGAGGTAAGTGGGAAGAAGGAGACAATTCCAGCTTCCAAAACTGCCTTTAACCATTCAGGAGGACAACTCATCCCATGTTTCTGAGCAGTCCAAAGACACTCGCTCACCCAGCAGTAACATACTGCAAGTACATAACACACAATAGTTCTGTAATACTCAACTTCACTGCAGTTCTGTTCCCACTTTTTTTCAATCCTTTTTCTTCCATGCCTTAGTTTCAAGGGCAATTATTTAGAAAAAAACAAATCATGAAAATTTAGACACCACAATGACTGGATAATGGAAGACCACTGGTTGGGCAGTCTGGGATGCTCAAAGTTAGATATTGTTGAAAAATATTTTCAAGTAAGAACAAGTTTTCCAGGAGCAACACACTATGGTACAGCCTGCATACCCTAAATTGTGAGGTAGACTTGACAGCAAGTGCTACTCCATAGGAGAGACACCTGGATCAGTTACTTGGTTTGGTTTTTTGTTTTGTTTTCTTGGGTTTTTTTTTTTACAAACAAAATGGTATTAAGTGTAGAGATACAGTCATAAAGCCTGTTAGTAGAAAATAAGCCTGTGGTAGTGATAAACTTATCACTCACTGCTGCACAGGTCACCACGGAGCTCAGAGGACCCCTGGGGAAGCAGCTCTTCCCAAGTCACGCTATTCTGAGATGGATGCTTTAAATTAAATTGCAGAGTGAGAACACTCCCCCTACACAACACAGATGCAGGTTGGATGACAGCCTGATTTACTGCAGCAACCAGCAGCTTTGAGACCTTGAGGAGATTGTCAGAAAGAGGTCCATGGACCTTTAAGGACAATTTTGCAGAGTCATTCCAAACTCACAGCTAATGGTTTGTTCTCTTCTCCACTGATAGCTCTTTTACAACTGGCTGATGAGAATCAGCTGCAAAGGAGGGAGATGATTTTATGTCTCATTAATTTTGAAATTTTTAAGATTTTTTCTTTAATACCAAGCAAATCAATAATCTGAGTATTATGCCTCTTTTCCTTTCCTTTCATCCTTACTGATATTCTCAGCTGTGCCATAATTTCGACAATTCTTTATCAGTTAGTCTGCATATCTAGATGTATCATAGTTTAGCATTGCTCTTAAAAGCAATTTTCTTCATTTTGTATCCTTTGACAAAGTCAGGAGGTTTTGGAGGTTTCATGAGGAAATGCAGCAGTTAAAGCTTGCATCACTTTTGCACTGCGACTGCTAGAATTATGCTACAAAAAGCACTTCTCTCTGCAGCTACCCGCAGCCTCTCTCAACATACAGAGGCACACAAATATTTACCCTACTTACAGTAAAATATTGCTTAGATGAGAAGCTTTTAAAACATTAAAAGGCAACATTAAAAGCCACTTCAAGTTTATCAGTGTTTTAATACATTCAGCTTGGAAAATGCTGGACAGTTCCTTCGGAAATGATGATTTACCTCTCGGATATGGGGTTCCTGTAGCAAAAAATCATCTAGATGAGCTAATTCCTCCAGAATCAAGAAGGTCACTGAGAACTGGGAGCTGAACAAGTGTCACCCTGTACATTTAGGTCAGTTTTAAACAAATCTGAGTGTGCAATAGGCATTAATGTTCCGAAAGGATTCAACAGGGACCAAAAAGTGTAAACAAAAATCTGAGCGAAGGATGTATTGCCTCTGAAAATATGGTGAAAAAAACCCTGTGTTCTGCTGGGAACTCAACAGTTGTGGCAATTCAAAACAAATTATTACCTGGAAATATTCAAGACCAGGCTGGATGAGACTGAGCAACCTGGTCTAGTGGGAGGTGTCCCTGCCCATGGCAGGGGAGTCAGAACTAGATGATCTTTAAGGTCCCTTACAGCTCAAGTCATTCCATGATTACAGAATAAATGTCTTACAACAAGAAGTTTTATGATAATATCTGTAGCCTGAGAGAAACACACAAAAAAAATCCCAAAACAAAACATTAACATGTAATTTTCTAATGCATTTCCCAGAGTACTGACACTCCTGTTTCAAAATACATGAAAGATGACAGTGAAGAAAGTGAGTTTAAAATTGTTATTTCCATAATACAAATATTTTGCAGAGAAGGGCATCAGTATGCTATGGTGATGGATTTTTAATATATATGTTTACAAGAATAAAAAAAAAAACAAAACAAAACAATAAACCACCTCATATTTCTTTTTAAATTACTTTTTCTGGCCTCTGGCAGTACTTAATATCCATGAAGTTTAATATTCAGAATGTGGGTTTCTCAGGGTAGCAACTGCTCAGCTGGGATGAAGCTCCCTAAGAGGGTGGCTCCCCAGGTATTTATGTAATATGAAAACAGTAACAATAATCATCAGATGTTTATCTCGGCTCCTGTTTCTCAATCTCTGCTGCGTGAACAGTTGAGAAAAGGGGAAGTATTCAAGAATGATGTGAGAAATGAAGAGGTAATGACTTACGCTATCAGCCTGCACCAGAGATCATCCTTTACAATGATAATCGTGTAGCCATGTTACAATATGATTTGCTATGACCTTTCTATACATTGCATAAAGCTGAGAGGAATTTTATTATAATCACATTACAGAGCTGTGCTCTACCCATGTTAAAACCAGGTGTCCAATTGTTCACTTGCTGTTATTTCCAGAACACCAAGTAACTCCTACTTCATGAGGAGTTCCACACATCCAAAGAGGAGGAGAATTGGCCCCAGGGCTGTAACACACTTCAGTATCATCATTTCAACTTGGCTTGCTCCTATCTAGAGAGGTGCAGAAATATAAGCAAGTCCACATCTACCATGAGAAGCATGGCCTCATATTTCTCCACATATTTTCTTTGTTTTCAAGACAGATTTTGCTCCTGATAGAGAACATAAAGACAAAAATATCTCTTCCCTGGTCAAACTGGATAGGAGTGTGGCTTGATTTTTAAAGAATCTTCACAGATCTCCTTCCATCACTTAAACTGATGTGAAAGCCAACCTGCCTTGCACCGGTCCTGCCACAGGAACAAGTGCATGCTACCACTGCAAGAAGTGATAAGGGTCTCAGTTCAAGGACTAGATGTAATTACAAGTGTCACAGTTGCTCCCCCGGACTTCAGACAATGCAGCCACCATGAGCAGCCAGCCTGTGTTTTGTCCTGTAGCATTAGGCCTATCAGTGATGCCTTGTAGAGGTTTAAGTGTTGGGTAGGAAGGGGTATTCTGATGGCTCCATAAGGCTCACAATGCCATAAAAAAGGAAGACTTTACAGAAATCCGAGCAGTATTTATGCAACAAAAAGGGAATTAACTAGAAAGAGTAAATAAAAGTTCCAATAGTGGTATAAAACATCAATTAAAAAAGATTTAGAGGCAACTAAAGATTCCATGGTTACTTAGCAGCTGTAAGACTTAAACACTGGGGTATTTACCAATACAAAGATGCAAACCCTAATTTCTCAATCTGACAGGATTTTGCCCATCAAGAGTTCAACTTTTAAATAGCAATAGCCAGCATTTCTAACTGGACTCCACAATTTTCACCACTGTATAATATTAGCTGTCATAACCACTTCCTTCTTCAGACCACAACACTAAACAGCAGAGTGGTGCATAGCAGAGCAGCAAGAACGTGAGCTACAGCTGATCAGGTCACCAGCCACTTTAAATCAACACTGACTCCAGTAGAGCCACACTGTATTTATTTCTGATAAATATATGGAATGCTTAGGGCTTCCCTACTAGTTAAGACTTTATTGGGCAACTAAATCCTCCCTCACCTCCTGAATTCAGTGAGAAGTGGAGGGGAAAAATGCAAAATAATTTCCCAATACATGACTGAGAACAGAAGGAATACTTCTAGAAAAAAAAAAATCATCATAATTTCCCATTTTGTATCATCATAAACAAGTTGTTTTCAGTGACTGATTCAGCCAACCTTCCCTAGCACACAAGGACGCAGCACAGCTTTCCCAGGATCAAAACAGATCATCACTGAAAATGCACAAGTGTCAGTCTTGAAGGCCAGCTTCTCAGTTGTAGCTCACCTCTACTTAGAGAGGAAAACAAGCCACACAGAGAAGTCAACTACAGCTCCCTTCCTGTGATAATCAGACTGTGATAATGTAGGCAAGAGCAGGAATTGTTCTCACATATGTCACTGAATCTCTGGGGGACCTCGCATTAGTGAATGACTGGCACGGCAGAGCTCTGCTTCAGCAGGGTTTATTCATTCTACAACATGTAATACTGAGCCTATGCACACAGCAAGGCCTGAAGAGAAGCCACCTCCAGGAGTGGGACGACACCACTCCTGGAAACAGAGACTTTTCAGTACCACGAGGAATTTCCCATTGACCAAAAAGAATTTAAACCAGACGAATTCACACCAAACCCAGCAGAGAAGGAACTGTTCTGATGATGCTTTAGACCCTACTCTGATCCACACTAAGGAAGAAATAGTAGTGGTGAAACCCTGAAGGTCCTCCTGATTCCTGGCTTCAGCAAGTCTGTTTTGGGTGGTCCTTTAACATTCCTTTTCCAGAGCTCACATGCTGGCCTCCTGTTTCCACTTCAGGTTCCTACCGGCATCCCAGTGAAGCTGGGAGGCATTCTCCAGAATCAATGGCCTTTTCAGCCCCTGCAAAGTCCTGAAGCCCAACTCTCACACAACAAGACCCCGTAACAAAGCTGTATTTTAGTCAGCTGGGTGACTACAGGGTTCAGCTTCAAGCCTCTGATAAGCAGTTTGCACTGGTGGGCACTCAGTTTGAAGCTGAGGCGTGATCTGAACAAAGCTTCACAGGGCAACACTGGAAAACCACTACAGTTAAATTCTACCACAACCTTATAATAAGTGAGTGCACCATATGAAATACCAACCCTTTTAGATCTTGTTTTCCAAGCCTTAGACCCCTAGATACAAAATAGCATGACCTGCTTCAGTTAACCAGAGAAGTTGAATTTAAAGGGCATTGATTAAAGGCACGTTAAATGAAAGTTACCATTAAAAGGTAACTATAAGTAAGACCAACTTGGTTTCACTAGAATAGTTCAAGACATAGGTGTTTTACTGATTCCAGAACTGTGTTTGCAAGGTTCTGAATGGACTTCATAGCAGACTCCTTGCAGTTTTGTTTCCATATACTGCCCATGACCGAGCCAAGGGCCAGCACAGCCTGCAGACCATTCCAAGCAGCATCCATGAACAGCTATTTCCTTTCAGCAACAATTTTTCCCTTATTTTCAAGAAAGATACATCCATTTTTATTTTCTTCCTAAACATGACAAGGGGATAAAGAGGCTGCAGGAGCCTCAGACACAGCACTTACTGGTTTTGTGCTGTTTCACCAGAATGTTTAACTCATAATGACATGCAGGATAGGCAAAGACCTTCTGATATGCAAGGTCATTTCTGAACCATAAATATTATTATCAAGAGCCTTGAAGTCCCCAAAATGTCATGTCAGAAGGCATCTGTCACTAGTTTATAAGAGCTGTGGATTGTCATTTAAAGGTCCTGTTTCTTTCTTCCCTCCCTGCAAAGATTAAAAAAAGTAAAGGCTAATAAATAAATCAAACCAACATACACAATACTCAGGGTGGGCACTGGGCAAACAGACTAAACCATGCCTTACAGAGATCCTGAGGCCAGCACGTCTGGAGGGTAGGGATCAAAACAAATGGGAGAGAAAGAGGGAGGCTGCTCATTAAATAATGATGAGTTTTAGTCTAAATGGCTAAGTAAAAGACTCACTGCATGTTTAGCAGATGCTACTGTGTAAAACTAAATCCGCTAAGATACCAGCCTGTTCCTCTCTTTCTCCCTGCTCCACTTCCAAAGCAGGATTGCCATGATCAGACAAGCATCCACTCAACAGCTGGGCACAGTTTGCCAATTTTACAGCAATCAGTGATCACTGAACCCATCAAGTTCTTTTCTCGAACCAGAAGCACCAAAATAATAATAAGAAGCTTGCAGCAATGAAAAAAAATAAAAATTCTTCCATCTGTTCACATTTTTACACCCTCTACACTGCAGTTTGATTTCATTAAGGTATTTCGGGGAAGCAGGAAGAAGAATCATCTTCATAGCTTTCTATTTTCCATCCTCATTTGGGAGATATGGAGGAGATATATTTTATTTGAGTGGGCAATTTGTTGATAATTTTGGTGACCAACAGAAAAAATGAAAACCTAATTACAAACAGAAGGAAGGACAGAAAAAAATGAAAACCACAAATCTTTCAACACCTGGACACACTGGTTTTGACCTTTTCAGGATATCTCAAGTATCCAGGAGATTGCTACTTCAGTATTTTCCCTCTAGTCATACCAAGATCACCAGAACTAGAGCTTACAATACATCAAGTTGGTGGTGCTCATGCTGTACAGGGTATCAACACTTACTCAGTTCTGCAGGGGTTAATAGGGGGATGTGATCCTGTCTCTTGCCCCAGGAAATACACAGTACATCCCTGATTAATGTGACAGGATGCATCAGTTCATAAAGGGTGAAATTTACTCTTGCACAGTAGGCCATCACTAGATAGATATTACTTAAGTCCCACTTAAAACAATGTAAAAACCTTGGTGGATAGACAGCAGGATTGTAGATGAAACTCTCAGTCAACAAATGCATAATAGAAATAATAATATGAACTAGTAATATACATTTCAGACACCCAAGTTATCTGGAGTCATTCAAGGAAAGTCTTACCATTGCTTCAGACAGCATAATAAATATCAACTCGATGTGCAGATGTAATCAAAAGTGACAACAAAATGTTGAACAATGAAATCTTTAAATCATACTCGAGAATGAGAGAATGCCAATGGATAAATCAAGAAAACAACCTCAGTTGTTATAATGGCCTTGAAAATGCATAGCAGGAACAGGTAACATTAAGAGACAAGCAGCAAAAACAATGACTGCACAAGAATCACATTAGGGCAGAATAAAAGTACACAGATCACCAGTTTTAAAGAGCTGAGTAAAAAGAGACATACTAAATGACATGAGACAACCACAGGATGATGGAAGGTGCAGGGATGATCCATTAAGAATGTTCCTTTAATACCAGGATGGGCATTACCTCAGAGTAAAAGGGAAGGAAGTTTTAAATGCAGAGTTAAGTAGGAGAAAAAGATTTTGACACCCCTTTTCATTCAGCTGGGTGTTTGTACATTATATAATCACAAATATCTGAAATATAGATATATGTGACACACATCTGTATTTGGGAATGGTTTCAGAGCCCTGTATTGGCAGAAAACCCACACAGATAGCAGCTTTGACACAGATAGTAAGCAATTACTAACCAGTAGAATGGGGGCAAAAAAACCCATAAAATATCCCCAAATAATTCTACTGGTGGTGATTCTGACCTCAGCTCCTGCCATGTTTCTGGAACTGTCCACCACACCACAGTGCAACACGACAGAACACTGGTCCAACAGGAAAAACACCATTTCTGGTTGTGCCCAGCAAGAATTAAGCTGTCTAAAAGTGATAGCAGTATAGAAATAATCAAGACAGTTTCAGATTAGTAAATTCAGGTATCAGCCTGACTCGTCTGAGTGGCCTGGGGCCCTCCTCCTTGTCTGGCTAGTAACTGCAGCACAGACATACACAAGAGTTGAACTAGGTTGATGTTCGGGCACGATAGTGCCAGATGCCATGAGGTTTTGGACAACTTCAGGTCCTTTTGAAAGGTAAGTATGTGGTTTGGTTTGGTTCTGGAAGAAAAAAACAATTATTTTTCCTAGAAGTATTGTCCTGAAATTCAAAGATATTTAGAGCTAAGATTTAAAAGTGTACCTGTTAACTAACAGCATTGCTGTTTAGCTGTGCATTTTTCACCTATGTGACTGTTTATCAATGGGTATTAATGCAGAATTAACAACTTCTAGGCCTTCTTGTGAAAATGAAAGTAGTACAAAAGTTGTTGAGTCTGGTGTGGAGCAAGCTAAGTACTGGGAAGCAACAGAGTAAACCTCAAATGAAGGATTATCCTTATTTTCTCAAGGATTTAATTCCAGCAAGAAATCGAACTAGCGACTTCCCCTTCCTTACCAACTCCTGCTGCCAACAAGCAGATAAAATAAACTTAGTCATATAGATTTTTATCAAGATCTCTTGAGAGGGAAGGAAGTAATTTCTGGGCTAGAGGTCAAGCATAAGAATTTTAAGCCCAAAGGTCAATTTTCTAAGAGAATTGTAAGTACTTGTGGAATAGCTTAGAATAGAGGCAATATCCAAGCTGTGGCAGTTAAAACAACCTAGAAATACAGCTGCTATAAATTCAGAGGTCGTTTGCTTACAGAAGGAAAGGGAAGAAAAAGGTAAACATTGTGGAAAGGTTTTTTTCAAAGACAGAACCAAAGATCTCTTTACAGAAAGGCTGTGACATCTAAAACTGTAGACACCAAATCCTTTCATAACGTGCATGGGTTTGTATTGCTCAAGTAGCAATGCTTGAAAAGAGAGAATCCAACATCTAGACCCTTCCTCAAATTTAAAATTTATAGTCTCTACCTTCCTATAGAAGGCCAGATCCACAAGCAGAGCAAGTCAGTCCAGCAGCATGGAGTCCAAGGCTCTTAACCAAGCAGCACCAGTTGAGGATCTAGCCCATAGTCACAGAACCCGACCTTTCCTTCAGCTGCACTGGATAAATCAGCTCCAATACAGGTGACAGGATACAAATTCAGACTGTTTCCAGAGTTACACATGGCTAATTGTGTTTTCTGTGCAGCACAGTAAATCTAAAGTACAACCTGATAGCCTCAGAATTGCCATGCCGTTTTTACAACAGCAGAAGGGAAGCACCAGCTTGCCTGTTGAGAGACTCTGGGCTTCATCTCCCACACCCCAGTTTCTCATCTTGTCATTACACTGAACACCCTTCTGGTTTTCATAATGGTGAGGGAACTCGGGGTAACTCACAGTCCTTCTTTCCATCCCCTTTGAAATCCAAGTCTGGACTGTCCCAACTTAGTTTTTTTTAACAGAGCGGGGTATTTTTCCAACTGCTCCAGTTGGAAATCAAGCTAAATCCAGATGCATCCAGCAGGGAAAGTTGCCATGGGGAAAGAGTGAAACATATAAATAAATAAAACCAAACAGTGAGCAGCGAGATGATCCTATATCGCTGACTGCCAAAGAAGAAAGGTTTCAAAGCATCAGAGGAATAAGAAAGCCAAAAAAGTTACTTCCAGTACTGTCAATGGATGTTACTATGAGAGTCAGAGATGGGGTATTTTTGGAAACACAAACCTGGAAGAAAAAATAATGCTGCTGCATATGTATCGCTTCTTAGTCACCCACTTACATTTCAATTACCAAATGCTTCTCTTCAGCAGTATATGTCATTTTAAATAAGCATCATTGTTGACAATAAGAGAATGCATCAGGGTTGGGGTTTTTTTGGGTACAGCTTATAATCAAATGATGTTTGACTAATATTTCTATCTATATCCTTTAATGTTTATGGTCTTTGCTGAAGCTGTGTAGTCTACGTGCCATTCAGGAGCAGCAATGACAAAATATTCACCACTTAAAAAGAGTCTTTTGGCAGCACATGTATTTGCTGACTTCAGTATGGTGACACTTATATGGATATATGGAAGACAATAAGGTCCATAGCAGGACACTGTACTCCTCTACTGAGTCAAACTCCTGTAAATCCAAAGAAGTGTCCATAACAAAAATCTGACCCCTTTTTATGTGAGAATTGTCCTGCAAAACACAATCTCTGAACAAAACAGAAAAGGTACAAATCTGACGACCAGGGAAAGTTTAGATTCTCATGTAAAACAACCTGTTACAGACAGAGGAAACCACAAACTTCCAGACAGCAGTTTAAAACTGATATTTAAAAACTATTTTGCATATGAACCTGCACACATTACACAACGTGGCAAACCACCCCGTCTCTGCAACTTCACAGCAGGGCAAACATTAGGATGGCAAAAAACTGCAAAGGTCACATTCCCAAATGCATCCAGGAACAAAACCAGAGGCAGTAAGAGGGCAAATGAATTTTAAACCACTCGCCTTTCAAATCTCAGTATTCTGCAGGTTGGGAGATAAGAGGAGATGGAAGAAAATGTGCATTTGAGAGGAGCTGTTGGCACTATAATCATAGGTGGTGCTTTGCTCAGGCAAGGGAATAAAGTCTTGGAGATTTAATTCCTTTTGGGACACACATACAGCTACACTGGGATCAAACCCAATCTTGTAGAGTTCACCACCCTACCTCCAGCAGTGGCCACAAAATGGTTGAATTCATTTTTCATCTGGAAACAAACGTAATTTGAAATTTTCACCAAAAAGTTTTAGAATAATCAAGATGTGGGGGAGGCACTTGGCTTTTCTAGCTGAAATATTACTCACTTTCACCTCATCCACCCTCCAATAACTCAATATTTTATTAAAAAAAAGCTTTAGACTACCATAGGCTTGTGACAACACAGGGTAAAATCAGGTTGGCTGGTTTGTTGTTTTGTTTTTTTTTTCCCTCCCAAGTTGAATTCCTTTCTCCTGGCTTTTGTATGCTATTTTTGATGGATTTAAAAGCTTGTGACCCTCTCCACTGAATGGCAGAGAGTTGTTTTGCTTAGGCCCCTCACCACCAATTTAACAAGTATGTTTAACAAAAAGGATACGAGGAGCCCAAGGTCTTTTTGTCAAGCCAAGCAATAATCTATTTTTATTCTACCTCCAAAAACTGACCAGCAACCTACTGCAGCACGTGTTCTGATGTTGCAAGCTTTCAAACACAAAGAAGAATTTGAATAAGCTATAATAAATTCATGTTCTGGAGACTGGGTTATTCAAGAACTGGTGATGCTTTGACCTCTATTACAATTCTCTATTTTTTTTATGTTTAAAAAAAAATATCTCTAAGGTGACAAACGCTCTGAAGCTTTAACATTTCAAGATGACAATTCCCTGCTTTCTTAATCTCATTTTTATGGCAACGTATGGATTTACTGCCAAATTTATTTCTTTACAATTAAGAGCAAGATCCCAAGTAAGCTTTCACTTTCAAGATGAGTGACAGCGTAGCTGGGCAGGCAGGCGGGAAATTTTCTATCTAGCTTTCCCCTTTCATTTCACTTGCTTCTTCACCCTCCAAACACTGCAAGAATTGAAACTCAGGAGGTAACACTATTCCTTTCATGTATAATTTACATACATGGTGAGTTCTTTGCATGGATCAGATTCTGGCACCAAACTGCACACGTGATACACGCACTGGGCTTTGGAATTGAGTCAAACCTGGCAAAGAGACTCAAGACTTACCCCTTATGAATGAAGGAACACTTTTGCATCCTGTGTCTTAGCTGGCATAAATACCTCTTGATAACTGTTAGATATTATATCACAAGTGACCTAGAGCAGGATCCAGTAAGGTCACAGATTTCACCCCAGTACAGAGAAGGGTTCATCTCCTACAATCATCATCTCGGATTTTATAGTAATAGAAAGCATTAAAATACAGCATAAATTCTATTTACCAATCCCATTAACCTTATTTAAAACAATCAAAACCCAACCAAACGAGCAGAAAACCCAAAACACACAAACCTAGACAGTAACTTTTGTTTCACTTTACAGACACAAGGGAAGTTTCACACATCAGTCAAAAAAAAAAAAATCAGCGCATCTTGAACAACTAATTTTAACTGAAATAATTTGCCCCAAACCCTGAAATTGCAGAAATTATTTGTTCAGTGCAGCTTCTGTTATTTAAAAGCTTGATTGTTTGGCTTTTTTTGCCCTCTTTGTTGTTTTTAACTACAACTTCAGACTTCAATCACAACAAAATTGTACTTCTTCCTACAAAGGCAGAGTATTTCTGGAGTAACATGCTTGCAGATACAGCATGGTTTTGACATTTACTGGAGTCCTGGAATGGGAACAAGGCAAATGAAGCCCTGGAACAGCTTTAATAATTTCAAAAAACATTTGCAGATAGCTGTGGCTTATCATCTCAAAAATAGTAAGGAGTAATATTTTATCTACTTCCTGAACTCCCATTTTTACCTCTCAGTGCCTAACTTCATACTTCAAAATAGATCTTAAGTGGGGCTCGAGTGATTTAGCTGAATCTCATCCGAGCAAAAGGGTCAATTTTACTCCTAGGGTATTGATGAGAAGATTCTCCTTCCCCATTAGCTGAAATATTTTTTATTCCAGACAGTAATTTGCAGTGTAACTCTCATTAACGCCCATATATCAGCCTAGTAAGGTCAGCCCATTTAAAAAAAAATATTTGATATTTCAATTTTCAAGTTCAGCAGCAGCCTCCTCAAAAACGCCTCATTCCTCACAATTCAGCCCATCTCTCAAATAACCCGTTAGCCTCACCACCCACTTCACACCGACCCACACCTTTCCCAAGCTATAGTTCTGGAAGCTGAAACTTCCTGAAATAGCAGTTGGTAAATAGCATTTTGTCAACTAAGCCCATTGGTGTTATCAACGGGGTGCATTTCTTAACTCCCTTTGCCTTTTACGTTCCATTTCCAAGCTGAGGTGGGGGTGGTGATGAAGTGTGGACTGGAAAGGAAAAAGAGAATATATGGGACTACACAGCAGCTTAATTTGAAGCATTTTTTTAAAGGCTTTTCTATCATGTCTGTCAGAATTTCCAAAGATGACTTAAAAAAAAAATAAAAGAAGAAAAAAAAATCCCCACACCACCAGAGGGCTGCTGCCTGCAGGAGAATGAAACTGCTGCATTTTAACACTGCAGTATAATTCCACCAGCTCCACGGGAGCATAAATAAAAGTGACCAAGTCATAAATCTTTTGTAAGTAGAACACACAGCATCATACAAACATAGTGTTACTCAGTGACATTTTGTTTTGAGAGATCAGGGACAAATGTCCCCAAGGAAAAATGCAAAAGTCAGCATAGCCACAAATTGTCAAAATGGGAACATCAAAGCAATTTTTCTATTTTATTAGATAGTTAAAACAACTTCACTTTTAAATTACAGCTGCAGAGATTTCAGCAGTTATGTATCAATATTACAATAACGAAAAGGAGAAGCTACAGAAGACAAATAGAGCATGAAAAGATGTCATCACCTGGACAAACCAGGCTGTATGGTCTGGTCCAGCCTCAGGAGATGAAAATCCACAGACGTACACTAAATAAAATGATGCTAGCAAAAATCAACACTAGCAATAAATAAACAAACAGATAAATCACTAGGCCTAAATAGGAGAGCTCTCCCAGGCCTTTTCATGCTGCTTTGTATTTCTGAAAGTTACCAATATTAGCTAGCTAATCCTGTCAGTCCCAACAGGGAAGTCAAGCATTATCTTAGCTTTACAGCAGAGCACCATAAAAATGAAGGAAAAGAAAACCCAACACAAAAACCCAAGATGAATTAACTTGCCAAAAGCTCCACCCCAAGTCAATGGCTGAGCCTGTTAGGGCCAGTGAAGACTACAGAGTAATTGTTTCTGAATAATCTGCCTTATAACTGCACAGTGACAAGAACAGAGCCTGGTTTGTACACATCTGACATCCTATAGTGAGATGTAGCTACTGCAGGATTTATCAAGAGCAAAAACAACAGAACAACTGGGACAAGGAAACCAGGTAAAGATGGGGAAGACTGGACTTGTACACATGGCCAGATTCTTAAGTGCTCTGGTGAACTTCTCCAGCCCAAACACATCCTGCACTGCCCTATTTTCACTGCTGCTTGTGCCAGGAAACAGCACCCACCAGTTCAAGAGATCACCTCTGATCATAAGGTACACAGACCTTTGATCAGGATCCTTTGCCTTGCCCATGTTTTCAATTCCCACCCTTTCAACGAGATAAAAAGGCCTGTGACAGAGTTTTCTCCCCTCTGGTGGGCTCTGCAGAAATTTGCAGTAGAGAAGTAGACACCTGAACACTAAATATGATGTCGAGTTCACTATTCTGATCAATCTTTTTATGAATTCTTGAGAAGCAGTCTGTGCACCACGTGATTCTGAAAAGCCACAGGCTCAAAAACACGGAGAATAAATAAATAAGCATTAGTGGAGCTAAAACAGCTCTCGGCCAGAGCTCCTCTGATTCGATGGTGATCAGAGTAACGGTGATGACTGCATTACAACACCGATCCAGGAACCATGCCTATTTCTGCAGCACTTCCTTTGAGCAGGAAAGGCCACCTGCTAACATGATGGCAACTGTCCCAACCATGCTAGTAGTCTGGCTGTTGCTTTCCCTAGCCAAGAGGCAGCAAGAGTAAAGGTAAAGTCATTTTTGTACATCCTGAAGCTCAATGCAAACCGGTCGGGTGATCCAAGACACAGAAGTGTGGAGGACTAGAATCACTGCTCAAAAGTATTAAAAGGTTTGCTTGGCTTCATTTGTCTGTTAGCTAAGCTGACAGACTTCTGCTTTAAGGATGAAAGACAGTAATTTGTAAACTGCTGGGCTTGTATTTTCAGTTTGCATTGTATTCTCTTGCAGTATCATTCCACTTGGTGCTCTAATTCGCTTGAATATTCACAGCGGAGACGCCGTCTTAGGCGTCTCTTAACTCGAACACTGCCAGAGGTCTGCCTCTGCTGCCATCAATGAGAAGCTCACTCATGGGTCAGATTCCCCTCTCAGATCAACTTGAGCAAGACCTTGAAGTCACTGGGACTGCACAAATGTAACTGAGCGGAGAATTTGACCATGTAATGAATTCAGCGTAATCAGAAAAATCAAAACAAGCAATCAAAAAACAAAACACCAAAGAGAAGCAGAAGAGATGTGATTTCACAAATACAAGCCATGAAATAAACCACAGACGG
Source organism: Chloroceryle aenea (assembly GCA_013399075.1). Taxonomy (NCBI): domain Eukaryota; kingdom Metazoa; phylum Chordata; class Aves; order Coraciiformes; family Cerylidae; genus Chloroceryle; species Chloroceryle aenea. The sequence continues at coordinate 1,242,230 of VWZY01003453.1, forward strand.
AGAAGAAAAGCAGCACGGGACAAAACCCAGAAACACCAGGACAGCTCTCTCTTTCTTGTCGATGATTGCTGATTATAATCAGGCTTTCAAGATTTATAGAAGTGCGAAGTTTGGAAGAAAGCGTAGATCTAACTGATTTCAAAAGCTAGTGACAAACCATTTAAGGCTGGGGCTTGCAAAGTCTAAAGCATCTTAAAAGTGGTGCCACTCATAGCCACGTCTTTTCAGCACAACAAATGCCCGTGTTTAACGGGGCTACAGCGCTTGTGTCATTGCCAAGTTCGAATATAATACTTGGCTTTGTCTTGGCGACGATTTTTGTACAGACAGGCATTGCAAACGCACAAACAGCTCTCAGTCTTCCTCTCAGCTTTCTGCAGGAAAGGACTACTTCAAATACTGCCTCTGTACCAAAATGGATACACGGAGGAAATACAGAGAGCTCCGGCTGCCTTCTTCCCACACTCCACACTCCCTGAGCTCAGCCCGCAAACAGAAAGGACCGAACTCCAGGCTCCACCCTCCCTGCCTTGCACTGCTCCAGCAGCAGAAAGCAGGCAGGGATCCAGCCTAGCAAGCTCGCTGAGGATTTCCCCAGCATTAGGGCATCACAATGTGGTTTAGCATCACTTTCTTCCTCCTAATTTTGGTGTAAAGAGCGTTAGGTGAGGTGAGGACAATAGCTGAAGGGCAGCTGCAATCCAGCAATCCCAATCTGCCACAACAGCATCTCACAGCCTTCAAAACCAAATGCAGGTTAGAGAGCTGTGCTGTTAAGGCCAACTTTGCTTGAGCCCAGTTTCCTAAGACGACAAATATTAAATGTTCAGGCTGTCTGTAATTCCACCATAACACCAGAATAAATGAGCAAGCTTCAATCCAGTTTGAAAGAGCAAGAGAAGTCTCTAAAATTCTACAAATTCCATGGAAAGTGTGGAANAAAAGTGGAGGGAACAGAGCTCCTCAGTTGCACAGCTCACTGAACAAGTTATGGTTTAGTTGCACAGGACAACACAATAGCAGAAGAGTTGAGGTGAGGAGTGATCTCTGGAGATCATCTGGTCCAGCACCCTCAGTCAAAGCAGAGTCAACTATAGCAGGGTGCTCAAGGCTGGGTCTAGTCTGGTTTTGAATATGTGCAAGGATGGAGACCTCCCGACATCTCCAGGCAACCTGTGCCAGGCTCAGCCCACCCTCAGAGTGGAGAGGCTTCTTCCTATATTTAAATGGAGCTTCCTATACACTCACAAAGGCCCAGCTAAGATTGGCACCTTAGCACAGAAGGGATTCTATGCAGATAATGGAACACAAACCATCCTTCCTCTCACTTCACAAACTAGGCAAGACACGTGATATGGGGAAGTAAAAACAAACATAAGAGAAAAAAAATTCTCCAAGGAAACACAGTGCATCAGTGTTAATTTTCCAGAGCTAATGCATCTGTATAAGAAGTGGGAGAAAACCCCAGAAGTACTTTGTTTTTCAGTCTACCATGACCATATAGTTTAAAACAATTAAATAGAACTCTAACAATATGTGCTTCTTTAGAGATAGGCTGTTTTCTTGCTTAAGAGTATTTCTACCAGCTCTTCTAGCTGTAAATATTAACCTATTTAAAAAGGGCTGGAATTATTTAAAGGGGCTCAGACTTGAGATTTAACATCCCCAAAAAGTTTTCTAATTGCCTCCTAAAGTCTTGATTAATTTGGTGTAGGAGATTGCAGCTGAAGAAATGACCAGATAATGTGTCTAATATCATCTAGATTAAGATGCCAATCCTTGAACCAGTTTGAAGAGGCAAGGTAACCTGAAATTTAAGAACAAAAAAACAAAAACCCCACCAAACCAAAGAACAAATGACCAGACCTTCAAAAGGAAGCCCATAACCCAATCCTGCTGACAGCAGGTCATCTCAATGTGACAGCCACACTACCCAGCATTTACAACCTGAAAATAAGGTGAGAACTTAGAAATAAAATACTGGGAAACGATGAGATTCCAATAGGGTAAAAACCTAGAGAGTTGAATCCATTCCTGAATCTTAGGGGCAGGTCACAGCTACAAAAAGGGATTCACAGAGTCACCAGTCTGCCAGCCAGATCAAGTGGCTGGTGTGATGAGTAACCCAACCCTCAGCTGGCAAACACTTGGCCAAGAGACACGAGAAATTTGGCAGATGAGCCAACATTATGAACCTGGACCATGATGTACCTCATCCTGGACCAAAGCAACTAAACAACAACTTTTCCAAGAAGAGCATCTGTGCAGAAATCTAGTGTCCATATTGCTAGCCACACAAAATAATTAAGAAAAAGACTGAAGGATAAAAAGCCAAGCAATTCCATCAACATTCCCAGTGAGGGCAGTGTGAAGACCTGGTACATTCTCCTCTGCAGCTGAAGGGCTGCTGTACAACCTTTGGCAGATTGCAATTTAGTAGTTCTAAGAGTAGGTGTTAGACAGTAGAAAATTAACACATTTTTGGTCCAGACCAGTTTGCTTCTTCCAGAAACCAGCTCTTCCATTATTTTTATTCCAGTCAACAGTGCATTTAATAGCTAAATGACAAGGGCAGTTCAGCACCTAAGGCTGAACACACAGAAGAATGACATTGCAAAAGTAGAACTTATTAATGTACATTACATATATAATGCAGACACTATTAAAATATATACACACATCCCATTGTTTTTTTTCCCTCCTACATTAAGCACATACTGCAAAAGATAACAAATAAAAATTGCAAGAGCCTCAGTATATAAAGAGAGCATGATGTTTTGTAAGCAGAAGCAGGCAGCCAGAAGAGCACTTACTAAATGGATGCCTGAAAACAGGGTGGTTTTTTTTTTTCCTTTTTCTTTCTTTCTTTTTTTTAAGTTAAGCACGTCACTGGAAGTATTACCCTGGCTATAATTCCCACATAGTGTTGGAACACTAAAACAAAGGGAAAAAAAATATATATATCACTTGCACACACTAAGGCACCTGATCCTGGTTACCCCCCCCACGTTAACCCATTCACTGGCAGTTGGTATGGCAAATCTTGGTGCAAAGCTTTTACCAGCAGGAACTCCTGGCAGGAATTGCCAACTTATCTACTTTTTTCCCAAACTCATTAATTAACAAGTCACTGATTATCAATGGGTAGATGTTAAGATAAGAAACCACTGTTATCAGTGGCAAGCTACACAAGAAAAGGTCCCTTCCAGTCTAACCTCACCCCTTCCACCAACCCAAATTAAAAAGATTTATCTTGTTCAAATAATTTTTTATTTTCCTCTTAAGTACACAGTAAGATTTATGCAAGGAAGCCAGAGTAGGAACACTAGAAGTCCAGAAGGCAGAAATTGCCTGGCACAGCCATGGGGTGCAAACCAGTAAGTGCAGGCATTTAGAACTTTCTGAAAGAGTTACTTAGGGCAGCTTTAATTTATGTCAGTTGACAACGATCTCTGTGGCCTTCAGGAAATAATAAAATAATTTTCTCAAAATAAAACAGAGCTGACAACTCAAGATAAGTATTCCATCCTGCCCACTCCAGCACTAACTATCCATCAGCTCCCTGCACCAGCCTGAAGGTTCCTCTGCACCACTATGAAGGCAGCAGTACCACTCGTGAGAGAATGTACCTGGATTTGTTTTAAACCCATCATTTCCCTTCTTTCTCCATATTGCTCTTTATTCTCGGTCTCACAACACATTTCCATTTATTATCCTTCAAAAACTGTATCCCAAGGTCACTGCAAAAGAAACTACACTCCTGTTTAGACAGCACACAACGGCGATCTCACAGCCATCCCTCCACAAACAACGCATTCAAGGAAAAAAAAAAGGCTTGCAGCTACATCAATAGCTAGAAATACACTTTTATGAAAGAAGCCAATACAATTTCCTCTGTTCCACCTAAATTCCATTATACACAATTTTCAAAAGCTATGAAGCAATGAAAAAAAAGTCTTCTGGGTTGATTTTTTGCAGTTTTTCACAGTGATTTTTTTTTCTTTTAACCAGTAACGTTTTATTTTATCAGTAATCTCTCTTGTCTGCAAACAGAATTAAATAAATTAATAAAAATGCTTTACCCCTATTCAAAATTAAATGTAGAATAAATCAAATGGCAAGACACATCAATAAATCAAATGGAACTGGATGGACACTGGTTTATTTAGGCATCTGAAATTAAGTGATTTTTCTTTGGGCACATTAGTGACCTTTCAGGTAAACTTCACCTCTTCCAAGCAAAAGCATTCATGGGAATCTTCTCCAAACTGTCCAGAATAACTAAATTTTCAGTTGGCAGTTGCAAACATTGGTGTTGGAAGTGCTCACGCAACTATCCAAGTAGAATGTAACATTCTCATGCAACATACCCACCAGACAATTGTACCCAGAGTACAATTCAAATCTTGGAATATTGTTTAAATGCAACCAATCCATAAGCAAGGAAAAGACAGTTGGGGAAAGGTGATAAGAATAGTAGTTTGCCAGAAAATCTGAAACAAATAAGGACTTAAAGGAAATCACTCTGTGTTTACAGACACTGCAGATGAAGAAGGATCAAGTTCATTAAGAACACTCTCTGCTGCAAATTATTCACGTTCCTCTACAGGTCAGTGCAGGTGTTTTGTAGAAAAGCAGTAGTGTTTATGCCTGAACTGAAAATGGAACAATCTCCTCCTATGCCATAAGGGTAACAAACACCATGATTGACTGAGATTGCTAAACATCTGGGGTTTGTTTAGAACAAAACCAGAAAATTTCTTCGGGATGTTTCTAAATAGAACAAGCCATGACAAGGAAAAAAAGTCCTCCCTTAGCTATTTATGATGGGCTTGATGAGCTCCCTCCTGGTGTCACCTCAACTTCAAACACTGACTTCACAAAGGCAATTGCCAGTATCTCTGCATTTGAAGAGCAGCACTCCTTGAGCTCTCTGTCTCTACTCTGCCTTCATGGAGATCTATACCCAGCCTTCCACCTCTTCTTCTTTTGGCTGTTCTCCTTGCACATAATATATTCCTCATGCAATGTCTCTTAGAAGTTTGGAAGTAATGCTCACTGAACTTATGTCTTTTCAAATGTCTTCTGAAAGCTGGAATTCTTTCACCACCTACCTTTCTACCTACCAATTTTGAGGTGGGTATCAACATCTATTACCACCAGTGCAATTACTGCTTAACTTCCTAGAGTATACAATATTGAAAGACTTCCCAAAATATAATATACAGAGTAATTTTAAGGTATACTGAAAAATGCTGCAATGTTGGAAGATCCAAAACATACACTGGCTGCTCCACTCAAAATTCCTTTTCTAAATTGAGAATTAAGAACCCACTTAAAATGCTACATTTGCTCATCTAATGGGATCACAGGTTTTCTAGAGATCAGGAAGAATTCCTCTTGTAGAGGTAAATTCTGTTGAGAAGCTTTTTTAACTTCTCCAACCTCTCTCCTCATCCTAATGCAGCCCTTCCCACTGTAGAGGCACAAAATGACATTAGAGTGGTGATGGAAAGTAGGGAAGTGCTTGAGCGGTGCAAGAACTGTACTTATGAAATCATTGCTTCCGTAGTTCCTGCTGATGTCTGAAAGGTAGGTATATAAATAGTCATATAGTCCTACTTACTTGACAGTGTCTGAATTTTAACTACTCTTGGATGAGAAAGCTTACTGTGCTTTACAAAAAATAAAATCAGTCAGAGCCTGCTCCTGTTTCAACAAGTACCTAATAATTCTGCTGTTGGTACAGGGGTAAAAGACTAATGGTGTGGCCCTACGAAGTCTGCAGAAGGACAGAAGCTAAAAATCATTTTCACTGTAATTAGCAAACAGGAATTTGCTTTAAAATAAAAGGGATATCTGAACTTTGCAGCTTAGACATGTGGCAGGGTAATAATACCTGTTTGCTTCAGCCAGGGATGCAGGCTGAACAATCAGATCAATGGTATATAACATTAAAAAAAGACCAAATCTCTCATAACTCATAACCACCACTTGAAAATCCATTAAGTCTAAGTCACTATGACACAACCTTTCATGGCAAAATTTCCTTCTTAAGAACTCTACTGCCCACAGAATTGCTTGCAATATTTGACTTCTGTGATTACTAAACTGTTTAAGTCTTCACAGAGCATCACAGCAAAGGGTATGCTTTCACTGCTTTGAAACACACTTTTTAAAAGAATATAAAATCTCTCTCTCTCTCTAAACATTAAGAGATTATATAGTGGTTGGTTAAAAAGGCCATGGGGGGGAGGACTGCAATGTTGTACACCTCTAGAACAATACATTAATCTAGACAGCTAAACAGATTAAAAATGGACTTGCTTCGATAAATTCTCTCTAGATCCAACACACTGGGTCAGGAAAAAAAATAAAAATAGAGCAGTATGAATGAAAAGAAATACACTTTGTTTAGCCTACTTACCTAAGGAAACCAGGCTTCCGAGATCATATTGTCTACCAAACACTTCTCAAATAAATCTGAAGCTTTCAATTTCAAGCAAATTTGACAAATAATAAAAAAATTCACAAATTTCAGTTTCTGCTGGTGTCATGGAAACAGGTGGTTAAGGCTGTAAAGAAACATCCTGTTTAAGCACTTGCTGAAGAAAAGGCTGTAGAATTCCCCAAGACCCAAATGTAATGATTTCTGTTCTTACATAACCCAATAGCAGGCTGCTGAGCATCTTGCTGATGGTTCATAGAAAACATTACACACCAAAAGAGCTGGAATGGAGTTAGATGCAATACAGTGGAGAAAAGGGACCCCCTATACTTTTTGCTAAGGTCAAAGCACCATGAGTTTCAAGCAGAATTCTTTGTACTGAAAGTCTGCAGAACCAGGTTTAAAACAGAATGAAAAGAACACCACAAAATAGATAAACTTGATGAAAAATGTGATAGTGCTTATCTCAAAGTGAATAGGGTAACTCCCACTTAGAGCCAATGTCTTGCTGCTTGGAGACAAAGCAGCATTTTGCAAATTTTAGCTACACGCTGAATTGGTGCAGACAATGATGCTGGAGCCTACAGAGTGACTGTCAAATGGAAACAGAAGAAAACCTCTGAAACACTGCAGACCTTCACAAGAATTACTTCAGTTCCTCATCTTTGACTGTAGTGAGTATCTGTTACTGAATACAATCTGAATTAAGAGTTTCAAGGGTGAACAATCTGAATTACTCTAAAGAGTTTCAAGGGTGAAACAGGGGTTACTGAGGCCAAAAAGAAACAAAGATAGCTGTGAATTTTTAAATAAA
>VWZY01003453.1:1269676-1292651 GCA_013399075.1 Chloroceryle aenea
TGACCCCAAACTGACCAGCGAGGGATTCATCCCATGTTGGGCATGTTCAGCATAAAGCTGAGGAGTCATGAGAGTCAAGTTTCTTCTTCAACGGCCAGTGTCTGAGGAGGATTCTGTCCATCCTGCCTTTGATCCATATCTGTGTGTTCCCGAATCCAGTTCTTATCTGCTGCTGAGTCCAGTCTGGGACTTGCCAGTGCCTACTCCACAGCATCAGTGGTGACAGAATTGCCACCATGGGGTTGGGTTTGATACTGGATTTNACTGACAAAAACCATGCACTGAAATACTAACACCTTCCTCGGGACCTGATGTTCTTATGAGCATTCAGCTCAGTTACAGAGGCCCCAACACATTCAGAGTGGAAGCACCAGATACTAGATGCAATATTTATTAGATATTAGGACAATATCGCCAGATACTAAACCAATATTTAGGCAATTGAGCTACACTAATGCTGCTACCATAATACCTTTAGTATTTAGCAAAATCCAGCTCCAGAATCCACGAGATATTGAACAGGGCAGTCCAGGATTCTGAAGGCTGAAGCACTTCCCCTGCCTCCCCAGCCACAAAAAATGTAGGAGGGGATTTCAGACAAACCTTTGTTTTAATGACCTTTCTTCTGAAAAGGAAGGTCAGACGTTTCTGGAGAACCATTCAAGCACCAGAAGGTCACTGTTCCTAGCTCCATAGGTGATCCAGCTTTTCAGAGAAAACGCCAGCCTGTTGGGAAAGCCTCTAGCAAAATAAAACAATCCACAGATGAAAGCTATGAGGATGACCGAAAGGTGAACAGCAAAGTGCTTTTTAAATCCCCAGCTGCTGGTGACATAAAATCCTGAAACAAACTATAGCATTGTAATGATTAAATGATTCAACTGGAACAGGAAGAAAGTGTAACAAACCGGTTGAATAAACAAACTTTGGAAAACAAGACTCTGTCCTGTTACAGGACTTGACTTACTGCGTGAGCTTGGGCAAGTCACTCTGACCAAGAATTGCCAAACTAGAGCGTTCACGGGGCACAGATATTTGCCTCTCTGCTGGCAGAGGCCCAGTTTCCAAAAGTGCAGAGCCCCTGCCCTCCTATACATTGGTCCTATTAAAATTAGCTAAAAGTAGGCAGCCCAAAGTTGGGATGTCTAAAATTCCATTATTGCCCCTAGCTTCATTTTCTTCATTTGAATCCTTTTGTCCTGGTTTGAGCTAGAATGGAACTNGCTGTTGACATTAAAGCTGGTTTAGGGTTGGTTTTTTTTCCAATCCATAAGTCTCTCTCCCTTACTCCCTTTCTCTTCCCCTTTGGGAAGGGAGAGGGGTTAATAGAGAGCATCTGTCATTTGTCTAGTGACCGGTCCAGCCCTAACCCTTGACACCTTTTCAGAAATTATTTCCAATTCACCTGCTTTTAATGATATACTTGGAGATGCTTGAAAAGGATCCTTGAAAAGTCTGAGATTCTTGAAAAGTTGTATCAGAAATGCATTATGTGCATATTAGTTTTTTTCCCCTGCCTAGCAATGAGAACAACAAACACTCCAACAGCAGGACTGAAAGATTGTGTCTATTGAATATGGCCAGTTTGCAGTGACCTTTTCAAGACTTTTGCTGAAAAGCTGGGACACAACTGCTCTGAAGAGTGGGCCCTGAACCCCATGGGAGTAGCAGCACACATATTAGCATGAGCGCTGCCTTCAAATTTCCCCTGCCAAGGCAAAGTTATTCTCTCAGAAAAGCAGTAGAGCAGATCACCTGCTCTTTTTTTTTCCCTGTGGTTAGTAGGTCACATACACTTAAGGATAGATTGTGCCCTCTAGGCATGGGCTGGCCTTGGATACAGTACAGCGTGTACTGTAAGAGCAGAGTCTCAGAAGGTTTTTCTTTTTCTCTCTGCCTTTTCCATCATGATCTTTTTACATCTTTCCTCTCTGTCATCTTTTTTTGAGTGTCCAGTATTTCAGGAAATGCTAAGAAAATGGCTGCGATGAGATATAATGTTGTTTCTTTGAGAGCTTCATAATCAAAATTCCAAATGCCACCTTAACTCTTTATACACCTAAATGTAAGAAAATCTCTATCCATTGATTCACTATTAAAACATCAGATAAAAGCCTGTAGATCTTCCACAGTTTATCATCACCTGAGTGACTTCCCTTTTCTTCTCTTCTTTGCTTTTGTTCAGCTAGTTGATTTTGGAATGGCAAATGTGTAAAATACCAAATCAATAAAATACATCCTGGAGAAATCCCAAAATGTGTGCTTAATCTACACTGTTCATTATGGCAAGGTAGGAAAAAAGATCTCAAGGGATTCTCTCATGACAGGATTTGCGTGGCACTTGTTAATAAAGAAAAAGAGAGTTTTGAATCCACCATACGCTCTCACCAGCTCATACAGATAGCTCCCACTAATGCTGATGGAAATTACATGGATGCACCAATGGGACAGTAGACCCCTGGTCGAGTTAAAGTGTCTGCAGGCAAAGAGTAGCAAAATAACAGTACCTGTACAATGTACCACTTTTTTCCCAATGCTCCAAAAGATGTTTGTTAGTACCTTCACTCAGCAGCACTTTTGTACTTTTTTTATTGATGGGAATTTTGAAACCCTGAGTTATTTCATTAGATAATACCACTGGTATTTAAAATGTCAGACTCCAACTTCATTTCCCAGTGTGAATGCTGAATACCAGTGCCTGGAAGAAAGTTTTATAGCATCGATTAACTGTGACCATTTGTAGAACTGACAAGGAGCTGCGTAAAAGGTTTATTCTGACTTCTAGATGTGGGAATTGTGCATCATTTTTATAACATGCAAGCCAACAATGATGTACTTTGTTATTGCAGGTCAGAACAACTTTACCCCAGCAGATAAATCACAGAGACTGACAGTAGAAGTCCCAGAACTTTGCAAGGCACAGGATGAGAGAGGCCACAGAAGAGGTATTTCATGGGGTTTTCCATTTATCCCACTTTTACCGAGAAAAACAAAATACACCTAAAATGAAAAACACACAACTCACATGGAAAGAAATCCCAGTGAAACAGACCTGAACTGGAATGGGAGAAGTAAGCAAAATACCTATAAAGAACTTAGATGGGAATAGTGTTGTTTGTGTCTCAAAAGTCCAAAGGCCAGGTCCTGAGCAGGTATAAACAGACTTTTTAGAACTGTACCAAGTAAACAGACATCAGTGGTGGTAAAATCAAGATCTGGCCTCAGTACTCTTTCCGTTCTGTTGGACATGTTGACAACACCCCCTACATTTTTAAAAAGGGAAATGTATAATTTACAGGTGATTAGATTTTATGTTACAATTCCACGTAGAAGTCCAAACCTGATTAGGAGCTGTGTCTTAAGAAGTACTGGTCAGACATAAGTACATGACAGCCTCTCTCCCAGTGATGACTTTCCACGTTTCACAAAGACAGACATGTGGTACAGAGAGCTAAAATAATGTACCCAGCATCATTTAAGAGGTCTACAATTGAAACAGGGTTGAAAACAAGTAGGGAGTCCCAATTCAGCAGCCACAAGACAGGTTTTTTGCTCTATTTCTTGCCAAAAGCCATGAAATCTTGGACACTCAAAAGCAAAATAACTCAAAATACTTGCTGCTAAAGCTGAGTGAGTTAGTCTGTGTCATGAAGTCCATCTGGTTGTTGATGAAGTGAAACCAAGCTGTCTCAAAAGATATAGGTAGAAACAATTTTGCCTGTAAAACAGAATCATGAAGAGTTGAAAAACACAGGGTCAAGATACTGTTTTTATTTCCATTATAGCAAAAAATTTGCTATCAGTAACAACAGTTGAAGATACTTGTTACTCATAGCTGCTCTGGATAGAGTTCTAGGTGACCGAAACACAAACAAGGACACACAGAATAAGACTCATGAGAATAAAATATATAAAGACAGGAAAAGATTTAGATCTATGCCCAAACTATACTGAATCCTACTGCTTGAGAGAGCCTTCAGCAAAATGTACCAGTTTATATTTTATTCTTGGGGAGTTGATTGTACCCCTGTACTTCTGTACTGGGCACACCTCAAATCCTTAGTTCAGTTTTAGGCCCCTCACTCCCAGAAGGCCCTTGAGAGGCTGGAATGTGCCCAGAGAAGGGCAACAGATGTGGAGAAGGGTCTAGAGCACAGGTCTGGTGAGGAGCAACTGAGGGACCTGGGGTTGTTCAGCCTGGAGAAGAGGAGACTCAGGGGAGACCTTCAGTCTCTCTACAACACTTCGAAAGGAGGCTGGAGCCAGGTGGGTGTCAGTCTCTCCTCCCAAGGGCAAGTGACAGGACAAGAGGAACTGGCCTTAAGTTGCACTAGGAGAGGTTTAGGTTGGACCTGAGGAACAACTTTTTTCCCCACGAGGGTTGTCAAGGGCCAGCCCAGACTGCCCAGGACAGTGGTGGAGTCCCCATCCCTGGAGGGGTTTCAGAGCCGAGTAGACGTGGTGCTGAGGGACATGGGTTAGTGGTGGACTTGACAGTGCTGAGTTAACAATTGAACTTAATGATCTTAAAGGCCTTTTCCAACCTTGATGATTCTATGATTCTATTATCTATGGCAGACTTCTAGCCAGCTTTTTGTCAGGAAGTCAGATCTGTGTGAAGGGAAGTCAGATGTTTTGAGTATCAAAATTAAAACTTAAAAAACAATTTCACCCCACCTGTAAAGATTTGGGTAACTCCAAGTCATAAACTTCTTACCCTCTCATGCAGAAATCATGCTGGTAGCTCTGCCAGCATTAGTAACAGTTCAGTGCATTTAAGCTATTCCCAGATACTGATAAAACTGTTAAAAATAATGTAGCATGTTACCTTTGTGTTCTGTATTGGCTAAGGCAAGGTCTTGAAAACAAATATGCACATGACTAACTTCAAACATGGAATTTCATAGGTGGTAAACCATTTGGAAACCAGATGGTTTCCAGAACCAGAACCTCCCTGGCCAGTAATTCTTGCTCTGACAGATTGACAGGAGTGAGTAATTGTCTATACTGTGAGACATCTATGCAGGACACAACACACTTACATTGATGAAGTCTTGCACCACGTCTGTACACCAGATTGTCATCTTCTTCCACTTCTTCCTCCATTCCCCTACTCCTAAGGCACCTGGTGCAAATGTATGACACTGCCCTCTCGTTGTCAGTCAACATGGAAAAGGTTAAACTCTCCTGGGGAAGACAGCTGGGGTGGGAGGTCCTCATCTCAAATTGCAGGCAGGCTTTGCACCTAATAGTATTGAGATCCACCTCATGCATTCTTTCTGTCAGAACTGAAGCCTGTAAGCCTGTGAACAGCTCCACTACAGGAGGTTCTCCTGGTCTGCAGGGGTAGGGTGGGTATGGTGGAATTACAAGGAAGAACTGTCGTGCTAGAAGAGGCTGCAGAGTTCTTGCTTACATCTGTGGCTCCTGAGACTATGGAGCCCCTGTCGATGACATCTTCAAAACTCTTCTAGGTCTTCTCTGTTGATTGCTTTGCACAACAGGTCCCTGTGGCTGCAGCTAATCACAGCTCCCCGTCAGTCACTGCAGCACTGGCAGCAGTCAACTTCTACTGTCAGTTCTATCTCCTGTAAGTATTGGTGTGAATACTGTAGGGGTCTGGAAGTATAAAGAGACCAGCTCAGCTCTTCAGCCAGTCTAAATTAGAATCAGTACCACTGACCTCAGGGATCATATTATTTGAAGTGAAATCTTATTAAGCTTCCTGTGCCTTTTCACTAAAAGAAACTCCCCTGTCCGGTGAACTTTTAGCTTTCTATTTAAACAAAGCTGCCAGTAAATCGACACAGACTGGTTTCTTCTTTTTTTTTTTTTTAATTTATTTACTTTAATGGCTATTATCTGCAGTTCCCTGAACTATTCAAACAGCACATCTAACCCTCTTTTGATCGTGAATTGGTTAACCATGTGAAAACACTCTACCAAAAAGTTGAACAGAGCTGTCTTGAGTGAGCTAATGTCAAAGTTATAAACTAGTATCTCGGTGCTGGAAGCTATAAACAGCTACGAGAGTAGCTCAGGATTGCACTGTACAAACAATTTGTAGGTGTTGTTCTGCATAATGCTACATCTGGTGACAAGAGAAAACATGGTGCATAAGCAGGGACAGCCAGGGTTACAGACAAGAATTTCAGATAATCACTGGCCTTTTCTCCACTGAAGCTTCTGTGCTTCTCTCCAACAGCCAGGCTGTGAATCTCCAGAAAAGCACTAACAGAGCCTTCTAGGGCAGGGAGTCAAAAGCTGCTAACAAATTGGCTTTGCTACTTTTGGGGAGGAATGAGTAAAGGTCATGGGACTAAAGAGCATTGGTGGGCTCTCCTGCACTTCCCTTCACCTCCTATTGTCTGCAAGTAACAAGATTTTAGCACTCTCTGTCACTGTCACCGTGGAGACCACAGTTCCCTCAACTGTGCAATGCAGCCTGGTACCCACCTTTGTGAAGGTGAGGGGCACATGTCCCAGTCAGCCTGCCAGAGCCACAGTCTGGCTGGCAACAAGGGACAAAGAACCAAAGTAAGAAGTAATCCCTGGAGAACTATTGCAGTACACCAATTTTTATCCTCTGGTATCCATTTCCAGTAGCAGAAAAAGAACTCTCTCTCCTTAACGTGCACCTCATGAGTTTCCATTGCTGACAAAGAGCATTTTTTCCACAGAAATACAGAAACACCAGTTTCTGAGATACCTGGATTGTTCTGCTTACAATGCATAAAGGCATTTCTTGGGGAGTCCTGCGCTGAAGTTGTCAGAGTGCAGGATGAAGACAGAAGAATCTTTCTTCTAAACAAGCTTCACTGGGCTGTTTCACTTATTTTGTTTACTTTTTTTTTTCAAGCCAACCTCTCATCTGGGGTAATGGGAATTAAAGTGATAGTGTATATTTTCAACAGAAGTGATCCATTCCTCTTAGATCTGAGACACCTTTAGCTCAGGACAGAGAGGTGCAATCAGCAGATGGTGGAGAGTCTGGTGTTTGAGCTGTAGGTGGTGGTGTTGCTTTGTGGGAGTTCAGTGAGGACAGACTACTTGACAGAGGCAAACTGGGGTAGCTAATGAACCAGCTGCCTGACAAGAGTCACCTTTCCTTCATCCTCAGTCGCTTGCACAACGTCTTTTACCAATGTGAAAAAATACAGAAGTCTTACATTTCAGCATGATTCAGGAACAGAGGTAGAAGAGCAATGCAGGTGTAAGCAGACAGATGCCAGTCAAACAATGGGAGAGGTTATCTTTAGCAATACAGTGCTTAATGACAGTTCTTTGCATCAGTTTGCCTTTTATTATGCAAAGGCATTCTTTGGTTATGTGGCTTCTTAGATTGCAGAGTACATTTCACAGTCGCCTTGGTTTTGGTTGCAGTCAACACATGCACCATTTGTCTTGCAGGCAGGGTCTAATCTAACACCCAGTAGTGTCAGTTGACTTGGGCTAGTTCTGCATACACAGAAATCCCATGGATTTAGTGTTTGTATACAAATGGAGGAATTAAACCTTACATTTCCATGACTTGATGAAGCCACTGTTCCCAGTTACAGGAATTTTGACTCGTGGATTAGAACTGTTTGTAAAAACATCCATCTCACTTCACTAGTAATTTATTCTGAGTCACAGCATTGTATTGTCCCTGATTCCTAATGGCAGAAAGGAGACAAGCACCGAGGCCTCTGGTTTTGCTACAGCTCCAGTTGGTCAACCAGTACCAAAGTTGTGGGGACTCTTCAATGTAGCTGCTGCCAGGTGCCTGTCAGTAAAGTTCTCATACCCCACTGTCACTTGTGGCCAACAAGGCAGTGATGAACAGGAAGAACAGCCCAACTTCTCCCCTGTAGCTGTCAATACAAAACCATATTTAGAATCATAGAATCATGGACTGGTTTGAGTTGGAAGGGACCTTCAAAGGTCATCTAGTCCAACCCTCCTGCAGCGCACAGGGACATCTGCAACTAGAGCAGGTTGCTCAGAGCCCTCACCTGGAATGGTTCCATGGATGGGGCATCAACCACCTCTCTGGGCAACCTGGGCCAGGGTCTTACCACCCTCAGCATAAAACATTTCTTCCTTCTCTCCAGTCTAAATCTCCCCTCTTTTAGTTTAAACAATCACCTATTTGAGTTCACATTATGCAAAAACAACCCTCTCCAAACCCCCAGATAATGAAAAGTGTTATTTGGGACTCCTGACATGTGAACAAAGGATTTTTCCTAGAGCCTCTGAGCTTTGTCAGTGGACTGGTGTCTCCCTGCAGTGCTGGAGACTGGGGCATGGTCCATCTCTGCTCAGCACAGCAGCTTAGCCCCAAGGGCATGAGACAGAGCAAGCAGGGCCTTGGCAAAGATTTACAGAAGGAAGAAACACCCTGGAAAGAGTGAAGAGAAAGCAGGGAATATATAAAGCAAACCAGAGCCCCCTGGTCGTTCAAGAAAGGATGTCGTATTCACCATACTTCTGTCCACAGGCACCATAAGGAGCAACAGCCTAAGAAGGGCACAGTTAGACAAAAAAAATGAGGATGAGAAAGTTCTCAGAGCCACAGGCACAAATTCAGTCAGGCATTGAAGGGCAGGCTTAGAAGGAATCTGTTGGAGTGCTTACTGAGAGCCATTTCCAGACAAGGGCACTACTTAGACATCACCTGGGACATTCAGTTCAGACCTAGGTTTTTCCTCCTTCAGCGTGCTCTGAGGAATCCCACATTGCTCCCGAGTCTTCTGGGGATATAGAAAAGATGAGGATATTGGTATGAGGAGCTGTCAGTCTCAGGCTGTGGGTTTGTTTTTCTTCCCTGGCGACAGAGCTTTCTGTCCTCCTGGCAGACACTATTCAGCTTAATCGTCATTTAAACAGCCAGTTCATTACTCTCTTGAGTCTTCACGCCCGCTAACAGTCTTAGAGTTGCTTTTCCCTGATCAGACTAAGACATTCAGGCCCTTTCTTCATCTTCCTTTGCTTGATCTCCACAACTGCTGACACATGCTAACCTGACTCAAGCTCGTCGCTAACCTAAATAGTCCTAACAATCGCTAACCTCCATTTAATGGCTTCAAAGAGGGGATTTGGGTAGTTCTTTTGCTCTCTAAAAAGTTGGATATATCTGAGTTATTTGTGAGGAAGGTCATTCCAGTCCAATTCAAAATTGTCACAGATGACAGATCTCTGGTCGGATGCAGTTTTTAATTAATTTAACTTAATCTACTTAGTGGATTTACTTGTAAGTTATCAGAAGATTCACTCAGAGCTTATATGCTGTAAATTTGGGGATGATACATGGAGTCTTTTTACATACTGCATAGAGGCTGATTCCTTATTTATTTTTTTAAATATAGTATTTTAGAATTGTATTCAGCAGTGCTTTTGCTGGTTTTCCTCTGAATAAAACCAGCTTTGTCACTAAGGTTACAAAGCCAGACAGCTTTAAAGTTGGGAAGTTTCTCAGTTTAAGCTGATTATGCCTCTTTTAGTGCAAGAGTGTTTAATTTAAGCTAACAAACATTTATTTATCATTGCTAACTGGTCTTTGCAGATCTTATTTACTGAATACTAATCAAATCCTTATAAAAAAACAATTATTCATTTCCCTGTGGGTTTTCCTGTGGCAGTCATCACTGTAACATGCAAGTACTTCACCCTTTTTCCCCCCACCACATTCTTGTTAGATGAGTTATTTTTATTTACACAATCCAGATGGAAATTGAGACAGAGTGATTTGGATGCAAGTCGTTTATTCACTTGGTGTTGGCCATTATAAATTAAATAGTTTTCACTGATGCTAATTTTAGCTGCAAATTCTTAGCACATCGGATCAGATACTTAAGGAGTAGGAAGCAATTAATGAATCCATGTCAAATATGTGCCTTCTTATCTTGCAGCATGTTATCTGAGGACTATCACAGTGGCAAGGAAAGAATACAGTTTCCCAGCTATCCATTATTACCTTGAGCACAAGCCCATAGCATCCCAGAATCACAGACTGCTAGGGGTTGGAAGGGACCTCTGGAGATCATCTGGTGCCACCCCCCCCTGCTCCAGCAGGGTCACCCAGAGCATCCTGGGTTCCAGTTTGTGCCCATTGTCCCTTGTCCTGTCACTGGGCACAGCTAAAAAGAGTCTTGCCCCATCCTCTTGATACTCACTTTTTAGATACTGATCAGAATTTATCAGTTCCCCTCACAGGCTGCTCCTCTCCATCTGAACAGCCCCAGGGCTCTCAGCCTTTCCTCGGCACACTGATGCTCCAGGACCCTCGGCATCTTTGTAGCCTCTGCTGGACTCTTTCTGGTAGGTCCCTGTCTCACTTGAACTGGGAAGCCCAGAACTGGACAAAATACTCCAGATATGGTTTCATGAGGGCAGAGTAGAGGGGCAGGAGAAACTCCCTCGACCTGCTGGTCCTCTTGTTAACATCCCAGCTCCATTTGCTACTCGCCTTCCAGCAGTGGCAACAAATGGAGGAATATCACGTGGAACCAAGAAAGAAAGCCAGCCATGAAATTCAAACTATCATATGTAAAGAGAGTGGAAGAACTGGTATTTAGCTGTAAAGAGCCCAGAGGGGTTACTTACCAAAGTTACTAAAATCAGACAGACTCCTTAAACTCCCCAGTTGTTTCCTGTGCTACCCAGTAGCTCCATTGCTACAAAGGGGCCAAATCCCTGCTGGGACTGATGCATTGATTTGCTTTTTGCTTAAGTTGGTGCTGACAGGGAGAACCTGGTGCAGGAACACTCAGCTCCTGACTTTCCTCACACCCTCTGAGGACTCAGGAAGACAATGGCTGGTGTTGATGCTCTCTGGGGCTCACTGGAGAAGAAAGCTGGAGCAGGGCTGCTGTGTTGCCAAGACAATAGGAACTGTAAGTCAGTGAAAACCAGAAAAGATCTAACTAAAATAAAGTGAAGTAAAGAAGAGAAGAACTGTGGCAAAAGCNGGTGAGGGGCTGCTTGTTTTCTATTTTCCCTGTGAATTCACTGAAAAAGAATTGATGAAGAGAAGAACTGTGGCAAAAGCAGCTGGGCATAAAAACTCTGGGACTGTATATACTACTCTGACTGATCACAGTTTACATCAAAACCTAATATTGTTTATACTCAAGTGATGGAGTTTACTATTCCATGCATTTTTAGTATGACTGTCTTTGTATTTACTTGTTTAATGAAATATGGAGTTTGAGACCTTTGCAGTGCTCTTTCTTCTGAAGAAACTCTGTGAAGTGGAAGGTGAATATGCTCAACCATGTAATGGGATCGTTTATTTTGGGGTTTAATTAATTTTTTTTCTTTTACTTTTAAAATATCAGATCCATATTACATCCCAAGCCTTATTTGAGAGACAACATCTGGAAGTTGAAGTAGTCATAATAAAAAGCACTTTAAATGAAAGTAATAGAAAAATATGGAGCAATTATGCAAAGCTTTCAGGATTTATCTCATTCATTGCATGGAGATCATATTTCTGTAACTCTGTCTGCTATATGAAAATATTATTAATCTATACAGCAGTTGTCAGCATTTAACTGGCTTGGATTTCTTATAAGGGCTTTTGTGAAGGCTGTTCCTTTTAATAGGTCTGATCTAGAGTCACTGAAACTACAGGGGGATTTTTCAGGTCACAATGCTTTACTCCAGAAGTGTGTTACCCTGCCTGTTGCCCAACAAGCACTACGTACATAGCAGGAATTAAATGTATAAAATTAAATGTATAAAAATCCATAAAAGTCCCTGTGCAGAAGGGACTCAAGCCCTGCTGTTCGTTCCTACCCTATGAACTACAGACATATGTAATTTGTAGTAAAATTGCACTAACCAATTCCTTTCTCTTCTGCAAAATACAAAATTAATCCAAGTATCTCCAGCCCTTGTCTCTTACCCCTGTGAAAAGCATTTTGTCTGTGACCTCTTGGATTTATTGTCAGAGAATTCCCCCTGAAGCACCCTGAGAAATCTCAGCTAGGACAGTTGCAAAGGAATCAAGAGGCAGTCCCTCTGGTAACCATATCCCATAAATATAAGCATTTACAGGTTGATCCTGGCATTTTAAATCCATTTAGAAACCTAGTGGCAGCTTCTACAGACCCAGAAATATTGATATAATAATAATTTTGTCATGATGCTGCTTAAAAATTGGTCATAGAATTGTTCCTCAGCTTGAGTTTCCATGGGGTGTTAAGATGAAGTGTAATGCTGCTAAGTAATCTTCAAGTGATAGAAGCAGGGATTACTCTGGCAGGGATTACCTCTGCAAGAGAGAGTCACTCTTCTCACCAGATGAGAATATTGATAATAAATCTGACCAAGGAAAGCTTTAGCATCCTTCTGTTCTATCTAAGCAGTAGAATTCAGCTGGCATCTTCCCAAGCTAATGAGGCCATCACAGGGGACACTTTTGTGCTGGCTGTGCAGCACTGGAGAATCTATCCCAGTCTTTAGCTGGTGTAAATCAGCTCCATTATCTCCTCCCTAAACTGGCAACCACTGTCAAAACCAAAGCCTCCAATAGCTTCAGGAATCAAACTGCCAACCCGAACTTTATACATCTGCTTCAGCACAAAATAAAAGTGTTTCTCTTAATGCCTAGAAATCCCCTGTCCTCACCTCACTCTTTATTACAATGTCTTGAAATTCAGCCAGAATGCTTAAGTAACTGCAGAATAATCTCCAGAGATTAAAAGATCTGCCACAAAAACAATAGACAAGTGATCCCTAGAGAAGGGAGATTTGTGATTCTTCTTGTGCTTATAGAAGGCCATAGCAGCTTCAGAGAAGTTAACAGCAGCAAGAAGAATCAAATGACAGGAGCGTCCAGCCCTACAATTATTGCTAATCACATCTTGAATAAGGAGGATTTTCCAATGTACAAGGGGAATTTGAATGTAGATGGAAAGGCTGCTATGAGTTTTCTCACAAAAGGTTCATCTTTCCTGTTGAAAAACAGAACTTGAGCTGCTTTTGCATCAATTTTTGTGTTTGTTGGGGTTTTTTTGACTTTAGTGACCTACTCTCTTCTCATATGGGTAAAGATCTGGTGGCTCAACAGCTGTAAAAGCTGGACATGATGGACACATGTTTATAAATCTGCATAGTGGCCATAGACTTTTCTTCCTTATAGACCAAAACCTGTTCAAGTTTCCTCAAGTGTTTAAGGATATCTGCATTATCTCTGCAGAGAGGCAATTGGTTTCCCCTTTCTTGGCAGGCAGTCATTTCACTGTTGTGCTGGGCTCAGCAGACACACAGGTCTTGGATTTACCCAGCCCAGAGATTAGATCACATTTAAGTGGCACTGCAATTATAACATTTTCTTCTCTTCCCCCTTCTCAGCTTCCAGGTTTGCTTCCTACACAGCCTCCAGCTTCCAAAGTCTGCTAATTCCTTGCTTCTAAGTAGCCTGGCCCCAAGCATCCTCCTTTCCATAACCTGTTTCTTTCTTTAACCAACAGATATTTTTTCCCCCTCTGGATCTTTTCCAGTCTTCATTTTCTGTCTACCATGGCTTTCAGTCAGTCCTCCTGACAAATCCTCTCTCGCTCTGCTCCCAAAAACCTGCCTTTTGATCCAGCATTCAGCCATTTCACCTCTGGGCTTCCAGTGCTGTAACTTGGAAGATACAGCAATAAAGCAAGCACGAGGAAGACTAATCCCCAACATGGCCTCGGTAATTCTCCTTTCTCTTCCCCCCCAAGGCAGGCACATTGACATTTTGAGTTAAGTAAAATTCTGGCTATCTAAAAAGAAACTGAAGATTACCTATAAAGTTTCTAATGGCTCACACTGAGAATCTCTCAAAGGGCAAAAACCAGGGCAGAACTTGCTGCAAATTCATAGTAAAGTTCTCTGGGTAATGGCAGAGAAATTCTTCCTCTCTGTAAGCAAATCTTACTGTGCTCAGGCACTCTGAGGAAAGCTATTAATCCTGGGCCTGATCCGTGTTACATCAGTGGAAATCAGAAAAAAATCCCCCGGAGTCAGAGAAGTTACAAAAATGAGTAAAAAGGTCTTTATTATTACTAAGGCCAGGATCCCTGTTAGGAAAATAGGGACTAAGCCTCTGCCTCTCCACTCATTTGGCATTTCTAAATTTGCTCACAGGAGGAGCAATGGGATCTACCAGGCAGGGCACTGAAATAAGAGCTGGGAGCCCTGTTCCTGGCTCTGACAGTGACATATTAGGTGACAATGAGCAGATCATTTTACTTTTGTAAGCCAAAGCTTCCCCTTTCACCTTTGGCTTCCTTGGTCTGTAAAGTCTTTGGTCTCAACAGGACCTTCTAAGTATTGGTATAATGTAAGTAATGACAAACCCTTGTAAAGACTAATTCTAAAAGGAAATTAACTGGGGTTTACACACAATGAAGGTACTTAAGAGTCATGCAAAATAACATAGCAAGGTATTGTTCATTGGCACTGGGATTACATAAATCCAGAGCAATGAGGCTGTTTTGTTACCCCAAGACTCATTTGTCACCAACAGTCACAACGTTTCCTTAAGATGACAAGAGATCAGTCTATCTAACTTGCAATTAGGGATTAAAAAAACGCTTGACGAGAAGATCTGACCTTAATTAAAAAAATTAACACTGTGACAAAAAGTAAACAAAGTGCATTTTTGGTTTAATTAAAATGCCACCATTACAATGTAAATAATTGTGTTTTATTAATCATCAGCATTTAAGCTTGAGACTGGAGCAATACTAATGATAATTAAGTTGCTGGTAGTGAGTGTGGTGTCTTAATAATTACATAGTAGTTAATACAGAATGCTAACTAACACTGGAAAATTCTGCATAGCAATTATGTTATCTAAGGCTGCTAATTAGTTATGTTAATTTAGAATTACTTTAGTTTCCTGTGTTAAAACTGCAAACCCATTGTCACTTCTGTCACATGGAACATAACTGGTGCTCGCTTTCCCTTTCTGTTGAAGTTTACACAACGATGTTTCCCAGCACTGAAGTGGTCTCTAAGAGAGACAGATCCTACAGAATTTTACACCGTGTTTGCTAGTTATTTGTCTGGTAGCAGCATGTTTATAGCTCAGGATGCTTAATCCATGACAAGACCCTTCTGATTCTTAGTGTCACTTTTTAAAGTCATTCTTATTAGTCCTATTTTGCAGAGAGATAAAAAAAAAAGCATTTTTAAGGGGTATGAAGAGAATGAAGACAAGAAACTAAGCTGGTCCAGAGACAGGCCAGGGGTAGAGTAAAAAAATCACAGGTAATCTCTGCTTGCAGTCATAATACTGAGGTCTGGGCTCCTGAGTCAGGGTATGGGCATGGAGCTGTGAAGCCTGAAATGCAGAATCAGTTGAGCTGAATGTAGTTTAAAGTAAGCGCTGCAAATAGCTTGAGTGCACAAGGTCTCAAAGGTAAAAAAGAATTGAGAAAATACCCTGCAAGGGAAATTGGACTGGTCAAAATGCCCCTGCTTGTGGATTTACATTTTTCCAGAAATACAGAAATCAAATGGCAGAATGGTCTTTTCCCACCTAAATTCTTTTATGATTCTATTCCATCAGGTCTTAACCTGAGTGTGGCCAGCATGGAGTTGCAGGGAATGTGCCTTTTTCTTTTCTCCTTTCCATTGACTGAGCAAGGGAGAGGAATCAAGATTTTGTGCCAAGGCAATGGCAACACCAAGAGCTTTAAGCCCTGACCTTATGTTTTACTAACATGTGTTCATCTTCTATGTTGACTGCTTCCTTACCTGTGAGCATAAGTTTCTAGCTAATGTTCAAACCTGTTGCTCTGAGCTTGTTTGGAAAGGCCATGTGGCTACGGGGAATCTCCAGGGATGGTGGAACAGAAGAGGAGAATGCCTCCCTCTCCCCTCAGCCCGTATGCATGTCAGAGCTATTTTTAATACTACAGATTAATACCTATAAGGAAACAGAGCCTCTCAGCAACAGTGTCAGCAGCATCTGAGACTGAAAGATGCAGAGAAGCAGGGCTGGCAGCTCTAAGGACTCTCTTGCCCCGGGCAAAGCAGCAGGTCTCCTGTGTGCCATCACCCACACATCTTTACTGGATAGCTGGCTGTCCCTGATGCTTTGCTGCACTTGCTGGCCCGTTGATAGGGCTGGCCTGGAAATGAAGTTAAATACCTCAGAGTGGCTCAGTGACATTCTTTATCCCACAGGTACCAGTTCCTTCACAGCTCAGAGCCCTGCTTATCAGACGTTGAAGGTGTGGCTGCTTCTACTTAGCATTTTTTTAACTTGGTGACTTTATTAGATTTTTATCTAGGCCTGAAGTTCATAATTTATGTCTGTATTTTCATAAAACATCTGACTGAGAGCCAAATTCTGCTCCAATTACTCCTATGTGATATGATTTTAAAGTGTTATTTAGGAATGGATTAATTTAGTTCCATGTAGGGACTTTAATTTAGAGCCTCCTTATGAACTTTGGAGTCCACATATGAATTCATCAGGGCTACAACATAATGGTTTTTATCTTCCTCAGAAAGCTGCTTGAGTGGAGATGCAAAACTTAATTTTGCCATCATTTTCCTTGATTTGTTTCTAAGCTTCTTTTTCACAGAAGCAAAGTTGTTTTTCAAGGGGCAAACCCTATTCAGAGAGGCAGACTTGTGTTTTCTGTGGACAACTTTTCACAGTTATCTGTAACTCCAAAGGCATTGAGACGACTTATTCCAGCTAATTTTTATTACCTCCTATTTACAGATCACATACTCTCTCCTGTACAAAACCCACTCCTTGCTTGTAGCCAGTAACATCCCTTGCAGTATCACAAAGTGTTTTACAACCATAAGCTAATTTCATTCCCTCGATGGGAATCTCAACAGCAAATGTACAAACCAAGACCCAGAAGGTTTAAGGAACTTGGTTAACAGGAAGCTTGTGGTTAAGACTCGAGAAATCTTTCCCAGGCTCCTCCTGCTCTAATTACTGGGCTGTGGTTCTGGAGGGATTCTACCCTAATGTGCTGCTACTTTACAGCTGCTCTCCTGGTTATCTGCTGCAGACCATCCGGGCCCTGTCTGAGTTTGGTTGGTTATTTTCATTGACTGTGGCAGCATCAAGCAGAGGTGGTTAATCTCTTTGTTCGGTGTCTACAAGCAGGAGGGTCTCTGTTAGGGAGCTGTCACATATTGCTCACTGGCCACATGTGTACAGCCACAGATAGGAGCACCTCTGTCCAGGAAATGTTGAGATGAGCCACTTAACAAGCTGCCTCTGCATGGGAGCTTTGTCTAGAAAGCTGGAATGCAAAGCACTCCAAGCCCTGAACTGCCTCTGACAGATGAGCCATTTCCAAATGCTCTTTATATACCACGGAATAAGAGCAATTAGCAGAGTTCTGCTGGCAGAGCAGCAAGGCCGTGCCTAGCTTGGTTCAGTACCTTCAGCCCTGCAGTCCCAGCAGAGCAAGCACTGGGCCATTTTGAGAAGTTGGGCTTTAGTCTGAAGCCAGGTCATCCTGCACCTGCTTCTCCTTCAAACCTCCTCCGAAGTACAGACACCTGACTTTTTCAAAGGCAAGGAAGGCAATTTGGCAACACAGCTCCAAGTGTTTCTCAAAATCTTCCCCACAAACCCTTAGAAATAAAGCCCCTTGTGCTCATGCTGTTCTCCTGCAGAAATCAGTGGAATCTCAGCACTGTAAGATAGAAGTGAGGGGAGGAAATGGCCTCACGAGAGGCCCTTCTGGATATCAATGGTGAAAATGAAGCAGTTAATCATCATACCGCATGGTGATGAGGCTCCGCTGCCAGGCTAATAAACACTCGGATCCAGCATGGTGTGGATGAGCAACCAGATGTGTTCTTGTCTGCGGAGGCAGCAGAGGGATTTCAAGGTCTGCACTGGGTCTGCTGGAGACAGAGGAATTATTAACAGTGGTAGCAATTTGAATAGTCAAATTGATGAGGGGCTCAGGGAAGATGTCAGTAAATTAGAAATCGTTAGAGACATTCTGAAAAGCATTAAGGTTGAGAATTTTGTTAAAGGACGTGTTTATTACAAAGATGACTGAACCCTGTGAGAAAGGAAAAGACATTTTGTAGTATCACTTAATTGAAAGAACAAGGGCAGGCATATGTCTGAGTACACACACACACACATTCACACGCTGGAGAGCTTTCAAAGGAGCAAAGTTTCAGATAAACAAAAGGAGAGTAAGAATTTGAAGGGGACGGGCAGTTGAAACAGAAGCTTTTAATTGCTTCCTGATTGCTTGGGTCAAGTATAGAAAGTGATAAAAGGCAAAGCAGAGCAACATGATTTTCTGTATGATTCTCCTTCCTGCTCTTCTGGGCATGGCAGTGATGAAGCACCGAGGAGAGGGTTGGGGACACAGGGGTCTGAAGAGAGGACAGAAGCAAAAGGCTGCTTAAGACTTCCTACTTTTGTGCATTAAAAGTTTGAAATACTGTAGAAGTAGTCATTTTAGGAAAAATGCACTACTGTATTGTCTGAATGTCATAAATACTATTCTTTTTTACCAAAATCAGCAGAAATCATCCATCCCTATAGTGTTTTCTAACCTTTTGATTAGTTCATGTGGTGCTTATCAGTCCAAAGCAAGAGGAGCATGCAATAAATTTAGGGACAAATCTTTGTTTCCTTCCTTCACCAACTTCCCTTTGACAGTCATTTTGTTGAATAAGAAATGAGCTTAAAATGCCTATGGACATTATGATTTCACCTGTTATAGAGTATATTCATGTTACTCAACATGGCATTTTTCTTTTGTCCATTTTATTG
Organism: Chloroceryle aenea; assembly: GCA_013399075.1. Taxonomy (NCBI): domain Eukaryota; kingdom Metazoa; phylum Chordata; class Aves; order Coraciiformes; family Cerylidae; genus Chloroceryle; species Chloroceryle aenea. Next base: position 1,288,422 of record VWZY01003453.1, read on the forward strand.
CTCACTCCCCCCAAACCTTCTGAACACTCCCTTAAATACAGCAGGTCCAGTTTGGTTCTGGTGTAACCTTCTGGCATTCGAACTTCGCCTCCAATATCCAATCAGGATTTTGTACTTCCATTCTAATAATATCAACAAATGAACTGATGTGGAATGCAGATATTTCTTTTCCAGTTTTATGACAAGCCACAGTGGTGCAAGGTTTACCTTCTTTTGATTTTGAAGGCTGAACCTTTTTAATCCTCCTCATCTTGCAATATTCCCACACTGTTGTCCACAGGAGTTTGTCTTTCTCTCCTGTATCAATACACAACGCAGGCAGGGGGGCTGCACTTCTGAAACAGCCACATGGAGTCTTCTAGAGGCAGCCTGAAGCCACCTGAGGAGTCCTCAGCAGGGTCTTCCAATGATTATCACTCTCCTTAGTCTCCCTTGGGTTTTCTGCCACTTCAGTGAACATTGACTATGCTGAACAAATCCTGTGTGGGTTAAAATAAGTTGGGAAGTAACATCATGTCCTCCTAACAAGGTTTTCCTTCCATAGAGGTTAACGGCACATTTCTGAATCTCCTTCTCTCTTCCCCTTACCCCTTTTGCTTCCCAGTGAAGTATATTTTAAAGGGACAGTGTTCAAAGATACTTTAATAGAAGTGAGTCGCTCTACACACAGAGCTGCTCCATGTCCCAAATGCATTAAAAGCACTGAAGACTTTGCACACTGAAAACCAGGATAACAAGCTCAAACTTCACCATGCAGAACACACCAGAGTCTTTCTTGCCCCTGTTACCTTTTCTCCCCCTGTTTTCCCTACAAGATTAGTGGATGCTCCCATTCAAGACACATTTTAAAAGGGCAGTTTTTTGAGACCACTCGGAATAGTCTCTCTTGATACACCTGATATCCCTACAGAAATCTAATTTGCAGCATGGGGCTTTGTAATTTCATGCTAGAACAGCACAAAATGGAAGAATAACTCATCCAGAAGGAGGGGGTTATGTAACAGTAGCGAAGGAGAATCAGCAGAGACAGTGAAGATCCTTTGGAAAGTCATGTCACTGGTTCTGCAGTGCCATACACCCGCTAATTGGTATCAAACCACAGGGAGATACACTGCCAACAAGCGGAAGAAAAGAGAGGGAGGGAAAAAGCTTGGTCTTAATACAGCTCACCTCAATTCACTCAGATAAACAAAAGGTATATTGCAGCCGAAGAAAATAGAAAAGCTATAAACGCAGCAGCGCTGTCCACATCAGTTTGGTAATCTCCCCTTGTACTGGTTTTGGCTCTGACAGAGTTGTTCTCACAGTAGGTAGTATAGGGCTGTGTTCTGGATGAGGGATGGAAATGGTGTTGGTAACTCGGGGAAGTTTTAGTTATTGCTGAGCAACAGTTAGACAGAGTCAAGGCTTTTCCTGCTCCTCACCCCACCCGTGAGCAGGCTGAGGATGCACAAGGAGCTGTGAGGGGACACAGCTGGGACACTGACCCCAGCTGGCCACAGGGATATTCCAGACCATATGATGTCATGCTGCAATAAAACTGGGGGTTTGGCATGAGCTGCTGTTGCTCAGTGACTGGCTGGGCATTGATCAGTTGGTGGTGAGGAAATGCTTTCTTTTGCATCACTTCTTTTTTTTGGGTTTTGGTGTGGTTTTTTCCCCTTTCTTTGTTGTTTATACTTTCTCCCTTTTAAAAAAAAAAAATTATTTAACTCTTTTTATCTCAATGCACAAGTTTTCTTCCTTTTATCCTTCTGATACTTTCCCTAATCCTGCTGAGGGGGAAGTGAATGAGCAGCTTTGTGGTGCTGAGCTACCTGCCAGGGTTAAACTGCAACACCCCATCTGTGCATTAATCTGGTTTATGTGGGTTATTTTAGAAAGTGAGTAAACTTTAGGTTCCAAGCACAGGGGTTTTTTTTAGTTAGGTTGTTAACTGCGAATATATTTTATAGTAGATAGCTGCATGTAGTAAAAACCCAACTGAGAACTCACTGCCTCAGGCAAAGGAGACAAAAAAAACCCAGTTTGTGCTAATCTGACTGGAAGTGGGCAATGTGTAGTACTTGATCCTGGAATCCACTTCTCTCCTAGACTGCCAGCTTCTAGTTTTTCACCTATGGGTCACATTGCAGAGTACATCTTTTCTCCAGGCTTTGAGGAAGAGCATGGAGGAACTTAAAGATGTGGGAGGATTTAGTGTTAGTTGAGGTTGGTTAAGAAGGGCTTTCATTAGTGGGCATTAATTCAGGCAGTGTGTATTTACATTTGGCTAAAACCTTTTCTTTGTGCATGAAGAGACAATAGGCACAGGAAGTTTTAAAATACAAATAAATAAATTCATGCCATTTTGTGGATGGCAAGTTAAATCCTGAAGACCAACATGGCAGCTGGCCAACTGGTAATCACCCTGAGCCTTCAGAATTATCCCTGACATTTATGCACAAAGCAGGTAGACAGAGCTTGCCAGGCACGAGCGAGCAAACAAACAATACACTGAACAAATATGATACAGGAAAAAAATCTTTGATGGCGAAGGAAAAGCTGCAATTCCAGGACATTGTTTTCAGCTGCATCGTGTAGCAGTGGAGAAAAACTCCAGAGATGAAAAGCCTAGAACAACCCCTTAATCTCCTTCATGGCTGTCCTGTGTGACAAGTCACCCGTTGAAATCAGAAGGAATAGAGTCTAGACGAGGAAAGTTTGGGCATAAAGAAATTGGGCAATGCTTGGAGGTAAGGGTGAAGTCAGAACAAAGAATGTTTCTATTTAAGATGCTGATCCGTGACTCAGAGGAACTAAATTTTCTTCCTACATCCTTCTTCCTTTTCTCTGCATCGTGGTTTAAGCCCAGCCAGCAACAAAGCACCATGGAGCCGCTCGCTCACTCCTCCCCTCCTCCCTGTGGGATGGGGAGGAGAAAATATAATGAACGAATGAAAGGCTTGTGGGTCGAGACAAGGACAGGGAGGGTTCACTCACCAATTATGGTCATGGGAAAAACTGACTTGACTTGGGGAAAAAATATCTATTTAATATGTTACCAATCAAATCAGAGAAATACTATCAAATCTTAAAACAACTTCCCACCCCCATCCCCACCCCCACTTCTTCCCAGTCTCAGCTCCTGATTTCTCTGCCTCCTCCCCTCCAGCAGCACAGGGGGATGGGGAATGGGGCTTGTGGTCCGTCCATCACATGTTGTCTCTGCTGCACCTTCCTCCTCAGGAGAGCACTCGCAGTCTTCCCCTGCTCCAGTGTGGGCTCCTCCCCCAGAAGACAGTCCTCCATGAACTTCTCCAATGTGAATCCTTCCCATGGGCTGCAGCTCTTCACAGACTGCTCCAGCATGGGTTCCTTCCACGGGGAGCAATCATGCAGGAAGAGACTGCTCCAGCACAACTTTGCCACAAGGTCACAGCCTTCCTCAGGCACAACCACCTGCTCCAGTACGGATTGCTCCACAGGCTCCAGGTGGATCTGCTCCACCGTGGATCTCCATGGGCAGCAGAGGACAACCTGCCTCGCTGTGGTCTGCACCACAGGCTGCAGCAGAATCTCTGCTTCAGCGCCTGGAGGACCTCCTCCCTCTCCTTCTCCACTGACCCTGGTGTCCACATCGCTGTTTCTCTGACATCCCGATCCTCCTTCCACTGTAGTTTTTTTCTCCCTTGAATATCTTATTTCAGAGGCACTACCACCATCATCCGCCTCTGCCAGAGGCAGATCCGACTTGGAGCCAGGGGAGCTTCTAGAGGCTTCTCACAGGAGCCACTCCTGTAGCCCCCCTGCCACACAAACCAAATACACTCTAAATCACTTAATCTCTCTGTATCTCAGTTCCCTAACTGAATAATGAGGCAGTAATATAAAATAGTGTGTTTTGTTTCATATTTGAGAGCATTTATTTGTTTTAAACCAGAATAAATTTACAAAACTGAGGGAGGGAACAGTAAGATAAAGTTGAAAGAGTGGAGGGGGCGAAAGAAAAGGAGTCGTAGCAAAGGCTGAGGGCAGGAATCTCTTACCCTGGATCAACAACATCAGTCAGAACAGTTTATGTGCACATGAAAATGCCTGGTACAATTAGGACACCAGCTAGAGACCTTTAAGTACTATTATTGCCTAATACTAATAATCACAGAACAAGAGAATCATAGAATGGGTTGGGTTGGAAGGGACCTTAAAGATCATGTAATTCCAACCCCCTGCCATGGGAGAGACACCTCC
>VWZY01003453.1:1299706-1318329 GCA_013399075.1 Chloroceryle aenea
GGTAGTGGGCCGCGGTGAGAGGCGGGCGCGCCCTTCTTGTCTCCTTTCCCCTGACGTGGCTGAGGAGGGAGAAGAAACATCTTTGCTTCTCCAGAGTGCCGTGGTAAGGGGGAAGGTGTGGAGGAAGGAAACTCTCTGGTTCTCGGCCTTGAGAAGAGGCTTAAAGAAAGGGGAGGGCACAGGCCCTCCTGTCTGCGTGCAGGGCTTCAGGAGGCTGTTCTGCCTGTCCTTTGTCTGAGGGCCTTCCAGAGGAGGGAACGGCTTAAACTGCACTAAAACTAAACATCTTTCTCTTTGAAGCAGTGAGGAGGCTTTCTGTTTCCATCGTTCGGCTGGGCAGGTTCAGGTAGAAGGCTCTCAAACTGCCACCTGAAATCTGGAACGTGAAACGTGCTGAAAGATGCATTCCATGGTAGTATGTAGGCATGTCTGATGATGTATGGACAGAAGGACTAAACAGTCTTAAAACCGATTTAACAGTCTTCTGTAAGTTAGTGCTGATAGGGTATTGGAAATGTGTTATTGTCTAGTTTTGCCCTGGAATAATCTTGCCCCACACCTGGCTGTTCTACTGTGTTGTGTGTAACTGCAGTACAACATCAGCTCTCGACTGAGCATGCTGATTGTTCCTCTCTGTTCCTTCTCTCTGCAATAACTGGGTTTATGTTGCTCTGTAGGTGAAGTAACATTTTTCCTGAATCAATTTGAAGTGGTGTATTTTATTTCCTGGAAACAGCTACTTCTGTTCTCTGGTAGCCTTGACAAAAGACCAGAGGAGTGAATTATTAAACTGCTTAATCTTGAAAAACTGCATTGCTGTCTGTTCTCTCATGACAGTAGTATCATATGATTATCAACCTAATTCCCTTAAAATGCCTTATTTGTCTGGTCTTCTGGAGTAAATTCTTTCTACGATGGATTGTGATGGTTCTGTTGTTGACACAGAAGATTTAAGTGGAGAATTAAGATGAAGTGAATTAAGATGATGATGTTGTTGTGTCTTGAAGGTGTCATGCAAAGCCAACGAGTGTTGATCTGGTTGAATCTGGTGAATTAGGCAGTTGCCCTAAGGTTTGATGTTTGAGAGTTGATGGTGTGATTGCACCCAATTAGAATTCTGTCAGAAGCAGAAGACAGAAGATAGAATTCTATTTGTTTCTGTGTATACAACTGCATTACAAATGAATAGCCACTAAATGGTGCTAAAGAATTCAGAAACACTTTTGCTTTAATGCTGCAGAGAACAGTTCTGTCCCTTTCTGTATGAACAGGCTGTTATGTGCAAGTAAGAAAATCAAATACGCTTCTGTATTGTTGCCAGTCTTGTTTTTACACCTGTTCTCTCTAGTGTGTGATGGTGCTTGTTTGGTGAGTGATTAAAAATTCTGATTGCTGTTCTTTTTTTTTTTTTTTTATGAAACAGAACTGGAATTCTTTCTGTTACTGGTAGGATTTCTGCTAGAATATACTTTTAGTTTTTTCCTCTTCTCTGTTTTTATAACATTACAGAATTAGTATATTGTCACATTTTGTGAGCATCTTGTGATGCTGATAAATATATCAGGTCCTCCAAAATTAGATCAAGTACAGGGCTAGGACTGCTTAGATTTCAGCTCCTAATTTCCCTAAGAGTCACTATTCTGATGATTGGAAATCTTCTAATGGGCAGACTATAGCTATAATTACTTCTCTTCTTTGTCCTAATATTGCCATTTTAACTATGCAAGTCTTGTCTCTGATTTTACTTGAAGTTTTGTCTTGAGACTCTTCAAAACTTTGACACCTTTTTCTGAATGAAGGTGACAAAGAAGCAATTCCTGTTTTTATTGTCTAGGATTGATATATGTTATGCTGTCACACAAGCAGTTTTGAACACAAAGTCCCATCACCAAAATAATTGTGCTGATAATTCTGGGAATAATTAAGTATTTTATTAGATGTTTTGTTTCTTATTAAAATGTGGCCATATGTAGTATCAAAATCCTCATCTGTGAAGGGAGAGATTTAATAAAGACATGTTGTTGCAATCAGTCTGGATTTCAGAAGCTGTTTAAAGTTGAGGGAGTAAGATGTCATGGAGAGTTTCTAAGCAAAATGTGAATTAATGTTTATGTGCTGTGGTCTGATCTCTGGAGTGTGTTCCTTTGACAGAAAAATGTTGAGGGCAGCATTGGTAACACTTTGAAGGGCTTGCTCTGTAGCAGATAAGACAAGTACCATAAGGCACTAAGTGGCTTTTTCTTTTAACGAAGCCTTGGAGGAAAGAAAGATCTGTATTAGTGTGTCTACTGGTAGAGTAGAAAACTTCAGAAGTTTGTTTGTGGAATCGGTGGCAGTTACCCTTCTCCTTAAAGCTAGTCCCAAAGTGCATTCAATACCAGAGTGGGGGATCTTGGCTGGAGTCAAGTTTGTTATTTTTCCTGCAGTGCTGGGCCCCAGGCAGGTTGCAGTGCTCCAGATGTGGTCTAGTGAGTGCTGAGGACAGGGAAACAATCACTTTCCACAGCCTGCTGGCTGAGCTTCTGTTGATCCAGTTGTCGTGTGCTGTTAGGCTTTGTTGTTGTGAGAGCACTTTGCTCAGTTGTGTGTTTCTTGCTTTCCACCAGGGACCCGCATGTTTTTCTCTGGAGTGGCAGGTCTGCCAGTTGTTCTCGAGTCTGTACTGGTGCCAGGGATTTTTCTGTCCAAAGTACTGGACGTTGCACTTCTTGTTGAATTCTGTGCGTTTCCTGACAGCAAATTCTTTTGTTTGGTTGGTTGTTGGTCCTGTCCTCAAGTATACCAGTCATTTTCCCCCTGTGCCCAGATTTGGTGTATCCTCAAAGCTGATGCGGATACGTTCTGTCTTCACCTCTGATTACTGATAAGGAATTTATATTAGACATATAAATGTCTCAGTGCAGACCTCCAAGAAACTGCTTTCAACCAACCTCCAGTGTCGTTAACCACTGAACTTCAGCTTCTGAGTTCAGTGACCGAGCCAGTTTTCCATCTGTCCAGTGGCCCACCCATCTGGATTATAATGTCCCAGTTTAGCAACGTACCCCTCTCTCCTTATTCACAGACTTAATATTATTGTAAAGGCAGTTGGGCTTGTTAGGTTTTCTTTTTCTTTTTAAAGCCTTGGTAAAGGCTGACTATTCCTTGTCCCTGTTTTGTCATGGGGAGGGTTTTTTTTTGGTTTGGTTTCTAGTTTGTTTGTTTGCTTGCTTGTCTTTTGGTGTGTGTCTAGAAAGGCCTTCCAGGAGAACTTGCTCTAAGAATTTCTTAGCAACTGAAGTGAAGCTGACGTGCCTGTGGATCCTCACGTCATCCTTGCCCTTTTGAAAGCTGGTTATGAGATTTGCCTTTCTCCAGTTATAGGGGACTTCCTCTAATCTCCATGACCTTTCAGAGATGATAGAGAGTAGCCCTGAAAAAATACCAGGTAGCTCTTTCAGGACCTCTGGTCCCATTCTTTTTTTTACCTCAGAGTGCAAAACATAAATAATCACAATTCCATCACATCCATTCTTTCTTAAAAACAGTAAAACCATTTAAAGGCGAATGCTTAGAACATTTCTGAGTAGCTAGGTGTTTAAAGTTCTTCCAAATAAAATGTTTCTGAATTCTAGTATCAGAGTTTCTTTGTATTTGCTATTGTGGAAACCCTAGTTACAGTTCCCTGAATGTATCATCTCTCCGTGTATGGATCTAGAAGTCAGGACACTTGTGGTTGCCCTTGGCTCTGTATTCCCTTTCCCTCCCTTATGTAGGTATCAGTAATCACATGAGCAGTTAGTGAGGTAAAGGTCCTGATGACTTCTCCTAATAAAGTGTATTAGGAATTAATTACAAGGCAGGCTTATTATTTCTATGGATGCCTGCTCAACTTTTGTATTCTTAATTGTACTTCTGTCATAGCAGTAATATTGCTGTCTTGCTTGAGACTTCTAGTAAAATTCAAATGTGAAATGGATTTTTTTTTTCTACAGTTAATGGCAGAGCAGGTTTGAATTTGACATCCTTCTTTAGATGTTGTTATAGTAGAGGGAAGTACGTTTGTTTGAGTGAGTGGTGAGTAGGATTGGTGGTACAAGTGTCGCTGTGTTCTCCAAAACAAAACTGTGATTGAACTCTGAACCACTTTGTGGTTTTGGTTCAGGTTTGGAGGTGGCAATTATGTGCATGCTCTTAACTGCTTTGAGGAAGACATAAATTTGTCTGTTTTCTGTACAGATAAAAAGATTGCATATTACTCTATCAATATGGTATCAACTGATAATTAGCTTAAGAATTTACCAAGTAGTGTATCTTCCTCAGTAAGCACCTCTCCTGGGTATTTTACTGACTCTATCACTGGGACTTGTGTGTCAAATCTCACTCAGAGCTGAACATTTACAGTGGAAGCATATGCATCTCCTGTTCCCTGCTTTTCTTTTGGGAAGGCTTTGGTACTTGGATCTTTTGAGAATTCAGTGACACTAGCTGTTTTCAGTTGCTGTAGATGTCTGCTCTGCAGTTCCAGGATAAGAATGTAGCTTTCTGTGAGATAACAGAGTGACCTAAAAGCAGCTTAGATATTGTAAGAAAACTTTGGTCTCCTTTACAGATTTTGTTTGGCCCTTTTAGACCTCAGTACAGAGACTAGGTAATATTTTTGGTTTTAAGCAATATTTGGGTAACTTAAAATGTAAAAAGAGAAGAATATTATTAGACTTCTGTTGTGAACGAATGGAGTTTTCCAATATCTTTGTTAAGATGATGGAGGCAAAATACACTTTCCAGTTTTCTGAGAAGTTGAGAGAGCTTGCACATACAGGAGTGTCATTTCAGAGCTGCAACCACTACTTCTGACCATGGGAAATCTTCAGGATGTCTGTTCTTAGAGATGTGACTTGTGCCAGATTTGAAACTTCTGGAGGGGAAGGTTTGGAGGGGGCCAGCTGTATTCTGAATGCCTTGCTGATTCTGGTGCCATTTCAAATATTTTCTAAAGATATTATGTTTTATTTTTTGTAATGTGTTCTAATGAGAAAGCTGTTGACTAATTTCCAGCCTAATTTAAATAAGCTTTCTTTCAATATTAGCACTGCCTTTTAGCTTAGTCTTCTCNATTTTAATTGTCAAATTTTAAGATGCTTGTAAGCAAAACTGATTCCCTCTTCTCCTTCCTTCCCTATAATAATCTCACAGCAGGCATTCAGTACTTCCTCCTTAGCTTTTTGGAGAAGCTTCCTTTCTGGCATGTAACACCTACTGTTGCCAGGATCCTGAGGCTCTTGGATAGCAGTAGTCATACAGAATGTGATTTGGCAAGAGCTGCAGTTTCTATCTCCAAGATGCAATCTTGAGGTGCAAGTGCTCTCTAATCTTCAGAAGCCATGTCCTAGAGGCCTGTTAACTTCAAAAATGACATTCCATAGATGTGTGTCTGCCAGGTACACAACTGAGTAATCTTGAAACATAAGGAATGGTGCTGCTGTTTGTCTTGATGCAGGGGAGAGTTTTGCATTAAATACATAAACAACTCAGTAGACAACAGAAATGAATAAACATTAGTTAGAAATTTTCTACACTGCTTTATTTGCCTTTTAGAATGTATTATTATAGTGTGCTTGTTATTTTAATACAATGTCCCTAAATGTGTCATTGATAATGTTCACTGAGCATTTAAAACCTAGAAACAATCTGAGTTGTTAAATTGCCAAAGAATAGGGTGAAACTTTTTTTTTAATATCATAAAGCTAACAGAAAATACATGGTGACTGCAGATTCCTATTAGCACATGTGACAGAGTTCCTATATGCTTTCAATTTTTCTTAATGGTGTCTTCTGATAGACCAGACTTTGAATTCCTCTGTTGATTCTTTTGCATATGGTGGAATTTTGTCCCCAGATTATCCCCAAGGTCAGCTGCAGACTGTCCATCTGTGTTTAATATTAAAAGACAGTAGGGACTCTTAGTTATGTTGAGGGAATTGGTTCATAGGAAACATTGTCTTCCTGACCTGTCTTGAAGGTGACTGTCTGAAAGTGACCCTCAGATGAAAGCAGTGTGATGTGTCTTGTCACAGGAGTGACGGGATGCAGCAAGCGTTGAAGAAGTGAAAGCTGGGTGGCATCAAATGCTGTATGTGAATGGGACACCAACCTTGGTAGCTCTGACTTTTGTATGGACTACTTAAGTGTTTAGCTGCAGTGCAGCCTTGGCTCTATGTCCTACTTATTTTCAGAGGCGAGGCTTATGTGGAAAATTAGCATTTTTGAAAGCGAACGTGAGAACATTCTCTACGTGAGTTGGCAGTTTTGTCACTTCATTATTTCTTTATTCGTGCTGTCAGAACTAGACTAAATTCTGCTGAGTGTTTTGGCTAAGCTTTTCTTTGATACTCCTGTCTTTTTCATTATGAAATTGGAAGACATAAATTTGAAGGTTTGCTTTTTGTGACTGTGTCTTTAAGGTATACGTTGGTGAGCTTCCTCAAGATTTTCTCCGCATCACCCCAACCCAGCAGCAGCAACAAATCCAGCTCGATGCCCAGGCAGCTCAGCAGCTCCAGTATGGAGGACCAATGGGTACTGTGGGCAGACTCAGCATTACTGTAGTACAGGTATAAATTGTGCTATTTTTGTCCAGTTAAGTAATTGTACTAATTAATACAATCAATCTTTTTAATCAGTGGTGAGAAGACTACTTTGGAATTTGAGTTATTAATTACTCATAGGTAGGGAATGAGTTATTTTTCCAGGGTTTGTGGCTTTGTGTTTATGTACTTCAGCATTTTGTCCAGTTTCATGTTTCGTGGCTGCATCCTGCATGCTGCAGCAATTTCCTGTAAGCCTTGCTGTTATCACACATAATAAATAAACTCAGGGAATTTTTTTTCAGTGATCGGGTTTCAGAACTTCTGTTAAGAAGGGTTCCTGTAGAAACACTTAGTAGGTTTTTCTAAGCATGACCTTAGTTGCCTTCTGTATTTTTCCTTAAGTTACTGCTCTATTCCCTCCCTGTTTGTTGGTTTTCTTGGTGCTTTCTGCAGACTTTCTTGTTAATCACAAATGCACAGTCCTAGCTCTTCACTTTCTCCTTCCTCTCTTCCCTTGCTATCCTTTTCTCTCTTGGCAGTACTGTATTACCACATTCATTATGCAAAAGATTTCAGGTTTGAAAACCTGTCTGTCTTAACACAGTTCTGTTTATCTACATAAGCAGAGCAGATGTCCTTCATATTTACTTATTGAACTTCACCCGTTTTGCTGGGTTTGAGTCTAAAAACATAATAAAATGACCTTTAGATTTCAATTTAGTGCCAAACCCGGAATAGTACAGCTTCCATGGGGAGGGTCATATTGGGGAGTAAACCCATACAGGGTGTCTCAGGATCCTTCCTTTCTATGTCTTTCCTTGGTCAGTTTGCTCCTTCACAGCCCCTTCCTTTGAAAACTGGGGGTAATGCTTTTACAAAGTTTATTAGTTCTAAGGTCTTGAACTAGTTTGTTGCATTCAGTTGCAGCCCTCTTTCTAGTTCTGATGAGTGGCCCAGTCTGTGTTCAGAGAGTGTCAGATTGGAAGCCTCTTCTGCAGCTTGAACAGCAGAAAAATGTTACTGCTTTTAGAGCATAGTGGAAAAAGCTTTAGTATTTTTTCCAGAGCTGGGAATAGATGAGTCAGGTAAAACTTCAGACCTGTAAGAAAACAAAACATTTCTCAAACAATGTGTCATGTCTCTCTTAACTCTAGTAGTTTATAGTAAATAGTTTGCTAGTCCGTTGGTTGTTCCTTTTTGGCTGTTTGGACAGCTTAAAGTGCTTTTTCTTGTGGGATGTTGATCCAATCTGTAGAGATGGTAGAAGTTCCTGGAGCTGATAAGGGGACAGACAATACAATGTTCAATAAGCATCTCACTTTGACAGAAATATCCAGATTCCTGTTTGGATGGGTAAACTGATGGAGTTGGTACTGATCTTTGAAGTTCAATCCTCATTTATTTTTAGGTGCTTGTGCAGACAAGAAAAAAATACTTAACTTGCTTGAAGAGTAAAACTTAATGGCTATTCCTGATGCCATGTCTCTTGTTACAGAATCACAGGATGATTGAGATTAGAGCGGGGACCTCTGGAGTTTTAGTCCAAACTTCACCCCATCCTTGCCCTCTGCACCCCATCTCCCAGGCCAAGCCCTTAATCAAGGATTAAGGAGGATGTTATAAGACAAGGAAAGGCTGAGAGCGCTTGGGGAAATCTTATCAACGAGTAGTCCCTGTCATCAAATATTTGTGAAGATGAGAGTAAGGCTCTTTTCAGGCAAGGCAAAAGGAGCAGTGAGCACAAATCACAATAGTCTATTTAAATAATATATTATATAAACCTTTCTACAGTGAGTTGTCAAACCTCGAGAGGTTGCCCAGAGGGGTTGTGGTGTTTCCAGCGATGGACACACTCAGAACTTGGAAAGGGGTTATAGAGTTTCCATCTGTGGAGACACTCAGAACTTGTTTTAGCATTGGACTCTGCTTTGAGTGTGGAGTTTGAACCAAACAATGCCCTCAGAGAAAGAGGATGGGCCACGTTCAGTTTGATTGTATATCAAGAGCAGATACCCAGGGAAAAGCTTGTTACTATTTGCTTGTAATCATGTATCTTTTGGTTTGATATGAAGTAATTTATTTTAGCTGTCGAGAAGCTGTGTATTTTCTACAGCAGACAGGTTAAGAAGAGATTCCCTTTTCAAGGTCTCCCAGACATTAATGGTATCATTGGCTTATGTTATAATCTGAATGCTCTTTTTCCTTATTAGCTGTTTTTTCCTGTTTTCCTTCCTGTCTACCTCATAATTAAATCTAGTCCTTTGTTCAACATTTGATTCTCTTTGTGAACTTACAGTAATTAACTTAAAATTAATGTCAGTACGATACACTTACAGGCTTTCTTGTATTTCCAGGCAAAACTGGCCAAGAACTATGGGATGACCCGCATGGATCCATACTGTCGAATACGGCTGGGGTATGCGGTGTATGAAACTCCAACGGCACATAATGGAGCCAAGAACCCCCGCTGGAACAAAGTTATTCAGTGCACTGTCCCCCCGGGTGTGGACTCCTTTTACCTAGAGATATTTGATGAGGTCAGAACTGTTATATGGGTTTTTTTCTTTCCCCCCATCTCTTGTTTTGGTCTGAGCTTTGGGTGAAATCTTGCAACAAAGGATTACGTTATCAAAAGCTGTTTCTTAGTTGTGCTTTCTGGGAGATGATGAAAATTATTCAGAAGCCCATGAGCAGCAATGCTTCAGGCTTCACTCTTCCCCAGGAACATTGGAGCTGCTACTCTTCCTTTGGTAGCTGATAAGGGGCATTAGTAGGGTTCCTGTAAAGACAGGGAAGCAAAAATGCCTGAGTGGTATTTAAGCTCCTCTTTGCTATCAGAATGCCTTGCAGCTTTGTATTCTGTACTGTCCGGCTTAAAAATAGCCTGTTTACACACTGCTGGTTTACTCAAATTCTTTAGTGTTACTCTAACCCAGGAGCAGCTTATAAGCTGCCCCAAGCTCAGAGATTCTGGGAAGAAAGCTGTCACACACACACAATTAACATGATAACATTGCTTTTAATTCTATTCCAGCGAGCCTTTTCAATGGACGACCGCATCGCTTGGACACACATTACAATTCCTGAGACTCTGAAACAAGGAAACGTGGAGGATGAATGGTACAGCCTGAGTGGAAGGCAGGGTGATGACAAGGAAGGAATGATTAATCTGGTTATGTCATACACGGTAAGCCAAGGCTGGGGGGGGGAAGGAAAGGAGGGGAGAGAAGCTTCTCGGGTAATGGGAGAAACGTATTTTAGATTGAAGTAGTAGTTCCATTGTACCTTACTGGGGGAGTGTGTGTGTTAGCATTTAAAATAAGTATACTTTTGGAATAGCAGTCAACAATATTAAAAGCAGTAAATACTTTTTGAAGAAGTGGTAAATGGGTATTTATCTCATTTGCAATTAAAAAATAGCAGCTTATTCCTATGCTAATCGAAGTATTAGAAATCCTCAGTCAAATGACTGTTGTAATTTCTTATTTAATATTTTAAAAAACTTAGTGGAATCTAACAGTAACTTATTCCATCCCACCTCACCTACAAGAGATTTAGGAGTTTATGTCAATATAAAAACATAATCAATGGAAACTCCTTTCTCTTCAGTCTTTCTTGAGTAGTTTGAATGCTTTTTCAGATGACCCTGGTATTTACTTCTATTCTTGTTCATTTGGTGTTCTTGGTCATGAACTGTTGACTCATACTGGTCCCTTTAGCAGCTCTGGACTATCTGATTGCAAGTTTCTTTTTTTTGATGTCTTGAGTAGTTCTAATGTGTGCTTTTTGTGTCAAGTCTTTGCCAGCTGCCATGATGATGCAGCCCCAGCCAGTGGTCCTGATGCCCACTGTCTATCAGCAAGGAGTTGGATATGTGCCTATAGCAGGTATGTTTTTCTCTCCTTGAAGACTTTTAAGACTTCAATATGAAGAGTTTTTATGGAAATAACTACCAATATTTTCCTGGGTTTCAGAATGTAAAGGAAGCTATAAATGATTTTATCTTTAACTGCATTTCCCATGATACATTTTCAAGAGAAGAGAGAGCAAATTAACTGTAGATCTGCTTTCAGTCTTCTACCCTGTTTAAGGGAGCTGTGTGAGTTAGATTAAATGGATTTAAATGGCTATCAAGTTGGAGCAAGTAGCTTGAAGACATCTCTGAGTCTATTTTAGACTTGTGTCACGTCACCGAATAACAAAATAGCAGCTGCCCTCTAATATAAAGTGTGCTGATTTAAATGGTGGCAATCCAGGTGTGAAACAGTTCAGACTTCAGAAAGTGCATCAAATAACTGCTGCTGTCAGAACTGCAGCTTAAATAGCCCGTAAAGGTATTGACTTTTCAGTGGCATCTGAAGATGCTTTGTTGGAAACTTGCTACACAGTGTGTCAAGTGTGTTGTGCAGCAGATGAAAAATGCTGAGGAGCTTTGAGATGGTTACATAAGTACATCAAGTATAGCAAAAGCAGATAATGGTGAGCTCTCTTGTGCAAAGTAAACTTTGGGCTTATATAGAAAGATGGGTTAACTTAGGATTTGTTGGTTTTCTGTTAAAGATGAAAAGTTTAAAGTATGCAAATAAGCTTGAATTTGCCCTCCTTATGTAACTGATAAAGTTCAATTGGATTTTTTGTGTGCTTTACTTTACAGCTCTTAAAAACTCCAGGCTGTTGTGTGGACATTTTTTCAGTAATATGTGCACTTTTTAGGGAAAACAAGACATAGATTTACATATTTTGCATTTCTTTGCATACTCAAGTGTATGAATGAGTGACAGAGTGTATGGGACATACTTGCAGTGTTGAGGGCTGACAACAGATATATATACTTTTTTTTCCTAAGACTCCCAATTGAATTTAAAATTTCATTCTCTGTAAAAACAAACCTCCTCAACAGAGGACTGGATCTGTATCTCAGAGAGTCATACCTCCTCTTTCATATTTAGAGTTATTAGAGCAAAACATGGGGAAGGCTGGTTACATACTTCATTTACTGATGAAAACATGCAGTTTGCTTTGTTTAAAATGCTTTCATGGCTTAATTCTCAGGATTTAAGTTTTGCTTGCTTTGCCAGTGAGCTAGTTTCAGCTTGTATGTGCATCCTGAAGTGTGATTCCATTGTGGTAAGCCAGACTTCTTTGTAGCTTTTCTGTGTTTGAGTTAGATGCCGTATCTTTTCATTTGCTTGTAGGTTCACCACATCCCTATATACAGAAGCAGTTAGTGAACTTCAAACATAGTTGCTTTGTGTCTGGTTAAAAGAAAAACAATAGGTGAGATGGTGCATACAGTGATGTAATACAAAGTGCTAGTGAATTTTTTGGACAGATTAAAATGAGACTATTTGTGTTGCAAAATTACTAAGGCAGTCAGAGCACAAACAGTAGAGAAAGCAAGAGGAGACTAGCTTCATGTATGGTAGAAACTAGAGGTAGAAGTGACCAGATAAAACTGATACTAGACCTTCAACATTGAAAAACAAGTACAGTGCAGTATCTTGATGTTCAAATCTTGGTGTTCAGTAAATTTTGTATTTACCTTGAGAATCTTTTCAGTAATACTTACTAAATCTACTTGGGCAAATGCAGAACTAATACTTAGCAAGGGATAATAATTCCTGACACTTGAAAATGTTAAAAATTTCCCTTTAAGTACCAATTTTCTTGATCTGTATGTTGAAGCATTGCCCTTCTGCAAAGATCCAGCATGGTCATGTTAATTATTGCAGGGCTATGATGATCTTCTCTATTAATTCTGATTCTGTGACTTGTATTTCTAAAGCATTGCAAAGTCCCACTCCTCAATTTGAACTTTTCTTTTGTTCTGGGTGAGCTTGAATGTACTTACTTGTCTTTATGAATGCCAAACTTATTACAAGCCACCTTTGACCTGGTTTTGGAGAAAAATCTGTTTGTACTTTACCTCCTTTTGACATGAGTGTTTGTAAGTTAAAAGAATTACCACTCTTCATTGAGGCAAAGTTGTGTGTACACTGCTCCTTTAGGTGTCTGTATTGACTTTCATGGGTTAGCTTGTGATGTTACTGGTATTTGTGCAGAAAACCATGGATGTATGTTGTCCTTTGTGAGCTCTAAAATATAATCCTTCTTGCAAACATGTGGCTTACTTATTTTGAAAGCATTTCCTCTAACTGTTACTTCTGTAAAAACAGCCCATTTAGGAAACTTGGTCAGAGCACTAAAGCAAATTAGTTGGGGGACTGAATCCGAACAGCATTTAGTTTTTGCTATTAGATAGTTCAGGTTTTACCCAGTTTGCCTCAGTTTATCCAACTTTCACCTTTGGAAGCTGAATGATACATTTCCTTTTAAAAATAGATTAATATTTCTTTCCCATGTCTTATTCCTTTCCCCTTGCCCCTTCATTTTCACCTGTCTTTAGGGCTTGAGTACTTTGCTCTGGGTAAGTTTCCAAGCTCTTTTCTCACTCCCATCCTCATTAACTCAAGAGTCTTTGCATGAACTCATGTCAACAGCTTTATTTGTTACAGCAGACTGTATCACAAGGTATTGCCACTTGGATGTCACAATAGAATGATTTAATCTGGAAATTAAAGTCCTCCTAACTTCTTGGAAAGTCTTGAAAGGCATCTGTTCAGCTTCAAGCTCAAATGATGAAAGTAATTGGTGATAATGGTGTTGATGGATAAAACACAATGTTAATATTCTGCTGAAACTGTTGTTGTATGGTAGTGAGCAGCTGTAGGTGATAGAGCTGTTTCCCAGAAGAGATCCTCTTGCTACTGCAAGGTCTGGGGAACAGCAGGTAGTGTCATGACATTTCTGCAATGACATTGAGAAGACAGCCTGCCAATTGTCTTCTGTTAATCTTCAGAATAAACATTTGGGGTTTTTTTTTCCCCAAAAGATAGCAGGTTTTTTCATCAGTGTGTATCTTCTGTGCACATCTGGTTTAGATGCATGTAAAGTTAAGCATCTGACTAGAACTCGAAGGGCAAATTATGCTGCAGGAAATTAATTTTCCTTCAATTTAGACTTTGTTATGACACCTTCGATTTTGAATTGTGCAAAGATATTGTGACATCCTTAACTTTGATAAAAGCACTGCTCTTCAATAAAGTGTGCTCAGAAAATTCTAGAATTACTCCTTGTGAGATAAAGTGGCATTTCTTGATGCTCTGAATTTCAGGAAGTTGCTGTAAATAACACTCATCAGGTTGTTGAAACATTTTGGGTTTATTCAGACCAGTGGAATCATAGAATTATTTCCATGCACTTCTCTTTTCTAGTAGCTTGCAAAGAAGCAACATTCTAAAACAGAGCTGATGGCAGGCATATTTTAGCACTGATTTTTTTTCTGAAGCAAACATTGAGACCTATTTATGTATTTTTGAAAAAGATGATACTGCCTTCTTCCTTTAAATGAAAGAACTCATGCTGAGAAAGTTCCTGAGTTCACTTGGGGTCTGTGCATGGGACAGAATAGTAACAAGTAAAGAAATGAACCACAGGGCACTTGACTGAAAAAGAAAATAAACCCAAAGATGTGTAATGCCTTGTGTGCAGTTAGAACCCATTAATTCTGCTTCGATGCCCCCATCGCTGCCCGTAACGATTGACCTGCTGTTGTATGTACTTATTTCACATCTTGGAATGTCACTGCTTACACCAGCATGTTTGCCACAGCCATGTCACTGAACGGGCCTCCAGTTCTGACTGACACGTACTGAGCACCCGAGAGCACCGCAGGCGGCTGCAGCTCCACCAGCAGTGGGTTCTGATGTGCTGTGGTTTCAGTTTTTGCCTCTTAGTGAAATAAGGTGCTTAGTCTGTAAAGGAGCTTTTTGCTGAACATTGAGGATTTTGAAATTTATGATTGCTTTCCCTAATGACTGCATATATGTGTATGTATATTTGGTAAATTGTAGCCTGTAGTTGTTGAAGTTTAGGCTGAAGTCTTGTTTACTGTATTGCAATGCAGGAGTTAGGGATGATTTTAGCCTGAGCACAGAACAAAGCAAAAAAAACCAAGGCAGTCTCTAAATTGGGATTTGTATAGCTTGAGTGTTGAGTTTTGTGATCAGTAAACATCTATCGGGGGGGTATTTATTAAAAATCACTGTGATGCTAACTTAGATTTGTATACAGTGTAAACAGTCTAGGACTGTGAGAGCTGAGAACATGGATTTTGAAAATAATTACTGAAAAATAATGCTATCAAGTAATTTCTTGTATCCAAAATGAAATATTTAGATTGAAAATGTGTCTTGAATGCTTTCCATGAGGTACAACTGGTATAATTACCTTGTTTTGATGAAAGTAGTACAAAAAACTGTGTGCTGGTCCTTTTTTATTTTTTGGCAATATTTTTTGACACTGACAAGATACTGAACCTTTGTTAGTATGCTGTAGGATGCTGTGGTACTTGCAGTGAGCCTCATGTTTCATTTGGATTAATATTTTAAAAGGACCTCTTGTATATATGGTTCCTGTGCAACTTAGGCTCACAGTTGAATAATCTTCGGGTGCTGATGACTTCCTGAAGAATATTAGGAAGCTTGTTTGAGAAGTAAAACATGTTCTATTGTTGTGTCCTCTCAGGCACTTAGCAGCTTTACTTTTCAAGGCCATAAGTCTTAGTTCACATATTGTAAATGCCTAAGTTGTTTGTAGGAAGACTGAGGAATGAGTTGCAGCTGTAAAAGAGGCAGCCTGATGTGCTGCTGGTATGGTTATCAGGTAAAGTGTGTGTGCAGTGTTGGTGGGGAGCACCCAGGGGTTTGCCTCCAGGGTGCACACGTGGGGTGATTCACCATATGTTCAAACACACAGAGCCAGGTAAGAACTCCAGGGCCCAGAGTCTGAACTGCTGAAGAAGCTCTAGAGCTCAGGTTTTGGTTGTTGTGGAAGATAGAGTAGTAGTGTGTGTATATAGCAGTGGTATGATGCAGGTGGCTGGGCAGAGATGTGGTTCCAGTGAACAGGTGATAAATTCATGGTGGGAGGAACACTCCTTTAGTCACCAGCATGAAGCTTTTCCTGTAGCTGCAGCCTGTGCATTAGACTTAAAGCATCTAGGTGTTGGGTTTTGTTTTGTTTTGGTTTTTTTCCTCTAATAAAACACAAGAGGAACTATTAAAATCAAAATTGGAGAACACTGATAAGTGTGGAGGTGCTTACAATTCAGTAATGCATCTCTTCAGATAGGACAGTAGAGGAAAGAACTGAGTACATGAGGTAAGATCACAGTTGCAAGAAACACAGTCAAACTACATTCAGTTGCAGTACCTCGTCAGCCAGAGTTGATGTAAGTTAAGATGGGTGCAGTTAATTCAACCTTCCATGTGAATTTTAATATGGCATTTTTAAAGCAGATAGAACAAAGCTCATTACTGAGATGCTAAAATATTTGTAGAAGTAAAAATAAGCATAGACATTGCTGATTAAATAGTTACGGATTAAAAATAAATCTGAACAAAGCATGAAAATTACTTTTTTTTTTAATGAGATGTTGAGTCTGACTAGCAGTAATACAGTAGCATTATGTTTGACCACTTATTTACTTCAGCCATGATAAGAGAGATGAAGCTACAAAGAGGCACACTGGAAAATTCTATCGGTTGTAGATCTGCTTTGTTATTATACTTCTGAGCAGTTAGTCAGAATCCCAATAGAAGAGAAACAGCTTTTGATCTATGCCTGAGTAAGATAGGAAACCTCATGCAAAAAGTATCTTGTCTAATAGTGGTAATGCAAAGAGTTCATCCTTTAACTTAAGGAGATGTAATGAAGGTCACAGAAAGAAACTAAAACAGGTGGACTAAAAACTATGTTAAAGAAAAAATTGTTAGCTGTTCATAGTAAATGTATGCCAAATGAAGAAACAAAAAGGCCTCACTCCTGGAGAGTCTAAAAAACATCTCTGCAGTAAACCAGGTTTATGCCAAAAATTGGTAGATCTATCCAAATGAGGGGATGTGAGAGAGTTGAAATTTATGTTCAATCTAAACCAGTAATAAGGTTGGGTAACAAAGCTTTTGAAGGAGTTAAGAACTACTGAAGAAGCAGAGAACTTGGAATCACTTACTTGAATGTCTATAAAGATAAATAAATTTAAGGGAGGACAAAACCCCTGCCTGTAATGTGAAACCATAACAGGGGGTGGAAGAAAGTGTTTGGGTTTGTCCTTAGGAAGGATTGATTGCTTTTTTTATGGAAAAGGATCTCACGATTATAATTTTAATGTTTAGCACTAATTGAGAAGATCAGTAAGAAAAGTGTACATAAAATAACATTTATTCCCCCTCTTCTATGTCAGAGTCTTTACCCAGTGTGGTATGGAACCTATTGGTGAAGGGACTTGAGCACAAGNAGGACTGGAGGAGAGCAAACTCAGGGGTTTTTGTTTGTTGAGTTTGGGGTTTGTTTGTGTGTTTGGTTGTTTTAAACCACAGTTCTAAAGTAACTCTCTTCCCTATTTCATAAACTGAAACCCGTGGAGCTTAGGATGAGCCAATTTAAACCAAACAACTGCCTAGGTAAGACTTGAGGAGGAGGTGATAGGGTTACGCAGAGAAACTCATACCCTAGAAATTCTAGGTGGATGAGCACGTGGGAAATGATGTGGTCTGTGTATCACCTTGTCAGCTGCATTCTGAAAATGGTATTTGCTAAGGACTTTTCCTGTCATACGATATTCTGATACAATAAAGGTCGTCTTGTGGTTCAACAGCTATTTGGAAAAGCTGGTGAACAGCTAAAAATAAGTGATGAGTCATCCCCTGGTGGAAGGAGGCCTTTGGGGTACATATATTTTTCAAACAGCTAATTGAGGGAAGGGCACTAATAGACAGACTGTCGAAAGAAAACCTCTCAGCAGTTTTCTGAGTGCCTCTGACTAAATGGGAAATAAAATCACATAATAAGGCTGATTTTATAGTACTTATTTATAGTAAAAAGTCATAACATATATTTGGTGATGATTTCTTGATTGGTCATTGCTGCACATAAAGATCTTTCAATTACTGTAGACTAGTCTATGAAAATACCTGGTCAGGAGTGTTTGAAACAGTGGATAAAAAGCTTGAAAGCAAATAGAGAACAAATAGAGACATTTCATCATGCTGCTGTATGAAGCAGTGCCATGTCTGAATCAAGATGCAGGTAGTTCTCCATTGCCCTACCTTAGAAACAGTACAGTGGAACTGGACAAGGAACACTCCAAAGGGTGGGATCAAGAGAATAAATCTGGAACTCTTGGAGAAGTGGAATCTGCCGTTATCAGAAGTGATAACAAAAATCTCAGGATGTTATATTATACCTGCTTTCGGTTTTAGAAAAACAAAAGTAGTTTTTTCAGCAGTGGGTCTATGCTTAATTAATGAGAACAGTTGTTCAGTGATGAAAAAGGACTGTTGGTTAGTAATTCCTTTTGACAGGGATTAGAAAACTCATCTTGTAAAACTTTTATAAGCTGACAGTGCTCTAATTTTACACAGAAATACAAAAACTAATGAAAAATGCCAGATAAATTTTGTTATGTGGCAGAGCAACAGGGAACAGCAGTGTGTGCTCTATAGGTAGACATGAAGTTGCTCTTTTGCCACCTTGGGAACTTTAACTAGAGGAAAAAAAAACATTTGCTTGAACTTTGCTTACAAGTGTGATCCCATCTCCTAATAGACCTCAGTACTTCATGCTCCTTTGAATGCTGCAGAGATTGCATTTGTTGACCTAATCATCAGTTATATGTTGCTGATGTAACAGCATCTTTTGCATCACAACAAATACACCAGGGACTAAAATATGATGGGAGTGGACGTGGGCAGAAACCAACCACCCCGTTCTGTTTGGTTGATGTTCTTGTGTAAACCTGGTCCATGAAGGTAGTACCTCATTTTGAGCAGTACCCGTTGCCATACTGTAGTTTACCACGTCTGGAACAGTGTGTCTGGTTGCAACAGTCTAGGTATAATACATGCCATCTTTTGTTTGTTTGTGGGGGCTTCTGGGGTGTTTGGTTTGGGGCTTTTTTTTTTTTTTTGAGTCCATAGGGGTTTTTTTTTAAAG
>VWZY01003453.1:1318351-1330801 GCA_013399075.1 Chloroceryle aenea
TGGTTGTTTTTCTTTTCATGTATGTTTTGGTTGTTTTTCTTTTCATGTATGTTTTGGTTGTTTTTCTTTTCATGTATGTTTTGGTTGTTTTCATGTATGTTTTGGTTGTTTTCTTCTGTTTTTCACTTGTAGGGATGCCCGCAGTCTGTAATCCAGGCATGGTACCAATGGCAATGCCACCTCCTGCTGTCAACCCTCAGCACCTGTGTAATGAAGAGGACCTGAAATCTATCCAGGACATGTTTCCCAACATGGACAGGGATGTAATCCGCTCAGTGCTAGAAGCTCAGAGGGGGAACAAGGACGCAGCTATCAACTCCTTGCTTCAGATGGCTGAAGAATCATAGATCCTCACTTCCTGCATAGTCCCCGTCCTCGATGCCACTTATTTTTACTTGCCAAGCCAGGGATTTAGCTAGAGGAAGAATTTTCCAGCAGCTTTCTGTTAGCACATCCTCTGTGAAACATTAAACCTCTTTTCTCCTTGGACAATTGGATCTTTTTCACTTTCTCAATCTGTACCTACTCAGTTTAGCTTGTGTCCTATGATAGAGCATTGAAGCATCTTTACTATCAGCTGTGCCCTGCGTGGCTATATTCTGATGGGGTGGGGAGTAATGCTGCTTTTTTTTTTCTTTCTCTTCTTGTTTTCATAAACTTGTTCTTACAAAGTAACTCTATGCAGTACAGGATTTATTACTGTTTGTTAGATTGAAGGAAAAAAAAAACAGGCTTTTTTTTTTTGCATGGTGGGTTTGCTCTTTGAACACAACTGATTTTGTTGAAGTATTTAAATTTCATCAAGCAGCCTATTTCTGCCAGAAATTAAAGACCCTTTCCTTATCCTGTGGTGTTTAGTTATTGCTGTGATCTATTCAACTGTTTCTGATTTGAAGATTCTTAATTTAATAAGCTAAATTTCATAGGTTGCGCTGTTGATATTTGTAATGAACAACTTTTATTCAATCTAGTCACTGGGCATCCAAGCAATATATTATCTGGCTTTATAATATATTATGGGGCTTTATCCTCCCATCTACTATTGTTATGTTTCTGTAAAATCTGAATGGATAACTTTTAATTTGTACAGTGTGTGTTGCTGTAGCAGAGAACAGGACTGAGCCCTAAAGCCCTGATGTATTCCCACAATTAATTGCACTCTGGCTACTACTTCTGCTTTCCCCTGGCTATGTCAAGGAGTAAGTGCAGAAGGGAAAACCTTTATACCTGAAAAATGACTGAAGCTGTAGACAATTATTTAAGATGTTGTCTTAGAAAAAGCAGAAATTTTTGATCTGGTTATAAGGCTTTTTTCTTTACACCTATATTTCAACAAAAATAGATTTTTATATTAGTGGAAAAACTTGCCTTTGTTCCTGTAACCTGAAATAAGAAGCATGAAAGAAAAAGAGCTTCAGAATATTTAGATGGCGTTGAGTTGCTCAGTGAATTGTTAGACTACAGTTGCTGCAGTCAGTTTATTATTAGTTGATGCAGATGGAAATAAATTCTTTGTAAGAGAAAATTTAACATATCCGAGTTATATTGTGATCCTCAGAGGAGGATGGAGGTTGCTTGTATTTATTGTTAGTAGTATTTTTTTTCAGATGAGAGTTCATTTTGGACCTGCAGAATGTTACAATATGCACCAGTTACACCTGTTGGATAAGTTCCTGCAGTGTCTCTTTTTGTAGATGGTAAAGTGATGCACTTTAAATAGTATGCACCAGTTTATTTTTCCAGTGAAGTGCAATGTTGCTGTGTTATCTTTTTAATGTTTGATTTCAAATACTTTCTACAATAGCCATAGACCTTTATATTTTCAAGAGTTGGAATGAATGTAC
This sequence comes from Chloroceryle aenea, assembly GCA_013399075.1. Taxonomy (NCBI): domain Eukaryota; kingdom Metazoa; phylum Chordata; class Aves; order Coraciiformes; family Cerylidae; genus Chloroceryle; species Chloroceryle aenea. Next base: position 1,320,196 of record VWZY01003453.1, read on the forward strand.
ACTTGAAATCTAGGCTCTTGAGAGATTCATGAGAACATTAAAGCCAGGTTTGGAATAGGGAAAAGGGACCCATACTCTCTTCTCCCCCATATTTTGTTTCATATCCCACACTTAAAATATTTTATTATCTGCTGAAAAGCTGGTTTTAATTTTTTTTACTCCCCCCACCCCATTCAAGAAGCTGTTACACAGCTCTGGCAGTAGAGCACGAATATTTATTTTTTTATGATTAAAAGTGATACTGAAACTTCTAAAATACAGCACCAAAAATCATCCCAGTTTCTGACCTTTTAAAGCTGTCTTTTCATAACATATGATTTCAAATTGTGTTAGGAATCCCTTACCATCTTAAATTTACCATTGAAAGCATGAATGTCTTTAGCTACATCCTCTAATTGGCTTTTCAGTAACGAGATTCAAGGCTGTACTTCATGTGCTTTAATTGTAGAGTCACCACTTTTTTCTTTTCTAAAGTAAAACGGGTGTTCTCCAAGAAACGAGTCTTGCCCCTTCCCTACAATCATGGTAAGCTTTGTGATTGAGTAGGTGTAGAGGCATTTGGTCTTTATAGCACAGCTATTGTGACATCAGCACCCAAAAGGGGAAATCTTGGTAAGGATTTCATGCTGAGATATCTCCAGGAAGAGTCCCTCGCTCTAACTTTGACACACATAGCGTGACTTGCTAAGGATGAAACAATTCAGGGAAAATGTATATATTTAAATTTTTATATTAAAACGTTGGGATCCATAATACAGCTTTTTATAAAAGCAAGTGGTCACGGTTCAAGTTAATGGCTGGTAAATTGTACTGCATCCTATTACAGCTCAAGTCCAAGCACAGAATAACAAACACCTTTCAGTCCTAACCACCAAGAGGGGGAAATGCAAATGTTAGGATAGCCAGGCTCTGGGCCTTGGAGTTTTGTTTGTTTTGTTCTAGACAAATGTTATGCAAAACAGAGTAGATGGACAAGTTGAAGGTGGGGTATGTAGGAGCAGTATGGCCAGGAGTTGGATTTCAGCATATTATGCTAAAATACTGTTCTGGGTAATTTTTTTTTGTCTTGCTTTAAGCATTAGAGCTGAAATTCCTTTGTCATGATGTACTATTTATCTTGTTAAAAAGAACAAAACACTGATTGTGAACCCACTCAGCTTTTCAGCACACATATCCTACCAGTCAGACCATTCCTTGTTGGGTTTGACTGGTGGAAGAAGGCAGGGAGTGTGGTTAACTATTCTAGGGTCTGTGAAATTTAAGGTATTGGAATGGAAAAACCTGTTTCTTGATTGAAAACAAATTGTCACTCATTATGATTGTAACTTTTGACAAAATGCTAATGGGATAATACTGTGTTTGATGCTGCTCTTCTGCTCAACAGCTTCAAGCAGCTCGGAGCCAAAGCCAGCTGTGTAAGACTGGCACCTGCTAAAAGTTAGTGCTCTTAGTACTAGCGTGAGTCCTTCCAAGAGCCTAAACTTGCTAAAGGTAGGAACATTTTTTGTCTAGCTAGATCCTTGCTACTTTCTTCTCTACTGCTCTTTGCATCTGCTGATGGTACTGAATGTTTTTTCCCTTACCAATGTTACTGCTTGTTTGGTTGATATGTAACAGCGTACGGAGGATGTTTTTTGCTGTAATAATTCTGAAGACATTGTTTCTCTGTATTGAGGTCCAGTGTCCAAATGTGTTTCTTGCACTCTAAAGTACATTAACTTTTTCATTCTAATTTAATAAATGTATCATCTAAATGAAAGTGTATTATGTCTCTGTTGGAGAACACCACAATTTGAGATTTTGTCTGTAGGACTGATCTGGAACTCAAGTTTATCAGTCTTTTATTCAGTCTTGTGCATTAATTAATGAGTCACACTGGTTCTTAATGGGATATCTGGTGGGACTAGTACAGTAAGCTCTCAAAAGTATTTTAAACATTCATCTTCAGGTAGATGCCTTTCTCTACCCCTTCTAGATGCTGCTTTCTCAAGAAATTGTCACAGTGTGACAGAATGGGGCAGTAGTGAGGTTGCCTTCCTGGAAGGGCAGTGGAGGAGGGCAGAGCTGTGTGGGTGGGGAGGAAATGCTCTGCAGTGTGAAGGGATTGGGAACTCTTCAGGTGGGAGCAGTGTGCAAGCCAAGGGTTACAGAACACACCTTGTTACGTGCTCAACTCCAGTAAGAGTTGACTTTAGTTGTTAATAATTAAAGATTTGAATTATGTAGCATCTCTTTTTAATTCTCTTACTGGATGCAAAGTTATCAGAGATCCTCTTTCTCATTTAACAGCATTGTTGTGCTCAGGGATTATTAATCAGCTGCTAGTCTGTAGCATTAGTATATTATCAAGCCAACACTTCAGAATTTACTGTCCAGTTCATAGCATGATTTTTATCAGGAGGTTGGGGTGGGTTTTTTGTTTTGTTTGTGGCTTTTGAAAAAAAATGTTAGTCCACTGGATTTCCTTGTATTATTTCCTTCAAGTACTTAAGACATACTGTGAAATGAAATACTGTTCAAATTTGTGCTTTCCTCTAGCCCTTAAGTTTCAGTTTCTATCCCAATTCATGCTCTAAAGCTTACAGTTTGCATTCACATTTCTCCAGTGTACTCTTGAGAGGTAAGAAAGTGAGAATTAATTTACTTAAATGTTGGTGTTCTTGTGGCTGCTGACCTCTCTATTTAGCATTTTAATATTGATTAGCTTTTTCATTTCAATGCTAATCAACCTGTGATGATGTGTGGGGGTGTGGAAAGAAATTGGTGTCTTTTGAATTATTAAAACATTGAAATATATCAATGACAGCAGGGCCTCTAGGAAGAAATGCAAATACATATTTTCTTAGTAGGAAAAATGAAACCCCATATTAACAATATTCTCTGCTGCAGTTTTAAGTTTTAACTTTCCTCTATCTTCAAGGAGGTTGTTTCAGAACCCAAGTTGATCTGTTCTCATATTGCAGTGCATTTCAGAAGGATTTTCTTGACACTCTTGCCAAAAAGTATAATTAATTTTGTAAGAACAAATATATGATACTTTGGGTATATCATAACTTTTGAAGTAAAATTTCCATCTAGATGGGAAAAGTAAATTTGTGGAAGTTGATCACAGCTATGTCTGTATTTCCATGTGTGGGAGAACTATGGAAGTACTCTTGTTGGGAATATTCAAAGCATTTGGCTAGAACACATTTTTAAAACATCAAGTGTCCTAATCTGGAATGGGAAGCAGGCTTAGCTACAAATGGGCAACCTTTAGAATTTGAATGTATTTATTATTGGAAAAGAGTGAAGGATGGCTCAATTTATTTTAAAATGATCTCCAGTTATAAAATAACTACAGTGAGTGGAAAAGTGCACTGGATTTACCATCCATGCCTGTGCTGTCTGTGGTACTCCTGGACACTTTTTCCACCTTAAATGCATCATTTCTGTAATAGTAATCAGTTTAAGGAGATGCATTCAGGTTGATTTGAAATGTTTAATGCAATTTTAAGAATGAATCACTAGGTTATTATAAAAGTACACCCAGTGGGGGCAATGGTGACAAGTTCCTACCCAGTGCAGCAGGCCTGGCTCCTCTGGGACTCCTCCAGCATCTCAGGTGCCCTTGCATAACAGGCACAAGGCTCTGTAAGTGGAACCAACTGATGATGAGGATGATGGTTTGTCTAAACTGGAGCTGTCACTGAGGTTAAGCTGGTCCTTATGTCAAAATCACTTTCATAAAGATAAAAAGATGGGTCTTTGTTCTTCTGAGGGGAACAGAAGGCCCAGTATGCCACACAGATCCACTTCTGCTGCCTCCCTGGGGCCTGGGTTAAAGATGTGATGAGGAAGCTGGTACCCTGGTGCAGCCCTTGGATTACTATCCCTTACTGCTTTACAGGTAGGCAGTGATGAAGTTGCAATAAGGGTGATCAAAAGAGTATTCAGGGCCTAGGGATAACTGGTATGGGGATCTGGAGCACCAGCAGCATTCTCTGTCCTTCCAGTTGCAGGGATTGATGAGAGAAGAAACAAGAAGACTCAGCTGATCAATACCTGGCTGTGAGACTGGTGTCACTGGCAAAACTTTTTGAGTTTTTTGATCATAAGTCAGTCTACGTGACAAGAAGTGTGTGGATGACAGACTGAGTACACCTTTCCCAAAGGATCTTTGCCCAGGAGTTGGCAGTTACCCCCCCACTCAAGGCAGGCAGTGGAGGGGAACAGGTTTCCATGTTGTCTCACGTGCCCTTGAACCCTCTCTTGTGAAGAGACAGATCTGCAGGTAAGAAATGAATTATCACTGGCAGTATCTGGGACAAGTGGGAGAAGTGAGTAAAAAACTTTCTTGTGGTGGGTGATGAGCAAATCAGATCATTACAGTTGTAATAACAAGGCTGCAGTTTTGTGAGGTACTTAACATTATCTGCATGCTTCCATAAATGTGAGGTTTGATTCAGAGCCTCCAAATACCAGGAATATTTTCACTGGATTCAGTGTTTACATCAAGCTCTGTTTCACTACAGGTCACAAGGTAAGCACTGGAGTGTGAGAGGCTTTGGATTATTGTTGTATTTTCAGATGTCTTTTATTCTTCAACTCTGCCTTTCCTTGATTGTTAATTGACCACATATATAAAGCTATAATATAAATCCAGTTGGACATTGCAGTCTGATTCACTCCTGCTGACAGGAGCAGGCTATTGATTCATCTGACCAGTGTGCTGCTGCTGGCAGAAACTGGTGCTGAGATCATTGCACAGAAAATAAGCCTCCAAGGCATCTGCTTGGGGGTTGTTTGTAATACTGCTAAGAAGTTGCAAAGGGAGATTATTTTGCTTTTGTTGGGTTTGTTTTTGTTTTGTTTTGGGGTTTTTTTGGCTTAAATTAAAAATCAGTTTATCTCCTTGTCATGGTTTCACTGGGACAGAATCCCAGCCCAGCCATGGTCTGCAGGTCTTCAGCAGTTTGGAGTCAGCCAGGGGCAGTGACCTGAGACAGCTGCAGGTGTATCCCAGGCCAGATGTGCCATGCTCAGTAGAAATGGGGAAGTTTACTGCAGATGGGGCTGCCTCTGCTCCTCCTCTTCTGCTTCTCCTCATCCCTGGAGGGGCTCACTGACCATCCTGCTCCTGCGGATGCTTTCCTGTTTGTTGCGACCACTGAACATTCGCTGGGGTGAGGATAACTTTGCATACTTTATACTGGCATTGGTTTGGCTGTTTCATTAAACTGGGTTTCATTTCAACCTGTGGGTCTCCTCTCCTGCCTCTGATCCCTCCGTTCTGCTGGGGAGGGGTCGTTGGGTGACAGAATAGCCCCAGGTACAGGCTGAATGTAGGCAGGCCTGTAGCAGGAGGAGGGAGAGCTCTTTGCTTCTTATCCTAAATAATGTTTTCAAGTGCTGTGTCTGTGCATTTGAAAAAGGTCACTTGAAACCTACTAAAATGTGGGTGTCTGAACAAGAAAACCTCATTGGGATGATGCCAGAAGAAATTATGGTTTTATTTTATTTCTATGACCCAGACTATTATGGGAATACTTTAATATAATACATTTAAAAACTTCCAGTGAAACAGCTGGCAAGTCAGATCTGATAAACTCTGATAAACCCTCTGAAGCACGTTTCTTTTTTCAAAAAGAAATGGAAGGCTGCTTTGTGCCTCTCTTAGGGTTGCAGCATGTTCACACAGTATGGAAGGAAAATGCAGCTAAATACTCTGACATACTTCAGAACTTAAATTAATGAGTCCCATTACCTGAGGAGCAGGACTCAGCCTTTATGCCGAGAGAATATTTCCAAACAATTACTATGATCTGTGTCTTCACTACTGAATCAGAGCAGAAGTGCTGAGTGACTTTGGTGCTGTGGTGTAGTCAGCTGTCAGCAAACAGCGTGGCCATAAGGACTGTGGTGTGACCAGCTCTGAGTGACCACAACATCACTGTGGTACTAGATGTTAGAACACAGCATTTGGGGGTTTTGCTGCTTTTATGTTTTGAGTAAAAGTGCTTCTCTGTCCTATTGTGGATGGGGTGAAGGAAGCTTATGCAAAAGAAATTGTCAGTCCTTTTCTATTGGAGCTACATCCAGTTAATCTTTTACTTCTTCAGAGAGGAATAAGGAAAACTGGATTTAAGGTCTGCAATTATCTTAATTTTTCAATTCCAGCCTAGTGTATCTATGGTTTTTGTAACAGAAATAAACAGAGTATGATTGGGTATTTAAAGAAAGTCAGCATGCCACGTTTTAATGGTCCCTTCTGACCCTGTAGAAATAAGATATTTGGTTTGTAGCCAACCCCTTATAAAATTCTAGATCACCCCAGAATCATGGGAATGTTGGGACTCTGTATGATACTTGTATTTGGGGAACCTGATGAAGTCGTATCAGTGACTTATCCTGTTGGCAAGATAATCTTGAGGCTCAGGAAATGGAAGTGTGAAAACAGGAGATATAAAAGTAAAAATACTGTAAAATGTTCTGGCATAGCTCATTGCCAGGAAGCATGTAGCCTCCCAGGGAATGGAATCTCTCTCTCACCAAGTGCAATTGTGTTATGTGTAGTGGCAAAAATAACAATGCAGAAACTTGCTGTCTTTGTTGGGAGACAAGTAGATGATGGGAACAAACACATCAAACTCCTTAGACGTGAAGTTACTGTACTAAAACCACAGGAAGTGCTGTCAACTGTCAAAAGAGGGAGGGAGGTAAGGGAGCGGAATGGAAGAAGCCAAAATGAATGCAATAGCTCCTTAAATCACAGCCTGGAGGGGCTGTTTCAGCAGAACAGGTAATGGGAAAAGTTACAGCAAAAGGTGAGGAGGAAAGAGAAATGTCGGTGTTAAGGGAGAAGTGTTTCTCTTGTTCTTTAGTATTCTTATATCATGCAGATTTTCCAAATTATGCTTAAGACTTAAGGGAAAAATTGATAACTAGGGACCTTCATTAACCAAAATAATTTGGAGCTCTCATTTTCCAGTTTGCAGAGGAATTGGTTTTGTCCAGTCCCTCAAATGACTTCTAATCTATTTGGCTATTTTGCAGTCCTCTGCCTGATTGAAATGTTGTTGGTATTTTCTGGTTCAGAAAGCCTGGAGCAAGCATAGATCATTAATTTGGGTTGAGAGGCAAAGGGCCCTGCATAGGAATGTTGTACAGATATCTTACTCAATTTAATTTGTTCATTGGTAGTAAATTCCACCCTCCAACTAATGATTTACAATAAAATTTTATGTTATTCAATGAGCTGTTCAAGATCCTCAGCATGGTCGATGGATTGGTTTAAAAGGCATTAAGTCAGCACACCAGTAAAATGCACTAACTGGGTGCTTTCACCATGGATATGCCTATTGCTACACAACATTCCCTAATGCAGCAGTCTCTGTAATTGACTATTAGTGGGATAGAAACATGACTGTTGAGTTTTCTGAGGCAGGTAAATGCTTTTCTAGGGTAATTTTTAGTGAAGCATCAGTATATTTGATGATGGTAAATATCATAAGGTGAAAAAGTCAGCATTCTGATTAATACCCCACAGAAATTACAGGAAAGAGCTCAGGATTCACCCTGTTGTGTGCTGTTTCTTGCTTTAAATATTACATATTAAGCCATATTGCTGATCATTGAACTATTTTTCTGCTATGATTGTACATGAATATATTTGATAATTTTGCTATAAACTGCTGATTCGATTTACTTATTTTTGCTTTAATTATTTTCTTTCCCCATGAATGCCTTACATGCTCACTGAGGATTGCAATGGCATCTTCAAATTGCACTCACGGGTTCAGTGAGTTTGTCTGCTACCTGGAAATAATGTTCAGCTTTGAGAAATAGCCTCATCTTTCATAATTTGGGAATTTAGAAGAAAAAATTAACTTCAGCCACTAATATAAATAAATTCTGATGGATGAACAGGCTCTGCAAGGTTTCTGGTATTATTAAGGGAATAGTTCCTGGTTTGGTTTTCTTTAGAGTAGCAAATAACAACCATTAGAGGGCAGATTAAGACTTAAACTGGCATGTGCTGCAAACGTGTTAATACAGTGCTTAGCTGAGTTGAGGAAAACCTGCAGACTACAAAATAAAACTGGTGGATATGGTATTAAATACTTAAAATGTAGGGACTAGGGAGCTGGGGAGCAAGAGGAAAAAGCATGCAACTTTCACTGGCTTCAGTCTGAGCTCAAAGCCAACTTTAGAAGGGTTTACAGATGCTTGTTCTGTAAGTGTCACAGGGTTTTTATGCTCTGCACCCTGACCAGTCAGCTCTGTGGGCAGCAAGTTGTCCAGCTTGAATAAAATGCCAGGCCTAATACAGCTGCCCCACAGGGATGCCTCTCATGTAGGAAGCCCTGCTACAGCCAGCAGCAATGGTTTTTACCAGCATTGCAGTTCTAGATCCCTTCTTGGTTGGGAGAAAGCTGTGCTGAAGGTGTTAAACTGCTTGGCCCTATGGTCACTGTTCAGGACTGTGTGGATCTCCTCTCATCCTTGTAGCTGGTGCTCAGGGTCTGAGGATGCAGTGGTGAAATTATAAAACTGGTGGTGTGCAACTTTGGCCTGTGATCCTGAGGAAGAGTGGCCAGAGAAGGTGCAGGGAGCAGTACTGCTCTGTGCTCCCCTGCTGCAGCCAGTAACCCTGCCTGGAGCCTGCATCCCTGCTGCAGGACCTGCAAACCCAGGGTAGTCGAGAGATGAGTGGAGTCCAGCAGTAAAATGGGAAGCTTGTAAAGGGTCCCATTTCTCCATCCCGAGTTAATCTGAGTATGAGATCAGGTCATGCCCATAAAGGCCCATAGATAGATCTCTACTGCTTTCATTCAGGGATTCAATTTCACTTCTAAATAAGCATGTATAAAATGTACAATTAATTGTTCAAACAGTTCCTCCTTTATTTTTCAGCCAAGCCTTCAGGGAAGGTTTCAGGCTTTGTATTTGAACAGCTACTGATAAGGTAAAGGCTCCAAACAGTGCAGGTAAACCTGAAGAACTACTGTGGGAAAAGGCAGGCAATTTTCTCACTGTGTAAATCCATACAAAATCTCTGAGGTGGCACAAGAAACAAATGCATAGTTTAAAAACATGTCCTGAACTTATTGGCCAATACTGTTAAAATTAATGGCTGAAGAATTTTCTGATGAAGTTCATTGACTTCACCTTGAATATTCTTTAGTTTATTAGGGCTTTCAGTCACATATAGATGTGTCTCTTCAGCCAAAGAAGCAAGTGCTGATGTCTACAGCCAGACACCTTTTGATCTAGACCATGAAACAGTAGTGAGGAATAAGGTTTTGCCTTCTACTCATCTTCTGGGCATCTCCACTAACTGCAGTGAAAGCAAACTACAGCCTGCCTGTTATCCCACCACCTTGGCAACCAGAATCCAGGGAGCAAATGAGGGGTTTGCTTCTTTTTAAACCCCTTTTTATACCAGTGAAAAGGGGTTTGGGACTGTCCTTATTCCCAAAGGCTGCTAGAGGATATGCCCAGCTGAGTGAAGGCTCCCTGATGCTATTGGACTCTGCATCATTTAGATCATGACGATGGGTATCGAACAGTCCCTGAAATTGGAAAGTGCTGAAAGCTTTATTGATCAAATAAGAGACAAAATGAATATGAAAATAATCTTCCTCTCACTGTGATATCTGTTAGGACCATTCCATCCATAAAAATGATCTGCAATAAAGCTTTGTCTGGGCACAAAAGTTAAGGGCAATGTACCTGCAACCTGTACTGGTGTCATTGTTTAGGGACACTTTAAACATTTTTTTTCCCTGCAATGTCAGTACTGTGATTGCATGGAAACATTTGTGTGTTTCTGTAATTTAAACAAAGGTCTTTTACACAGTCATCTATTTTTACCCTTGAATGTTGTATCACTTAAAAAAAAAATCACCATAAAACAAAGAAATAAAAACACCAACCACCAAGATTTAATTATTTAACTTTTTTCTTTTTCTTTTTTTTTTAAGAAGTAAGAAATGAGAAAATTTGATAACAGAAACTGCCATAAGTTCTGTTAAAGAAAGAGCACAAGTTATTCTGGGGAAAACATGATTCCAGCTTCCCTAGGGTCTCTGCTTTCTTTTTTTTCAATGATTATCTCTGGTTTGTGCCAGTTTGCTGGGAAATGTATTTTCCAGATTGCTTTGTTTGGGAGTCATGTGCTGGAGAGGTTTCCGAAGAGCATCCATTCATACACTGGCATTGTTCCACGTAGATGTAGTTGTAATTTATGCTTGTTCCATTTTGGCAAGTCAGGGTCACCTCTCGTGTTTGGCTGCTGAACTCCTGGCAGCAACTACACTCGTGTTGCATTTGGTTTGCTTTAAGAGAGTACCTGTATTCCCCAGGAAAAGAAAACACCACATCTTATAAAAACTGACACACAGAACCCACACAGACACTGGTTTTTGTTTTGAGGCTTGTTGTGGGTGTTGATTTTTCATTCCCTCTCTTCCTGGCTCCCACACACCCTTAGGAATGGGTTGCTAATTCCCTGCCCCTTCAATAATGAAACTGGTCTTCACTGAACATTAGGGGTTGGAAGGGACTTCTGAAGATCATAGAATCCAACTCTCATTCTTGCTTCCATCGAGTCTGATTCCATTCA
>VWZY01003453.1:1342265-1363249 GCA_013399075.1 Chloroceryle aenea
GCTTCGGTTATCACCGTGGAGGTTTTTGCTGGAGCAGATGTGATCTCATGCCCTGTTGTTGGGGCTTCTGTTGTCTTTACTGTAAATGAGGTTTGAGTTGGTGTTATTGTGGCTTCTTCTCTGGGTAGTTTTGTAGGTACTTCTGGTTTTTGTGGTTTGGTTTCTTGGTTCTGTGTTGTTGGTTTTAACTTCGTCTGTACTGTAAATGTTGATGTCAGAGTAGTAGGTGTTGTGATCGCTTCCGTGGTTCTTGATGGTGTGGTTTCTATTTCAGAACATGGTCTGTAGCTGCAGCAGAATATTCTGATTTCATAATTATAGCAGGGCTTCAATTGCTGGTCTTTGTTATTGCACATTAATCCCGTGCTGAGGCTGCAGTACACTGTTTGGTTGAGATTCTGCAGGTCTACATCTGGGTGTTCTTTGGCTCGGCACTGAACAGCGTTGGGGTTTCTGCACACACTGTGTCCTGTAGCTCGGAGATTTGCAAAGGTTTCGTTGTCGCCGCCCTCCTCGGTGGCGTTGGGCTGCGTGGAGTCGTACCATTCCGACCATGTGCACACCTCCTTCACGCAGACAGTTGTCACTGGTGGTGTGCTTGTCATCGCTGTAATTGAAAGGAGGAAATAAAAGTTTTGTCTGTTCTTATTCAAGGGCTAGGAAAAAGAATATTCATCTTCCATAGATTTCAATGTTGTATGTAATATTCTATGTGTTACCTTAGTATTTCAGTTTAATGAACTTGCTTTGATAGTCTTGAAGTCTTCATTTTAAAGCTATGTTTTGATCTCATGTCTGCAATCTTTTTCTACTGATACTTTTTGACATTTCTTTTAAAAAAAAAAGTTTGTATATATACCTCATATCACAGAATGGTTTGGGTTGGAAGGGACCTTAAAGATCATCTCGTTCCAATCCCCCTGCCATGGGCAGGGACACCTCCCACTAGACCAGGTTGCTCAAAGCCTCATCCAGGGATGAGGTGGCCACAACTTCTCTGGGCAACCTGTTCCAGAGTCTCACCACCTTCATTTGGGATATCAGTGAGTAGGATAGCATCGTCCCATGATTGCTATGGTGTAGGTAAGAGGAGGTTTCATTCTCTTTCATATTATCTGTGTACTTCTCTACACTTCACTGCATAAAAAGAAGGCTTAAAAATATTTTTCCATATGTCTTTTCTACTTGTTTTAATGTTAAAATTAATATTATACTGTAACTGCTGGGTTTTGTTTGCAAAGAAATGAGGAAATCATCTGGGGTAAAATGATTAATAAGCTCTGTTTTGTTTTTTTTTTTCCCCACAGGAAAGCAGTGGAGACCAATTTTGTAAGAAATGCAGTACTCAGTGATTATGGTCATCTTTAGCAACTGAAGCTGCCAGATGAATTGATGGCTCCAGCAGAAGTCACCAATTTCAAGTAAAATTATATTCCATTAATTAATGAAAAGGCCCTTCCTTTTAGGCAATTTTCAGTCCTTTCCAGAGATTTTTCCATTACTAAAGAGTATTCACACATACCTGAAGCAGTAGTTGTGGGCTGACTCGGAGAAAATGTAAATGGGGTTGTTGTAGAGATGCCACATTTAAAGATATCTCTGTTTATTGTTCCATTGACATCACAGGTTGCACTGAAACACCATCCAGTTCCATCTGTGGTGTTGTAGATGAGTTCACCATATGTATAGGTGTTCCCTTCATAAGTGCAGTAGCATGCTGTAATTCAGAAGAACTTTATTGTTAGGCATCTATGAAAAGATAATACCCAGTATTTAATCTAATAATTCTTAGTTGCCTTACCTTTATCATCAAACTTGCACTCTAAACCTTCTGATGTGCATTCGCTGAAATAAAAAACACATTCATTTTATCATAATGTAATTTTCTAGGCATCCTTCAGCCAGATACTAACATCAAAAGACAGGACTCTTAATTTGCATTTATTCCTTGAGTGTCTGGTCCATGTTGGCTTGTCTTTTTGCCATTGTTTTCCAAAATCTTTCTTTATATTAAGGCCAAATTTATAAATGGAAGTCCAGATAAATATTATGCAAAGCTACCAGTAGTAGTCTTAAGGAAGACTTTCCTTCTTTCATCCTTAACACTTACCTTGCATTTGCAATATTTTTGTAATAAAAAGCAGGCTGAAAAGGAAGAGAGTCTAAATACTGCAAGCATTATGAGAATGTAGAAGTAGACCCCTATTAGATTTGTATACTCCTGGAACAGTATTTTTGCTGCCATTGGAACAGAAAGTAGAGAAACTCTGGTCAGAAAGAATTTACTGTTCTTGTTGCATCTTAATGCTGAGGATTTACAGCATAACCAGGAACAAATTCAACAAAACATAAAAACACTTAAGGACTTCTTACTACTAATGTACTATGCTTACTACCAGGCTGGCATGTTAAGTCTTACCATAATTTACATTCATCCCGTCTGTAGATCTTTCCATTTTCAGTGTTGTAACAGTCACAGAGACTAACACACTTCATCTCATCTTCATGGAAATAGGGCTTGTCAGGTGGGCAGTTGGGGTAGCAGCCTGGAGGAAGGGAAAGGGCATAGAGAAGGTGACAATGAGCTACAGGCAGTAGAAGTTTTATTTGTGCAGAATGTGTTTTAACACTCATAATTTTTACTACTTATTTTTTCCCAATAATTCTAGGAAATAATGTGCAGGGTACTAGCATCAGCAGAGCCCACCATCTCAAGCACTTAGTCCTAGAGAAGTTTTTAACTCCAGTTTCTATACTCTGCCTCCATTCACGTGGATGCAGTAATGATGAAGAGAATTGAATGGTGCAGATGCACCTGATGGGGGAAATATACTCCATTAACAACCATTAAAAATATAAGAAAATGTACCCACTTAAAGGTACTTGCAGTTCTCTTTACCTTCTAAACCTGGCAAGTCATGGAGGCATTTTCCACTTGGGTTCCTACAGGTCTTCATACAGGGGGCTCCACAAGGCTTATAGTGCCATTCACATTCCCCATGTTGATTGTAGTAGTCACAGAACAGTGCTGAAAAGAAAGAGAAATTTGGACACATTCAGGAAAAAAAAAATGCCTTTTTTTCCCACTTATATCTGTTCATCATATCCCTGCAACGCTGCTTGAACAGTCTGGAAAGCTGTGAATAAGTGAAATCGTGTGACCATCAAAACACCTTAGTGTGAAAAGCCTATGCAGTGAGGTTTATAATGCACAATAAAGTACCCAGAGTGTGTGTTCAAGGACATGAGCAAGGCACTGTACATTTAACTACACTCTCAGAAGATGTGTTTATAGCTTAAAACTCACGACAGATTGATGGGGTTCTCCAGGCTACACAGACACCAGCTTCACTACACGCTTGAGCGTAGGCAGCTACTGCTGTACAGAAGCAATCACAGTCTCCTCCACTGTCACATGCACAAGCATCTGTCACACATGCTTGGTAATATTCTGCTGGTTCAACCTGTTATTAGAAAGAAATGTAATGCTGAACATCCTGCCTTATTCTTCCTAGCTTTGCTAGGATAATTTTCATTCAGAGAGTTGTTTGGTATGTACTTAGTGATGGATTAAGGCTATGCTGGTGCTTCATTACTGTGTTCTTTCACTCAGCTTGTATTCTGTGCATCACAGAATGGTTTGGGTTGGAAGGAACCTTAAAGATCATCTAGTTCCAACTGCCCTCCCATGGGCAGGGGCATCTCCATCTAGACCAGTTTACTCAAAGCCCCATCCAACCTAGTATTGAATACACCCAGTGATAGAGCACCCATAGTTTCCCTGGGCAACCTTTTCCAGTGTCTCACCACCTGCAGAGTGAAGAAATTCTTCTGAATTTCTAATCTGAATCTCTCTTCTTCCAGTTTGAAGCTATTACCCATCATTCTGTCACTACAAGCCCTTGTAAAAAGTCCCTCCCCAGTTTCCTTGTAGGCTCCCTACAGATACTGGAAGGATGCGATAAGGTCTCCCCAGAGCTGTCTCTTCTCTGGGCTGAACAAGCTCAAATCTCTCAGCCTGTCCTCACAGCAGAGGGGCTCCATCCCTTTTGACATATGAGGATTTTTTTTGAAGTCACAGTACAAGAAAATACATAGTGATTATTAAATTGTTATTCTTTTGCAATAGGTCAGCATTTCCTGTGAACTAAGTGACCTTTTATTTCTTACAGGTAGGGGCTATAAACCGGTCCCCTTCCATGGGATTCAGATCAATGTTTTCCTGACAAAATTCATAGTGAAATATGCAAATGAATTAGACATGCATGGTAAAATATATGAGGATAGCAGCTTCAATAATACACAGATCTGGTCTTCACACAGTAAATTCTGCTCTGGTAGTACCTGAGAGTGACAGGGACTGAAGACGTTGCTGTTGATGATGCTACACTGCTTCTCTGACCAGGACTTGCGGTAAGGGTTGGTAATACAGGGGTCCTTTATGCTGAAAGCATCAGGACATGTAGAGGACACTTTCCAGCTGTTTCCAAACTCTAGGACATTCTCTACCACAGACTGACTCCTTGTTGTCAAGTCATTGATTCCGTTGCCATCATAATTTCCACAGAGGCCACAGATCTGGCCCTGCAAAAAGAAATAAATAATAATGGATGTGAGAAAACTTGAAATATCATCTGAGACTGAAAGGAAACTTAAATTCAGCTTTTAGAATGCTGCCATTTCCTTCTGTCATTCCTGGACATCTACATCCTTTGTTTCCTCAGCAGCAGAACACAACTACTAAGGCTAGAAAGATACTGCTGTTGACTTCTTTTACATGTGGACAAAAAAACCCCACTATGTCATTGTAACCTTCTGTCTTTGAGATATGCCAAGTCCAAAAAAGTGGTTTTCTGACTCAAGTTCCATCAGGCCAGATAGGCACTGAAAGCTGCCTTCAGCACTCAGCACAGCAGCAGGATCAGGACATGGCTTCCTGAAGCACCAAAGGAATGACAACCAACGTGGGATGTCCTCAGGAATGCTTAGAGAAATACACTTCTTTGCAGTCTTGGCAGGGTCTCAACAAAATCCACACCCTATTCAAATATGGACTGTCGATTGACATTTAACTGTTAATTCCACACCTTAAAATCAGGGCTGAGCTTGATGAAGATGCTGGTTTTCTTGTCCCACATGAGGATCAGTCCTCCCGTGGTCTCAATTATCAGGTACATGCCCATATAGCGGAAGGTGTATGGCACCTCATCATTTTGTCCTTTCCTTATGACACTGATGTGCTCCTCACCGAGGATCAGCTCGTAGCCCTGAAACAGGAGGAAACAATGATTAGAAATAAACTTGGTAGGTGCAGCTGTGCTCTTCAACACGTTTCTCCTCTTTTAACAGTAACAGTTTGTATGATGAAAACAGAATCCAAATGTGAGAAATCAAAACTATAGACTTCAAAGCTCAGGTTCCAGGAACCACAGTAAAAAGGTGTTTTAAATGGTGCAGGTCAAAAAAAAGAGTGTTGTCAGTTGTGGAAGGATTACATAATACAGAATAAAACAATCTTCTGACATGATTGGATGAATTTCTACTAAATACAATTTTCCTCTAGATCTCTAGTTTGCCCAAGAGTGGAAATAGAAAAGATAGGAAGCTGGGAAGCTCTACCAGATATTTCACTCAAATCTGATTTAAGCTTAATTTATAAGCTGCTTTGCTTTTTAAAATATTTTTCTGACTTCCTTGAAACATTGGCTATCTGGGCTTCTCCTAAGCCCTGAACAGATACAGAACAAAACTGGTCAGTATAGAAAACCTTCTTACCTCTAAGAAAACTTTGATAGATTTTGAGCAAGTTGTCCCAGTGTTGCCACAGGGAATATTTTCAGTGACAACTCTGAAGGTCCCATTGGTTGTGCCACTCTTCCCACAGTGGTCCTGGGTAAAGAATAACATTTTAAAATACATTATTTCTGTAGATACAACAAGGTTACATCTCATTTACTACTGCTAATTATCAGTACCTGGACTAGTGTGTATTCACAGTTTCCATTGAAGCTGAACCTCCTGTCATCAAAGGTGTTATAATGACCATCTCCATAAACAGCACAAGTGCCCAGACATTGATCTTCAGTGCATTCCCACGTCCTATTCTTGCATACACTAGGAAAGAGATTTAAAGGTTTTAATAATAAAACTGCTTTGTGTAGACATACCCCAACAACTCAGGATTTGTTTGGCAGCTTATCCCTGGTAAACGTTACATTGATTCTGGAGTTAAAACAGCCTTCTACATTTTTCATGTAAAGAGTGAAAGCAAAGCTCTGTTCTGCTGCTCTGAATGTATTCATTGCAGACAGGATAATACTTAATGAATGAAAATTTCTTCCAGTTCTGTGCTTTGGCCAGGTGCCTACTTCAGAAGGAATCCTGCTCATACCATTTAATCCCAAACTAATCAATTGATGTTCAATCCCAACCTTTCCTTACTGCTCTACTATTTAAGATCTTTGAAAAGGCAAAGGATAGAAAACCAGGAATGCTGTTGCTGAGGACATATTTACCAGGTGTTACAGTCAACCTTGATCTTTTCCCCAGACCGATACGTGGCTTCGTTGTGAATACACGGACACTCCTCTTCACGAATGCAGCCACCATTCCCATCTAGCACAAGCCCAGCTGGGCACATGCAGCCAGACACACATTGTTTGCTATACTAGAAAAGTCAAGAGAGGGAAGGTATTATGTTCAGAATGAAAAATCACAATAGAAAAAAAGGAAAATTAAATTCTCATAGTATGTCTTTATATGGGTTTATTGCTGCCCAGGATTACAAAGTACCTCCTGGAACAAAAAGGAAGTTACTAGCCATTGATTTAACAGCATTTAAAAGAATAATTTCTCCTGGCCAGTTTATAACCAGTAATTTTACTTTTTCAGGAGAAAATGTGTGATAGAGCCTACCCACTGCTAATTACTGTTCCCTGCAGGAGCTGGAGAAAAGTAGTCACTAATCTTATGAAAGACTGCTTATGAATGAAAATGGATGTTACTTTATTATATAATAGTTTGGTCTAAGGGGACCCTTGTTAATTCTTCATAATATTTTTGGGGGATTTTCCTACAAGGAGAAAATGTCCGTATTGTCGATTTGGAGTAGATCAGATGGATTAATTACTTCAGCACCAAGAGCACAGACAAAATCTGGAAGAACCATTTCATCCAGCCATGATACACTTACACACTGCATATCCAGAGTCTGGCAACTCTTCTGACATTCTGCTCCAGTTGTTCCTATTGTGGTGTTTCTACAGTCGAAGTGGACCATGGGATATTCACAGACTAGAGGAAGGAATGAAGTGAGAGCAGTAAGAAATGGCACAGGGTTTATCCCACAGCTCTAGCCATTGAAATCATATAGAAATTCTTTGGAAAAGTATGTGTTTCAATTAGTAGGAATTGCTGTCCCTTTTCTGCTAAATAGATTCACTTCAGAGCACTGAATTCCCAGGAAAAAAAAAACAAAAGGATTTCAGAAAGAATCTTTATGAAAAAGAGGTCCTATGAATCTAAGTTCACTCCTGTCTTTTATAACTGCTGCACTATAAATGAGAGATGCTTGTATTATTTAAAAGTCCATTAAGAAAAAAAACAATTCTATCAACTATTTCTGTCCAAAACCTGGCACCGAGAAGAAGGTAAGTGAAAGTTTCTGTTTTGGTTTTACCTGGATTTGTATTGGGTGATCCAACGCAATTAAGTTGTCCTTGGACGCAATTGCTGTATGAGAAGGAAAAACATTTTTTTTTCACTCAAACCAGCTATTGGGACTGAGAGCTAATCCTCTCTTGTCAAATCTCAGAATTTTTGAAAGAATTCCAGAATGCTGTTTTGCAGTCTCAGGATATAATTTTCCTCAATACTGCTGCCAGTGCTGCTTCTATATGACAACCCTTATTGCTTAACAGGGAAAATCATAGGCTGAAGTGAGTATAGGTCTCTGCTTCTTACTTTTTCATAAGATGTCTTCTTGCTGCTGTTGTCATAATATTTATGCTTGAGAAATCATGGAATTTAATATAAAATGTACCTAAATGCAATTACTGTATCAATCTGGAAATATCACAGATTCAGAGAACTGTTTCCATTTGAAATGACCCTTAAGATCACACAGTCCAACCTTTAACCCAGCACTGCCAGGTCACCACTAAGCCATGTCCCTCAGCACCACATCTCTATGGCTTTGAAACCCTTCCAGGGATCATAGGGACTCCACCACTGGCCTGGGCCAGGCCTTGACAACCCCTGAGGGGAAGAAATTGTTCTTAATATTGAACATGAACTTCCCCTGATGCAATCTGAGGCCATGTTGTCTTGTCTTATCCTCCTTTCTGACCCTTCGTGTAGATGGGTGTCCCATTTGCTAACCTCCAGTCAGTTGGAACCTCCTCAGTTAGCCCAGTCTGCTGACAAATGATGGAAAGTGAATTGATGAGCACTTCCACCAGCTCCCTCAGCACCCTTGGGTGGGTCTTATCCAGCCCCATAGACCTGTGTGAATCTAAGTGGCATAGCAGGTTGCTAACCATTTCCCCTTGGATTACAGGTGCTTCATTCTGCTCCTCAGCCCTGCCTTCCAGCTCTGGGGACTAGGTACCATTCTTACAGGTGTAAATAAAGTTGAAAAAAGAAAAATAAAAAAGAGAGAACCTTGCATTGAAATTCAGACAAGGTAGGGTGAGACTTGTTTAAATGTAGCTGGTTTTAACAAGAAAATACATACACTGTTGCTGGAGTGTTTTGCAAAAGGTGTGCTTACCAAACCAGCCCGTTTTCATGGACAACCTCTCCCTGTGGTATGGGAGACCCTCTGTAGTAGCAGGGGCATTCACTAGCAGGCACACATTTGCCACTCTCATCCATGTAGGTTCCATTCACGCAGGTGCAGCCGTCAACTGGGACAAATTTGATGCTGCACGTGACGTCGGGCTCACTCAGAGAGCGGCAGGTGGGTTGACAGGAGGAGATGGTGTAGCTGTAGCTCAGGGTTTTGGGACATGAGGTGGTGTATTTTGCTTGAGAGAGGAAAATAAAATAGGTTTGTTTATTCCAGATAGTAATTTGTGGTAGGAAAGAAGAAACCTACAGGCAGTAGAAATAATGTGTAGACAATACTGTAGCACTTCTGCCTATGCTGCATCTTTCATGTAAATGTATTTCTGAATAATTCCAGGATTGGACTGGAAAAACTCTTATACATGTGGAGGAAGTGATGGATGCAAAGAAGAAACTCTTTTTTCAAATGAAAGTTTGGAAGGAAACCTCCATTCGGCACTGCCATTCATTGCCAAGACTTCCAAACTCTTTGAAGTATGAGCCAAGATGTCTCTTTGAATGTTTCCTGCTATACTGAGAACATGGGACCAGTGGAACCCAGCAATGCAGCTTCTGAGACTTTTCATTTGCAAGTGCTCTGGTTAGTATCTCGAGTGCTGTTATTCTATTCTGTCATGTTCTCTGTACAGTAACTTGTGGTACACAAAGCTCTAGTGAAATTTAACACAGGAATGGGTGGAAGCACTTCCATAAGCACGTCTCTTTCCCAAGCAAGCTGTCTATTCATATTCACTCTTGCTTGGTTTGGATTGGTTTTAAGGGAACAGCAGAGAATTACGTCCAGGAGTGCACTTAACTTTCCTTCCTCAGCGCTTACTATATTTGTCTACAAATCAGCATAAAATAATCTGTAATGAGCAGTTTTTGTGGATGTGTGTTCTTAGGAAGGGGGATGGTTGTGAGTACTTACAGCAGACGTGGCTCCTCCATCCATGCAGCTGGATTCCTTTAGCAGCACAGGCTCTCACATAGGAAGACAGGGCTGCACACAGACAGTCCTCGCTGTTTACACACTTGCAGGTGTCAGACATGCAGTTCTAAGAATACAGAGCAAAATAAAGTCTCAGCACTGGTAATATTGTAAAAAAAAAAAAAAAAAAAGGCACATTATCTTTCTGGTTTTGTGCACTAATCCTTCTTCAGATATGGTCACTCATAGACAATGCTAACACAGCGTTATCACTTCCCAGTCTGCAGCTACGTTTCCTGGCAGGGGAGAATGAAGGTAATGGAATTTCAATCGATGTCTGTAGTTATTATTGGAAATAAGGCTCTTAAAGTCTGTTAGACATTTAACAGCTTCGTGTTCCTCTGAACCATATTAGGAATATGCTGCACAGTAGCACATGAAGCTCCATTGACAGTACACAGTCTAGACACATCATCTCACCGGTGCTCGTAGCTGGATGATTCCCAGTGAGAAGAGAGATTGGCAGCACATAGACAGCAGGATGATGATAATCAGCCTAATGGGGTTTCTGTGCCAAGTACTTATTACTGAGATATGAGGCTGATGAGACAACAATTTGTGGATATTCAGGCAAGCATCTGACATCTCTTTACATATGCTTCCTGCTATATGTGTATATCCATCCAGGAGTAAAGCTTGCAAATGAAAAGCCAGCTCAAGTCAGGATCTTGAAGCCAAGACTGGACGTTGAAATAAGGTAATGTTACAATGCAAACAAAAACACGTGTTGAAAGAAGGAAGTGCTGCAGTAAGAAATTAAATTACCAGCCTTGCACAAGATGTGTCTGGAACAGCCCTTTTTTGGTAACCTGTTGTAATGAACCTATTTCTACTCTTTTTCACATGGGAAAAACAGTCCAGCAAAGTACCTTGTGGTGAACAGTGGGATCCACTGCATTGTGACAGTCAGCAAAAGGTCCTTCTTTGTCAGTGAGCAGTCCACACCAGTGCTGAGCATATTTTTCTGTGAAAAGAACAAATAACAGAAATGTACCTTACTCTTTGTATTTTGTTAGTCACAAAACCACTGCTCTGGTCTGTGAAGCCAGTTCTGAAATTACATCAAACCTCTCCTCCTGTCTTTTGTTCGCTCAGCTTGCGGACTAACGTTCCTAAAACTGAAGAAGAGGGCTTGCTGAAGGCATTGAAAAAAAGATTTCCAGAGATCCTCCTGCAATCCACTCCTCTGACACCAAGTTGTCAGCTTAGACATCCTTTCTGTTTTCCATGACCAGTTTCCTTCCATTACATTTCTATGAGTCTTCCTTTACTTTGTCACTTATCCCTTGTGCTTTCAGTTGGAATATTTGTTTCTGATTTCAGAGGCATGTTCTTACCTAGTAAGTAAATCTTTATTCTCTTATATTTGCTTTCCAGTAGATGTGTTTTCCTTAGGGATAGGGAAAAAAACCAAACAACAAAACAACCAGCAAAAATTTTAAGAAGCACGAAGCACATACCATTATCAATGCTGAGGGCACAAGGATTCTCAAAATTCTTCTGGATATCAGGGCACGTCCCCTGAGTTTTCCATGTTTCAGCAAATGCTGGTGCTGTTCCTTCAATTATTCTACCTTTGGCCTTGAAGTCATCAGTTTGGATACCATTGAAATTTCCACAGAGACCTGTTGAAAAGTGGTGAAGAGTTTATACTACTCATATGACAAAAGACATCAAGCATTCTTATGTTTCATTCACTTACCACAGGTCTGGTTCCTGAAAACAGGATCCAGGCGCACAAACAATTGCATGATGGGTTTGATTTGGATTTCCATGTGGACACCAAAGTTTGTCTGAATGATGATGAAGAATGTTGAAGGTCTGAACATGGTGACATTAGCTACAGGTGAAAAACAGAACGTTCACTTTCTGAATGAAGTTAAATGCTGGAAACAGAGTGTCACTGTGCTTTCTATTGCGATTGATGCAAAATCAGAGGAGAATTAAAGCCAATCTTTATGAGAATGAATCAGAAATATAAATCTAAATTTACAGTTCAGGATTTGCTTGTAGCTACCAAGTTGTTAACTTGATTTGCTGTCTCGACAGTAAGCAGTTGTAGATTGCTCCTTCCAAGAGAAGGATAAGAGAAAGAAAAACCTATGGTGCTAAGCATTAAAAAGAAAAATTCTGGTTTTGTTTTTAAGATTTTACAGCAGACATTGGAGCCCTCACTCTGCTGGAGAAGGAAAATAAGCAGATCTGGAGATTGGAGATATCACATAGAATCATTAGATATTGAGATGGAGAGCAAAAATCAAATTTCTGCCTGAGGAAGTGTGAGCACAGCAGTGGTAAAAAAAAAATTAAAAATTTGAAAGGAAGAGCTAAATAGTGAGAAGGAAGTAAATATTACAGTGATCAAAGGTGAAGAGTAAATGCTTTTTCTTCTGATGCAACTCTGGCCTATGCTTGTACTATCTCCCATTTCTTTATGACACCAAACTTCCCCTGTCTAACTCAAAAGCACTTGTGTGATTCGAGAAACATCACAAAGAGAAGCAAGGTGTGAACGTGCAGGTTCTGAACAAACCACAGTCCCTTTATCTTCCATAGTTTAAGAACAGAAACAGGTGTGAAGTTGAAGTTCTGAAATTATTTTTCATAGATGGTTAGAGGAAAAAAATACCTGCTGAGATGGGCAGCTGGGTGCTGATTTTGTTCATTAACACATGACCATCAGATTTGACCTCGATGATCTGGTAAGGAAGAAAAACAAGAGGCAGCTGAGTGATGAATAACTATAGTCCAAAGAGTAATAATAGTGACAACTCCAATTATATCAAATAAAATAATAAGGTTAGATATTTGTGATTTCATCTCCTCCCTCTTTCCATTTTGTACACTTTACTAATTTTCCCTGCTGTAAAAGAATTAGTTTCTCAGGTCCTTAGAGAATTACATAACCTTGTTTTTTCTGAACACATCGTTGTGATGAATTACATGTCTTATTGTTGTACTTGCAGTTTCTAACCTAAAACATCATAGGGTTTCTTTTTGTCTAATTGACAGAGAAAATAGCTTTTTTCTGCTTTGTGAGTACAATGTTTTTCATAATGAACTTCCAGTAAGCCAAATTTATGGCTGATCTGTTTCCCGTAGCAAAATCAATTTCTTTTCACTTCATTAAAAATAATATGTACTTATTGTACCTGTTGACCATTAAAAAGAGAAATGCAGTTCCCTGACTGATTAAGGCCCATCTTCTTTGCTCCCCTTATTTTTTAATAACCATTTCCCATGCTTATTTTCCATTCTTACAGTTTGTCCATTATATATGTTGAGGATCACTCTCTCTAAGCACGTCCCAGAGTCTTTTATGCCACATTTGAGAAGTTCTACCAGGATGGTGAATATTTCATTGGTACAGTGCTGGGGGGGAAAAAGAGAGTCAATTATTTCATGAAAGGTTAATTACAGAAGCTTTCCCTGTAAAATTTTCTCTCAACTCTGAAAATTTTTTTTTGGCTTTAGACTCTCCCAAATCCCAGTGACCTAAAATTTTTGCCTTTTGTAATGATTAAGGATAATGAGAGAATTAGATTCTACTTCTGCATTGCATTGATGATACCCATATTGGGAGTATTTATTCATGCCCACTTCTAATGTTTGATTCAATTCTACTATGTCTCTCGTCTTTCTGTATCTGATATCAATGCTAGGTAAAAAATTCAGATAAAACATTTTTTTAGGAGCTCAGTAACACACAGCTTTTGGGTTTTTTCACTGAAATTGTGCAGATGAGGAAAAGGGAAAGAAAAAAAAAAAGACAAACAGAAGAAGCACCTGGAAGATCAAAACATTCACTTGCACATTGCTGTTGTTAGATATTTTGTTTCTGATTAAGTTATTTTTTATATTTTGACTTCTTTTAAAATGTTCAAAACCCAGATGAAATTTATCAGTTGACTTGAACTAATTTATGTATTTGAACTTCCCAGAAATGAAATGAAAATATTAGTCTTGTCAATTCAAATATTTTTATTTATGACTATTAGTGTAGTTTTTAAGACTTGGACCATTTGGCCCCATACAATCTAATGCAGCAACATGCAAGAATTATGCCTGTTGGTAAGAAAGCTGGATTAATCACACTGAAGAATGTGGACTAAAAATGTCCTTAGAAAGAAACCAATGCTCTTAGCAAATACAATATCACAGAAGTGGGAATCCTCCAGTAAACAGCATATGCTGGTGCATGGCATCCTAATAGTTAATTGAGGGTTGTCATTTGAATGGCAGAATATTTCTAATAAGAATCTGGCCAAGTGAGAGGCAATTTAGCATCTGGATTTCAAAGAGGTAGGTTTCAAAGTGTTGACTGAGGTCGCCTCTTCTTTCTCTAAATGGATAAGGCTTTCTGAGCTAGTAATATCTGATTCCCACCTTAGAAAAGACATAGATGCAGTCTCCATGATAATTGTAACTTTTTTGATCATATGTAAATATGTGTGAACCTCCCTCTACTGAACATGTTCCTTGGCATGACGTGGTTTGGCAGTTCCACTGGCCCCCATTACAGGTGCTGGAAGAGAGAGAACAAAGTTAGCTGGAGTCAGTGACAGTGGTCCAGAGTGAAAGGAATTACAGTGACGTCAGGTTCAGCTATTTTGCTGAACCTTCAAGCTTCCCTTCAAGCTGTAGTTTGACATGCAGTAAATCTAGGTTTGAGGCTTTCCAAAGCCTTGTGAACATGTGATGCAGGATTAAAAGGAATGAATGACTCTGATGTGCATTGACTTTGCTTATCTGTTTTCCTCCTTTGGACAGGAACTCTTCAGCAACAAGTCTGGATGAATAATTGCTTGGGTTTTACACCTAACATAAAGCACAACGCCAGATTAAAATCTCTTCTGATTTGTTCTACAAATGCATCAGAAACTAACAGAAATGTAACCCCATATCTACTCCTGATGAAGAGCATATCTGTTCTCTAAGGTGAAGTGGTAGCAACCAGGTATGGGATTAATAGTTGTGAAATCAAGGTTGTGTTCTGTCATCCTTTGCTTTCTCCAGAGCAAATAAATATTTGCAAATACATAAATGACTGTAACTCCATTCCCCTTAGAGAAGTCCAAATGTTTGAACAAAATAAACAAAGAGGAAGCATTTTAATTGACTGGTGAGAAATCTAAACATAGTAAATCCTTGCTTTGATCTCCTTGAGTTAGAGCTCAAAGCTAGTTAAGGCTGTTGCTAAATAAAGCAAAGAATGTTCTTTAGGGGTATTTTGGAATGGTAGCAGTCAGTTAAATACACATATCAATTACCAATGATGCAATTGCGTATTTTAAACCATTAAACTCATTAAACTATTAGACTCATATGAGAGGAAATAATAAATTAGGAAAGTCACAAAGATTACCAGGATCGGCATTGCTCTGAAACAGAGGCTCCTGTAGAGTAGGTGTTGCCTTGGTAAATACAGGAGCACTGCTCTTGGGGAATGCAGCCAGAATTGTTAATGTTATCGAACACAGTCCCTAGATTTAAAAAAAAAAAAAAAAAAGGACAACTTTGATCAATTTAAGAGGCATTTCCTATAGACCATTTTTATTTGTTACAAACTGTAGAATCATAGAATACCCTGGATTGGAAGGTACCTCCAAAGGTCATCCAGTCCAACCCCCTGCAGTAAGCAGGGACATCAGCAACTAGATCAGGTTGCTCAGAGCCTCATCAAGCATGACCTTGAACGTCTCCAGAGATGGGGCTTCCACCATATCCCTGGGCAACCTGTTCCAGCATTCCACCCTGCTCACAGTAAAGAACTTACTTCTTCCTAATGTCCAATCTAAATCTACCCTGCTCTAGTTTAAAACCATTGCCCCTCATCCTATCACTACATGCTCTTGTAAACAGCCCCTCTCTAGCCCCCTGTAGGCCCCCTCTTCAGATACTGGAAGGCTGTTATAAGGTCTCCCTTCTCTTCTGCAGGCTAAACAACCCCAAGTCTCTCAGCCTGTCCTCACAGAAGAGTTATTCCAAATACCATGTATTGCTGTAGGGGCAGCTCTGCAGCTATTGTGACTGGATAAACCTGAGCTCAGGACTGTTCCAGTTTGCACAGAGAAGGATTCAACCTCTGTGTTCTTAAATTCCACCTGCTTTGAAAGAGGGACTTAGTGTAGTGCAGGTGGCTTGTTGAGGTCTTGATCTGTTTGCTGTTCTGCTTTAGGAGTATTACACATTTATTGGCATTGAATTCAGATACCTTTTCTCAGCTGAGACATGACAAATGTCTGTCACCTGCAGCAAAGAAAAATGCAAATATAGGATGCTTAACTCCTATGGAACCCGCCCAAATCCTAGAGGTAAGCTGTTGTTCTTTGAGATCAGAGATGGGAGTACATGAGGACTTGCCTGGGGGGCAGAAGCAACCATCTATGCAGTGGCCATCACAAGTCTGAGATTCTTCAGAGTTTCTGCATGTGTCGGTACAGGGGGAGCTGCACTCCTGGTACTGCATGTTGTAAGGACACTTCTTGGCTGAAATTTTAAAGGAGAGATTGTTTTTCAGGCAAAATATTTCTAGTGCATTGTATATGAAAATATTTTAATTCACTTAAGTTATTTAGCTATGTAAAACCATACTAAATGTAAACCATGCTAAAATGCCAGCTTTCAAAATGTGCAAATTTAGTCACCTAGATCCATGTTTTACAGTTGAGATGTGATTCCGTGTCTGTCTGGTGCTGAACTAGCTCAATGACTGGGTTTCTGGGGCCAACAAGGCCTGTGTTTCTACTGAAAGCACCCTTCTCACAAACACCTCTATTGCTAGTGAAATGTAAGACTCAAATTCTCAAACCCTGCATTTTTCAGATAGGATTGGAAGGGCATATGGTACCCATAAGTACTTTTGTTTTGGAGCAAATGCTGATGACAGTATTGGCAGCTACACTCCATAATCTAGTATGGGTTTAATTCAGTGAAAATCTCTGGAGATTAGTGATGCAAACTCCTCACTACCAGACAGAAGGAGATAAGTGCTTAACCAGCCAAATACTTGTGAAGACCAAATCAGTTAATAATTGAGAATAAAAAAAGCTGTAGCCACCATAAGAAAAGGAGAGAAACAGGAATACAAGCAAGTTCCCCTTATTTTTGCCTTCTATCTCCTTTACCTGCTTTCTTTACTGTCCCAGTTAATTAAGTACCACTTTGACTCTCCATTACAGTATCCACGTAAGTGTTTGATAGTGTGTAATCCAGTTTGCTTTATAACCATTAGCTATTTTGCTGAAGTCTTCATGCTGGACCTTGTAGATCAGAACCCTCTGGAGAACAGAGTCTTGAAATGGCCTCTAATTTCTTATGCACCCTCAGCATCATTTGAGAGCTTGTTGTTTGATAGTTACAGAGCATAAAGTAAGGCTACCTCCTGTGATACTTACGGCACAGTTTTGAGGTTCTCCAAGTCTGAGGGTGCCCACCAGCATGAGCACACTGCCGGGAGTACTCAGCAATGGTGTCACAGATACATGAGGAGTTTTTAGACACTTCAGAGTGGCACAAGTCATCTTGGCAAACTGCAATATATTTTCTAACATCAACTAGGTCATTACAGTTTGCAAACGCAGAGCTAGTCAATGTTTTCTGGCATATGTCATCCTTGGGAGAAAAAAATAAAATTAAATTAAACAACTTGCAGAAAATAGAAAGAAGCCATTTTTGGGGGTATAATTATTTTTTAATAGACTGTTATCTCTCTTTAAGTTGCTGTCGCCTGAGGGCTTTTCCTGTTGACCCATCTGAAGCTGTAGAAAGATATGGATACATTTTAAAGAAATACAAAGAAAGTAGTCAAAAGATCCTTACCAAATTATTAGTGCAATTTTCTGGCAGGGTAGGAGCGTAGTCTTCACAGTGTTCCGTGGGCCCATCCATTTTCTGCAAAATCCCAAACTGAAAGGCTGTCATCTTAACATCTGTATGAAAGAAGGTTAATAATGAAGGATGGTTTGGGTTTTTTTGTTCAATGCAACCACCTGTTTTGTTTTTCTCCTCTCTAGAACACTGCTTAAGACTGGACAAGGCAGATAGTTCCCTTAAAACTTTAGACTTGATCATCATCTCTTCCAAATGAAGCACTACATCACCATCTCCATTTACCTCACTGAGCACCCTGGGAAAAGGGAACATCAAAAAACAATTCTGAGCCTGTTATATCTAAAATGCAAACTAAGATTTTTACAAGATGTCCTGTTTTTTCTGGGATATCCCCAGCCCAGCCATGGTCTACAGGCTTTTAGCAGAGTTTGGAGTCAGCCAGGGCAGCTGCCCTGAGTTGGTTACAGGTATATCCCAGACCAGAAATATCACACTTGGTATATCTGGGGAAGTTTGCTGAGGATGGGGGCTCCTCTGGATCCTCCCCATCCCTGGAGGAGCTCGCTCACCATCCCACTCCTGCAGATGCTGTGATGTTTGTTGTGACCATTGAACATTCACTGGGGTGAGTGTAACTTTGTTTACTTTATAGTAGCATTGGTATTAGTTTGGCTGTTTCATTAAATCCATTTTCATTTCAACCTGTGGGTCTCCTTTTCCCAATCCCCTGCCCCTGCTGGGGAGGGCTCATAGATAGAGCAACTGCTGTAATTTAGTCCCAGATATAGGCTAACCATAGACACCAGAAAAAATAACAAACTGCTTTCAGATTATATTGAGTCCACTCAGGGAAGAGAGAAAAGAATCTAAACAGGGATTTGGACAGTGGAGACTGCTGTGCGATAAGGTTTAGGAAAAAAATCAAGCTAGGTATAGATGAATGGAGTGATGAATAAAAGATCTGACAAAGATTATGCAATTCAGCAAGTAAATGTGGATATACCATTTTTAAGACAAAACTGAAACATTAGGTGTTTATTTCTATATTCATTTATGCTATCAATGAAAATCTTATTCATTTTTATGGGGTTAGCTGATCAGGTAAATAAATACTAAATATATCCAAACAGTTGTTAGCACCAGTACCATATTTATACCTAAACTAGTACTTTTACTTGTACTTAATGTATTAAATCACATTATCTGATCTCTGTATTACATGTTTTTCAACAGAGATTGTATCATATCTCTGTGTCAATCACTTAACAGGATAGAAAAGATGAATGCTGATGATGTTGGAGTTAAAAAAATACAAAAAAATATTGGTGACTCCAGAAAACAGTTTTTATTATTCAAAAAACTTACTGTTTAGATAAAACTCATTGTAACCTGTAAGGCCGTTGAAGTCCCCACAAAGTCCACAGGTCTGATTGGCATATTTCTCATTCAGTTCCAGCTAAAGTGATAGACAGTAAATTGAAAGAAGTTAGTATTAAGTATTATTCCTAAAAATCTCTTCAAGACCACTGAAAGTATCTGTACCTGTTGCCTCTATGTATTCTTTGTCAGATCTGTGTAATTTTATTTAGCAATTCTAATTCAAACCAGGGAGGTAGAAATAAGAGTTGCTTTGGATTTGATTTACAGTGCAGCCTTCAAGCTATTGATATGGACTTAAGGTTTCACTAATATTTATACTGCTCTCTGCCTCTTTCTCTCTATTGGTTCAATAGAATCCAATCCCCATCCAAAATGAAATCTGAAGAGAATGAAAATTGTCTAGGAAATGCTATCTGAAGGGGTAAGTAGGTCCTGTAGCAATGCTATTATGTTAATGATACAATGAAAGTGATTTTTCAGATCATTTTAAGCATCCATCTACTATCCACTAAATGTAAATCCGTATCATTTTCTTCAGGACTCCCTGGATGCAAACCTGTCTTTCTTGAGAAAGAATAGCTCAACAGGATGAGATGAGAATGCAACTGTAACGCCCTGAACAGGTAGGGACTGGCCTAATCAGCGAGGGCTCTGAATTTGTAGATGGTTCCAGGAGCAGTTCTTACCAGGATACTGTCATCTTTATTCCACATCAGCATAATACCCATTTGACTGGTAACTTTCACATAAATGTTGCCTTCCTCTATTTTAATTCCAGATTGGCTGTATGGCAGTTGAATTCTGGGAAAAAGCAGAAAGAATGCTAGGTATTTTCTGATCCATATGTTTGATAAAGAGAAAAAAAAAAAGGTGTTTGTGATAACCAGCATCTGTAGGGATTCTAAAATAACGTAGTTGTGTGGAAAGAAAAAGCAATTGAAAGAAGATGGTCTAACATCATTAAATATAGATCTGAATTTAAATCCAACCTGTCAGGATTTTTCATCCAAATTTTATTTCTGAGGTAATCTTTAAGGGAAGGATTGATTTACTGTGAAAGGAATTAACAGCAGCATATTCGTGTTGGTAAAACAGTCAGATTTAGCAAAGAACAGATTTTTTTTCCCCTCCAAACAAACCAAAGTACTTGGTAAATTTGGAGGGGAAAAAAAAAGTCTGTGGCTGCCAAACAAGTGTTGTGAATAAACTTACCTGTTGCTGTTGACTGTGATACCATCCTTGGTTAGTTTAATAGGTACACCTTCAAGTTTTATGATGATGTGGCTGATGGTTGGAGCGTTGTTCACTATTGTGCGCCTAAACTGGATGTCAAAATCCTCATAGGCAGTGTTGCAATGGGATGCAAAAACGTAATTACAGAGCCCAGGGAAATCGTACATGTCTCCATCAAAGGTCTTGAAGTGGAAGTTGCCCCATGTGCTGCACACACGGTCATTGTGAGCAGGATTGGAAGCTGTGAATTAAAACTAACTGTAAATTCCCAGCCTTAACATGGTGAAAATCGACTTGTCCAAGGCTTCATTTTGTCACTGGATATTTTTCACCTGCCCATCTCCATCTGGTATCTTCTGTCCATCTATCCATTATAAACTGTGTATTCATTCTTCAATCATATCTGTTACTCATATATCTTTATAAATGTTTATAGGTATATTCAGCTAGAGTTTTGTTAGCTGTGCACATTTCAGCTAAGATAATTATTCAATATTACGTTCCTTAATCACCCTCTCTCTCTCTCCTCTTAATAAGCTAGAACTCCTTTACCAGTGACTTTCCCCCTTTATAATGGATCTGTCTGCATCCTCTAAAACTGAAAACATATTGAATACATTCAATTCCTTTACTTACGTGTTACTACTGGATTGATGATGTTCACTTTAGATGGAAATGTGACAAAAGCTAGAAAAAAAAAAAAAGAAAACCCAAAGTAGTG
>VWZY01003453.1:1364133-1402555 GCA_013399075.1 Chloroceryle aenea
CCTGGTGCAGCTTCAGGCCATGCCCTCTCCTCTTGTCACTAGTTGCTTGGAAGAAGAACCTCACCCCCACCTGACTGCAGCTTCCCTTCAGATAGTTGTAGTGGTAAGATCCCTTTTGAGTGTCATCTTCTTCAGGCTAAACCACCCCAGCTCCCTCAGCCTCTTCTCATAAGACTTTCCCTCCAGTCCCTTCACCAGCCTTGCTACTCTCCTCTGGACTCGGAAGGAATAAAATCTTTAATTATCCCCTTTGGTCCCTGCTTATTTTCTTTTCTGTTAAGCGGCTGAAAACTCTTCGAAGTGACCACAACTCCATTGTACAGGATGATCTCAAATCACTCCATGGTACAAATCGCTCAAGTTGGGTTGCTGTCTTAATTTCCCCAACATCAGCTGCTGCCTTTCCCTCTTGCCAAAGTGGTCTCATTTCTTTTTACAAGGCACTAGACAACCTGCACATGTATTCCACTTTGATTTTATATATACAAATTCCTTCACATACACATTCAGCCTCTGTAAACACACATCTGTTTTCTTTGTTACTTATTATTATACAAATATAACTCAACTGTGTGCTTAGCAATTGGTATCTACTAAAGATATTACTATTCTAATATGGAGATAGGCTTATCTCTATTTGACATAACTGTGAATATGATAAGGAGGGTGGTTTTTATTTATTTGCAAATAAATGCAAATAGACAGCACAAATGAACGTACGCTTTCCTTTCTGTGGAACACCCTCATCGTATTTGCTTCCTGCTGCCGTTTGGTTTTCACTCTTGGCTCCTGTGAAGAAATAGTAAAAAACATATTAAGTACAATGTCCTGCACCTGAACTTTTAAAGCACAGTGTTTAGATAGGATCAAAGGACTCAGATACGGCTCTGTAAGGCAAAGGGGAAAGTCCTTTATCACATCAGAAAAAAAAAAAAAAAGGAAACAGGCACCTAGAAAATAGTTGAAATGTATTTATAGAAAAAGACAAGTATGAGGGTTGAAATCAAAATAACATTCAAAGTATATCTGCTTTCTTTGTTTCCCTTAAAACTGACTACAAGGGTTTCCAAGGGTTGGATCACAGCCCTTCTTTCACTGCTCCATTGAATCTCACAAATATGTGAAACAGTTACAGGAAGAATTCACAAAATGTAAGCAAGTCATTTATTACAAATGCTGTGTAGTAGCTCGGTAATAAGAAGAAGAGGCACAGAACTGGTTAAAAGAAACAAAGGACTTAGGGCTTGATCTAATAATAGTTGCAGATATTTATGTGAAAGTTTCTTTAGTCCCTAAGCACAAGGCCTTTTCTTCTTGAGCAAAGAAAGGTAAGAAAGCTGGTAAAAGGTCTAAGCACAAGTCTTGTGAGAAATGGCTGAGGGACCTGAGGTTGTTCAGAAAAGGAGGCTCAGGGGACACCTTGCTCTCAACAGCTCCCTGACAAGAGGTTGGAGCCATCTGGGGCCTGTCTCCTCCCAAGAAACAAGACATAGGACTCAAGTCCTTTCTAACAAGAAATGGCCTCAAGTTGCCCCAGGGGAGGCTTAGGTTGGATACTCGGAACAATTTCTTCCCTGAAAGAGCTGTCAGGGCCTGGCCCAGGCTGCCCAGGGCAGTCGTGGAGCCCCCATCCCTGAAGGGATTTGAAAGCCATGTAGGTGTGGTAGGACATATTTTAGTGGTGACCTGGCAGTGTTGGGTTAACAGTTGGACTTGATGATCTTAAAGGTCTTTTCCAACCTAAACAATTCTATGATTCTAAATCTAAAGCCTCAGTTAGGGTTCTAGCTTTGCTTTACAGATGCATGCAAAAAGGTGCCTCTGATAACACAAGGGCCTGAACAGTAACCCAAGAGAAGCAACCAGAAGAACCAGCTTTCATGTTCTATCCCTCTTCTTGCTCTGGGCTGGTTTAAACTCACATCATCTTTGCAGAAAACCTTAAGCATCATACTGTAAGTCTATTTGACCAAGGGATCTTGCTACCTCACCTGAAGCTAACACATGGTGCTGAGAACAGGGGGACAGTGTCAAGGAGTTAAAAATAGGCCATAATCATGTGACCACATGATCAGGGCACTCAGCTACATCAAAACTGTCCTGTGTTTGTGCCTTGCTTCAAGGGTTATCTTTGTACCTCCTGTTAAATGGTTACTGGATCAACTACATTAACTCTCTTCCAGTTGAGATCTTTCTATTCTGACTCCTACGTTTTCAGTTCCTTTCTATGTGTGGCCCAGCAATCCCATACTAGAGGAGATACTGACAAAGACTTTTAACAGATGACAAATATTGACCTGACACTTCCATGCCTAGGAAAAGACTGACCCTGAGCTCCTAAATTGATGCTCTTGTCTTTTGTAAATAAATATTTCTGGCATTTTCTGTAAAACAGCTACAACTTTATTTTGGAAAGGACTGAATTGTATCAGCCTGTGATAACCGTGCTTGGACTATGTTGACTAACATGTACCTTCAACCTGCCAAATCTAAATCCTCAAAGGATTTAGGTGATGAAATGACTAATCCTCATCAGGATTATGTGAATTCTGGAGTATTCTCTGTCAAAGAGGAACTTTCTATGTAATTTAGTCCTAAATCACACCCCCGTTTTTTTTCTCTTTTACATAGGAAGGGTTCACTGGCTTGAAACTGGATCCATAACAACCATCTCAGTGCACGGGGAGCCACATGGGTGGAAGGGAGGGAAATGCTGAAGTCAAGGCTGTGCTGTAAACCCTAGTTCCCTTTGATTGATGACATTCATTGACGAGTGTTTTCTCCACTAAAGAGCCTCAGCCCAGATATCTCCATGAAAGCTGGACAACTGCCTTTGCCTTGAATTACTGGATCAGGAACACATTTTTTTTAAATTATTTTTATACTTTAACTTCTGTCTGTGCCCACTATGTAAGTAGATTGAATACTTGATCCCAGGGCTGAAGGATGCTTGTCTGAAGGCATTCAGCCCTCCACTCCTAAAGAGGTATCCAGGTTTCTGTTGGCTTTGGAGGAGAGGGTTCTGAGCAGCCTCACTATATCTAGAAGTTGCAGTGTCTTCAGTTTCTTTCAGACCTAAGCTTTTGATTCTTTTCTTATTTAACTTTGTGTGTGATGACTAGGGATGTACAAAGAAAACTTCAGACAGAGTTTAACCAGTTTCCATTTCCTGTTACTATTTCAGGTAAAATCATTAGGTAAAATTATTACTGATCAGGTGAGACAAATGCTTCTGAGTCTTAATACTAAGCCAGAATTTGCTCTTGATCAACACATCTATAGGAATCTCAGCAGGCATAGAATCACAGAAAGTTTATTGTCACATGAGAACCTTTGTAACTGAGCAAAATAGCATATACATGTATTTAGTCTGTTAATTTTTCTCAAGGAAACAGCAGGGGCTTTTGTTTACTCAGCAAATACATCATTCCCAAGGAAATTCTAGCTGCGTTGGTATATTTAGCAATTGTGCAATGTCACATTGTTGACCAGTACTCAGTAAGTGTGTCTCAGTTGAAAGAATAGTCAAGATAATTTACTATTTCATAGTTTGGGAATATTTCTGGATGCCCCTTGCTAAGTCTATATCCAGCTACCACATATGCAACCATCATTAATTTCTAAAAGTTAGCATTTGACCCAAGTACAAAGTCAGGCACAGTAAGTTTGTAGACTTGGCATGGGATTGGGCCAATATTCTCTAGGCACTCAGGGCATCTGAGAATATTTTCTGCAGAGTGTGATTCGAATAAAGAGGAGATTGCTGGGCACTGTCTGACCCCTGCTCATTTTTCAAAGCAATTTATTGGATTGGCACTGCACAGTATAAGAACTGCTTCCTTGCTCAATGAACGGCTGTGGATGCTTTTAACTGACATTGTGCAACTCTGAATGTAAGTTTATACTCTGACTGGTGTATTTTGTGCTTGAATCAACTTGCCAGTTTTTTAGTTTCTTTCACTAACTATCGAGTAGCCTAAAATTATATTTCCCCTTGTCAGTGTTTTGAAAATGATGCACAAGACAAATTTACAGCAGCAACCTAAGATTTATAACTGTTAGCTGACAGGGCAGTAGTTTCTGTGTATGAATGGGACTGACCTAGCAAGCTTCTACTCACGCAAGTATTTTCAAGTTGAGTTGTCCCATTGACTTTATAGGGCTACTCGTTAATAAAACTGCCAAGACCACCCCAAAGAATATTATATTGACGGGAGAAAGAAAAAGAAACCATACAAAATGATAGATTGCACACGTCAGATAAATCTCCCAGGCCTGCTCACGCTCATTATCAGTAATTTAGGTTAATATTTTGCGTCAGGTACTGTCAAGGTACAATTAGTTACGGAAAATCATCAGAGCACGAAAGTTCCCTTCTAAAGTCTGTTGCAAAAGAAATTGCAAGAAATCTTGAGCAATCTGGTATTAACTCCTGGTAGGTGACAAGATACTGGGAAAGACTGACCAGCAGTTTGATCTAGCAACTGGAAAACGTAGCACTTTAAATTTTGTAAAATCTGGAATATTCCTAAGCAATACAAAATGCAGAAGGAATAATATGATTTTGTAAAGCATAAGCAATAGTGGAAAACTGACGTTTTAAGGCATGAATAATGGTTCTTTTTGATTTGCTCTTCAAGGTGACCTCACAAATGTAGTTAGATGCAGCAGTTTGAGGCAATACTCTAAATTAAATCAGTCTGGTGGACAGGCAGGCATTAAATATTTCATAGAAACTGGAAAAAGAAAAAATAAATCAAGAAATCTTGTTTAAATGCAACCACCTGTGAAGTGAAACAATAAATTAGTATAGTAGTTTGAAAGATACCACTAGATCTAAACAGAGTATATTTTCTTTCCCCAGTAAAAAATAGAAGTTCTTACCTATCAGATGGATACAGCAAACTGCTAAGAGGAAAGCCCATTCAGGCACCCACATCCCCCTGCCAAACCCCATCTTGAGTGGTGTCTGGCACAAGGATGTCAGGTCTGATGTTGGTCAGGAGGAGTAGTTCACTGGGGCTCTGTCACTCTTATATAGTAAGTGACTTTGGCTTCAGTCCCAGATTGATTCAGAGAGCCTAGAAAGGTGGGGTTTGGGGGATTTTACTGAAAGAGCAAGTAAACAGAAGATGCTCTTCCTTCCTCGGGAACTGGCCAATGGTATTTGCCTTTTGGGAGGAGAATGAGCATCGACGTAGGTATATTTTGTTAAGGTTCAGGCTAATAAAGAAACATAACATGGTTGCAAATAAAACACAACTCCCCTTCCACAAATAGCAGGTCCTGGAGCAAACTGAATTTGGGGTTGCTTTACAGTTGTGCAGATGACATGCAAGTAACTAGTCTAAGTTTTTCAATACTGTAACTGATGCCAGGCAGCTCCTTGGCAACTCCCCCCCCACCAATTGATTTATGAAGTCTGAGGAGGTGCAGAGTATTTCACAGGTGGGGACCCAGCTCAGGGAATCCACTCTGTGCCTCTTAGAGCAGCTAATCTTGTAAAAGGAGCAGGCTAATAACCTTGAAGTGCCCAGTACTATCACCGGGTCACACCAAGTGTATGACACAGAAACCCTTCTATGGGGCACTGACAGGCATCAGGAACCTACTGGAAGAATATTAAGTCACCTTTACCTGGACTGTAGCCTACTTGAGGGTGGAACCCCTCTGCTGTGAGGACAGACTGAAAGGGTTGGGGTTGTTCAGCCCAGAGAATAAGATCTCTGGGGAGACCTTGTTGCAGCTTTCTAGTATCTGAAGGGGGCCTACAAGAAAACTGGGGAGGTACTTTCTACAAGACCTTCTAGTGATAGGATGAGTGGTAATGGTTTCAAACTGGAAGAAGGTAGAATTAGATTACAAGTTAGGACGAGTTTCTTCACTCTGAAGGCGGTGAGACACTGGAACAAGTTGCCCAGGGAAGCTGTGGATGCCCCATCACTGGATGTGCTTGAGACCACATTGGATGGAGCTCTTGAAAAAGACCTTGTGCAGCTTCGTCTAGTGGGAGGTATCCTTTCCTATGGCAGGGGACTTGGGACTACACGATCTTCAGGGTCCCTTCGGGGTCAAACCATTCTGTGATGTGTCTTTGATCTTGAGCATCCTTCCAGTTTACAAGAATGAAGGTAGCTGATGGATCCAGAAATCTTCATCATAAGAAGTGGAATGAAAGCTGCTGTGCAGGGGGGGCAGTCAGCAAGAGGCACTGGAGAGGTATCACGAGGGTGGGGAAGACACAGGAGTAGGAGTGGGAAAAAGTTATGTATACTAGGATGTGGAGAGATGCAGAAAGGACTTCTTTGTGTAAAATGAGACAGGTTTGTCTTCTGCATGTCTGGTAAGATTCACTTGAGCAGTCTCTACTGATGTTTGTCATGTTCTGCTGAAGCAGGGGCAAAGTTGGGAAGGAGACAAAGTTAGGAAGGTGTTTTAATTGTAAAATGTGATCGCAGCTGGATGCCTAATTCCCCTGGGTTTTTATCAGAATCCTTCCCTGCAATTATAAATTTACAAATATTTCTGTGAAAGAATGAGAGTACAATAAAATATTCTGTTCAGGTGTTACTGAACTGAATGGTGTCATTTTTTTCCAACTGATTTCAGTTTAGCCCTTATTTCCACTTTTGTTCAGTACTAAATATATTAGATCCTTGCTCACTTAGTATTATAAATTAAATAA
The DNA here is from genome assembly GCA_013399075.1 of Chloroceryle aenea. Classification (NCBI taxonomy): domain Eukaryota; kingdom Metazoa; phylum Chordata; class Aves; order Coraciiformes; family Cerylidae; genus Chloroceryle; species Chloroceryle aenea. The sequence goes on from VWZY01003453.1 coordinate 1,370,819, forward strand.
AAAAGAGTTCCTTTATGAAGTATTATCTGGATTTGAGTTTTGGACTGAAATCAGTACTAGCTTACTGTGGCAAGGTTGTGGTACTTAAGTCAACATATTGGCCTGCTATAGCATAAAACATGTTCTCTCAAAATATCCAGGATGTTTAATGAAGTTACATCTTCCTAGTCAGTAGTAAGCTCTTTACACACCCTAGATCTCTGTCTTCATGCTTCAGCAGACCAGGAGAAAAGAAAAGTCTGGATTTCCTGCCCAGAGAACGTTGTTTTGTTCTGTGCCGGTTCTTATAATGAATATAAATTCATCTGTACATAGAGAAGGCAAATGATAATCTTGTTTACGAGACCAGTTAACTGTATTAAATAAATATACATGAGTATCATTTAAGCAATTAAGCCAACCAATAAACTGGGCTTTCAGCAGCTAATGTGCCTGCACCTTGGCTACCTGTGATGGTCAGGGATAGCAGAACTTGCTTCCCCTATCTGCTACACACACACCTCTGCCTGAGGGGATAACAGAGTAATGGGAACTTCTTGTGCTGCTTTAAAACATTTAGAGAGAGATTCTTGTTTCCCACTGGGTGGAGTTGAGCGAGGCACTGCTGATAAAGGGAGGACAAGTAGTGTCCTCTTGCCTGCGCCTGCTGAGGGAGGAGGGGGGGATGTAGTGCTTTTGGTACTTGTCTGGTGAAGGTGAGGAGGGATGACTCGGTGTGTCAGTGGGGTCAAGGCTGCTTTTTCCTTTGCCCTGTCTCTTTTGCTGCAGTTATTGCTAAGCAGAGTGCTAATATCAAATACTTCTTTCCTCTTCTAAGGTGGTTTTTGGTTTTCACTCATTATAACTGTGACGAGAGCAATGTTTGTCAAACTTGACTATGCTACTGCACGAAGTGTTTACCAGTGTGTGGTATTCTATAGATGTTGTCCTGGTTGTATGTGAGTGTTTTTAAATGGGTGGTGCTCAGAAATTTTTCTTAAACCTTTATGTAGTTTGGACTTGTTATGATTCTACTGCTCAGACTGAAACTGTTGATCTTCAGGGAGTAGTGGCACTCAAATGATGTTGCAGTGTTCAGCTTATCCAACCACACAGCCTCTTTACTTTCGTTCTTCCTCACCATAAGGAGTGGGTAAAATAATAACAAAACAGCTACAGAAGAAATTAAGACCTCTCTGTTGTGAGGCTTGTACATTTTTGAAAGTTACCAGGCTATGAAATTTTACTGTTTGATAGAGGAACTGTATCTGTAGATGACAGTATCACAAAACACAGAAGGGTTTAAATAAATATTTTCATTGGTTAATTGGGTGGTTGCTCCAAGTGGTTCTTATAAATGAATAAAAAAAGTAATTGGAGGATTTCTGAATATCCTAGATGGTAGGTAGGCTCTTGTCACTGTACTTACATAGGGAGAGAAGGAACAAGCTCTGCTCTGCAGTTGAAGAAAAAACCCAGAAGCAAGTTTTGAAGTATTTTAATAATAGAAATTTAAGCTGCTGTTTTTATTGTTAATGTACAGCAGGAATCCACCATTGGACCACAGTTCTGGTATTGCCTGGCACTAAAACAAAGCACTTCTGTTTGCAGAGAGGGAAAGTTCAGGGAGGAGTTGAAAGCATTATTTTTTTTATTATTTCCTGCATTTTTCTCTGGTTTTCTCAGTTTTAATGCTGTGGGAACTAGAGAAGCTTATCTTGACATCTCAGTGTCAAATAACATGGAAATTAATGTAGGATAGATCTATAGATTAATTACATCAGCCAAGGACCTAGCTGACAAATATTCTTCCAACTCTTATTTTAATCTTGTATCAAAATATCAAAAATCTGTATCAATGGGTTGGTCGCTAGAAGCACTTTTTGCAACAATAAATCCAGTACATGTTTTATTAGACCCATAACTCTGACAATGGATATAATCTCTCCAATTTTACCTTTTCTTCTTGGTTTCTTGCATAGAAGTAGGGACAGAACTTGAGACATTATACCCGTGGAAAATTTCAAATGCCAGATAAAACGTGCACACCACATATACTATAAATACTATAATTACAACCTGAAAGTAGCTCATATAATATGAGGGTGGCAAAGGCCACCATTCAGAAGTTAGGAAGTGGTAGCAGTGAGGCCATTAAGGAAACCAAAATTCATCTGCCTTCTGTGTTGAGAAGAGTGCTGAGAACTTCCTCACAAGTGTGATAAACCAGAGATAGCTGGGACTTAGAAAGTTGAATTGTGCCTCAGATTTATGAAGACCTTGCTTGCCATGTGGACTAGAAAAATGAATGAATGAATAGTTGAATTGATCAAAGACAATATTGTTGTGTAGAATGTAATGTAATGAAAGTCTGCAATTAACGTAGACCAAGTTGTCATTAACTTAAGCAGAGTAACCAGTAACTGGCTCTGCAGGGGTTTAGTTGCTCTCCTTGGTTTGTCCTGCTCGTGCTTTTCACACCTTTCCTTGATAGCCTTGACTGTTCTTCCCACCCATCAGTCTACAGATGACTCACCAGGCTTTTGCTTTCCAGCCCTGCCCAGGGATTCACGCTCACTCTACCCTTTTTCAGTGTGCTCTTAACATCCCCCTAACAAATACCTGCACTGCCACTGCAGAAGATAATGGTGGCCACGCTCTGGCCATAGGCTCCTTTCCTTGGCTTTTGGAATAGATGATGCATTCTGTTTTCTGCTCATTGTAACGTGTCACACCCCTTGAGAAATCTCAGAGAGGTTCCTCTGTGGAAAACAAAGCTGCACACAGCCTCAGAGTGAAACTCATGAGTCTCCTCATGTGTTAGAGGGTGAATGGCAGGTGAGCTCGGTGGTGTGTATGGATGTGATCGCTTTTTAGTTCATTACAGTAACAAAGTGTACCCTATGCAAGGTACTATGGAATGGGAATAAAACTCTGGATATGGAGATTAGATTGTCTAGCTGGAAAACAAGTGAGAGCTAAGGGGAGTGAAGGTTAGAAGAAATGAAGTAACTTGCCTCATTTATCGGTGACATCAGTCCTAGTTCCTTAATTACAGAGTGCACCTTAAGTGCACCATTGTGCTGTCTTTCCTTGTCTTCATTCTGTTGTAAAGGATTTGGAAGAGGAGCCTGGAACTGGTTTCTTGAACTGTTGTCAGGCAAGGAAGAACAGAGCTCACCATAACTAAGGTGAATGCAAGATGCAAGAAAAATAAATGAAGCTTGTGTCTAATACCTTGGCAACAATGGCTTCTGCATGTTTCAAAGTGAATTAATGAAATGTGGCCATTCCTGTTGTGGTATTTCAAATGAGGTGCTACTTTTCTTAAGTTCACAGCTTCTACATGGTCAGTATATAACCCAGAGGAGCTCAACACCTTTCTCATTGTGATTCTTGCTCATGGGCTCTAACTATGTAAGAACTCAGCTGTACTGGTTGAATCATCTTTCTGTCTTATTCCTATCATTCAAAAATATTTGGAAAAACTTTTAGTAGCTCTGCTGCCAGCAAGCTGCCATGTCTTGTCTTAACTCAGTATTTTTAATTGTTGGGTGATATATTTTTACCTGGGAAAATGCATATATGTATGTGCTGAATCATTTTTACAAGGTTTATGTCCTTAGGCACACTTAATTCAGCTGAAAGTATAACTTTTCCATGGTGCATACTGGGAACCCAGCTGGTAGATATTTCACCTTCTGTGTTTGCTCAGTTCTCAGTGTTAGGTTGGTGTTTATAGCTCTTATTTTATTTGTCTGCCTGGATTCTGCTTCTAGGAGTTCATGAGGAAAAGTTTCTTTCCTATGAGGGTGCCAGAGCCCTGGTCCAGGCTGCCCAGAGAGGTTGTGGAGTCTCCTTCTCTGGAGAGATTCCAAAACCGCCTGGACACTGCACTGCTGGCCCCTCTGCTCTGGGTCACCCTGCTGGAGCAGGGGTGTGTGAATGAGATGACTTCCAGAGGTCCCTGCCATGCTGGGATTTAGCAATTCTTGCAAGTCTTCCTTGTCTTCTTGTAGCACAGCTAGATGCTGCAGGAGTACCTCTAATTCTTCCCCTTCCTACTAATTCTGTCTCAGTCTTTCTTTTCCTTACTCATTCCTATTTCAAATTTAGAGCTTCTCTTTAATGTTTAAAAATCACAATGAAATTGTTAAATCTGCTTCTATCTGCTCAGGGACAAGGAATCATTGTTTTAGCTTAATTCCTACATATAGCCAATTTTCACCAAATACTTTCCTAAAAGTAGGATTTTCTGAATCCTTAGGTGTTGTCCTGTACGTAAGACCTGACAAGGGTTGCTGTATCCATAAGGAGAAGGTCTGTGAGCCATGTAGCTGTGGCTGTAATTCCTGTTACAATGCTCTCAGTATGTCATCTGTCAACATTAGTAAGGACTAGACCTTCAAAGCACAGTCCTGTGTGGTGGTGAGTGCAGCACCTGCTCTCTGAGTGTGTTCTGCAGCCAGCAAACAGAATCAGAGAGTCAAAGAATATGTTTTGGGTGATATTTCACTTGGCCCAGTCTAACCAGACAAGGAATAGTGTAAGCAAGCTTCTGCTTTCCACAGACTGCAGTATTATCCTTTATTTTTAAGACCAAGCAAGAATTATGGGACAGCAAAGTTCTACCTCCCACTGCTGGGGTAGGTAAAGCAGTTGAACTGGGTTTCAAACCACTTTACAACTCTTTCAGAGTACTTAGGAAACTAAAGCTGGGTATTTCTACTTATGTCTGAGGGTGAACATGGACAGGACACAGTTCACTAAGAATCTTGATGTTTCTTCAGCCTCACTGTTTGCTGCTATTTTCAGCAAAAGCTTTCAGAGCACTAGAGCTGTACACATTTGGATGGTCTTGGATGTGTTCCAAGATGTGGTTGGAGCAGCTTTGAGCTACCTGGTCTAGTGGGAGGTGTCCCTGCCCATGGCAGGGTGGTTGGAACTAGGTGATCTTTAAGGTCCTTTTCAACCCCAACCATTCTATTGTTCTATGAATTACTGTTTCTCTATCGCTGGGGTGAGTTTTACTTTTAAGTATTGCTTCTTACAAACAGAAAGATCATGCGAAGCAACTCACACTTGGTTTAAATTAATTGCCATTCTGCATATGGTATGTAAAGGCCAGTCAAAGCAGGACGTTGATAGATCTCATGCAGTCAGGATTTGCTCTGGGAGAGGCTGCAAGTCACCCATTCGAGTTATTATTTGCACATCATAATCTTTTTATGTACATACATATACACACATGCTGCTCTGCTAGTTTACCTTGATTCATGTATTTCAGCTTCTGAAGGAGATGATCTTGATAAGGATCTTGATAAAATTTGTTTGTTCACTTCTAGCTTCAAGTTCCCAAAGAGAATTCGAAATGATCCATTCTTCATTTCTCCTAATTTCTGTGGCATACATCTGTAAAGAAGAAGGGAGTCTCTGCAACATTAAGCAATTTTGTTTCATCCAAATTCAACTGTATTTTAGGTATAAAAGAAGATAAGATGGGGGTAAATGAATTGGAGAAATAAAATTATAGTTGTGTTCCATAAAGATATGTCTTCCAGCTCTGATAGCAATTTCCAGTTGCAGTTTACAGAAGCTCAAGTAACTGCTCAGACCTGATAACTCTATTCTTCTGATAGCTTCTAAGTTATGAGGAAATATCAAAATAACTTATTAAAAAGCATTGCCTATGAAAGTGCTTGAAAATTCCCATCAGAATGAAAAAAAGGAGGATACAGATCTTTTCATTACATGGTCTTTAGAGTATTCCATACCCATACTATCCTGAGATTGTGGAACTCATTGTTTATACAGAGCATAATGTTTAAATTAATATATCCGGTGCTCAGAACTAAGATGAAGTGTTTTAAACAACTTGTCAAGTTCTCCCAACCCTTGTATTGATGGGGTAGGTAAAGCTGTTGAATTGTTTCAAACCACTTACAACTCATTCAGAGTACTTAGGAAACAAAAGCTGAGCATTTCTGCTTCTGTCCAAGTATGAACATGGATAGAACACAGTTCACAGTAAGAATCTTGATGTATATTGTGAGAAATTTCACTAGAAAAGGTACCGAGATAAATTGGCTTTAATCCACCTGCAGTGACTTTGTTTCATCCTGGCACTAGGAGCAAATTAAAGTATCTTTCAGGTTGTCCTAATCCAAGTAAAGGAAATAGTCTTGTCTTGTTCCACTCATGGAAGCAGCATTTCACCTCCCACTCTGACTCTTTGGTGTAACACTGAGATGAGGCCAAACATCTGCTCTGCCGCATCTTTCCATACGTGGAAGTGTGTGCAATACCTTATATCTATCTTTTGTACTTCACAGGTCACTACCAGAGCAGTCCCGAGTTTGCTGCAGTGGTGCCATGACATTTCAAACTATAATTTCAAAGTAACATTTAAAGTTTCAAGACATAAACTTGGTCAACTCAAGTACTTTCTAGGAATATTTTATATATTTTAGAGAGAAATTAGATTCTGCTCCCTTGCAAGTTGATAAGGAGTTTTTCCATTGTATTCAGTTTGAACATAATCATGTCAACTGTGAGGGAAGGTATTGAGACTCTTGCAAGTAATGACCCCTCTCTTGTTGGTGTCAGTCTCTTCTCCCATGTAACAATCAATAGGATAAGAGGAAATGGCTTCAAATTGTGCCAGGGGAGGTTTAGATTGGACATTAGGAAAAACATTTTCACTGCAGAGGTTGTCAAGGGCTGGCTCATGCTGCCCAGGGCAGTGGTAGAGTCCCCATCCCTGGAGGGCTTTCAAAGCCATGGAGATGTGGCACTAAAGGACAGGATTTAGTGGTGACCTGGCAGTGTTGGGTTAATGATTTGACTTGATGATCTTAAGGGTCTTTTCCAACCAAAATAATTCTATGATTCCAAAGCATATTGTTGGATTAACTTCAGACACACCTTAATTGTGAAGTCTAAGTTGGTTTCAACTACAGAGCACACACACTGGACAATCTACTGGGTTTTTTTCCCATTTTGTGCTGCTTTACTCCTGACAGAAGAAATATCCTGTATATATCGAGATCAAAGACAAGTAGAACTTTGGGAAAGAATTTCCAGTTTGACCACTCATGAAAGAACTGAATGAGCTCATTTTATACGTCAGAGACATTAGCTGTACTCAAAAAGCCATCTGGCTCTGGAAATATTTGCTAGGATATTTGTGGATCAAAACCACACAAAAGTTCTGAATGGAGCAAAACCTTTTGGTATGTTATATTTTGAAACCAGGGAGAATAGAACAGAATAGAACATCAGGAAACTCTCACACTTGCCCTTTTGGGCGTACTTGCTAATTAGTCACTATTCTAGCTAATATTTGCTTGTAAAGAGAAAGGAATGTAAGTGTATTTATGCATATATTTTAGTCAGTTCTACAACAGAATTTATATAAAAAATTAATTTTCCTCAGACCTTTTTTATTCAATGACCCTTGAATGTAATTGTAGGAAAGTTGTTCCTGTGGGCTTACAGGCAGATTATCTGAATTGATTTAGTGAAGAACACCTTGGGAAAAGAACTGTCTTTTGATATTCTGACTGTGATCCAGAGATCCAGATAATGAAAACGATGGCAAAGGTGTATGCAAATTCATATTTTTCTTAAATTATGCTAATTTGCTAAAACTTAAGCATTTGCACTTGTATTAATGTGATTAACTTTAGATATCCTCTATTCTTCTCAGTTCAGTAAGAATTTAATTTATGTAGAACATTATTCACCTCCAGCTGAAACCAGTGAAGAGACTTTTATGGAAGCTCATCCAAATGTCATTAACCCTTTAATAGTGTATGCTTGGATCGTGACTGTTTCCTTTCACTTGCTGGCTAAGTGGATAAAATGCCTCCTGTCCCAAGGCATTGTACAATGCAGAATCATGGCAACTGAATGTCTGTGTATCTACTGATATGAATTATTACCTTGAACCTTCAGTTGCACATTAGCTCGAGCATGACTGACTCTAGTTTTGACTTGCTCCTGAATCCTTCTTATTTCTCTCCCCTCTAGCACTGCCAGATGTGATTATATGTTATTTTCTATGTTAAGACCCTCTTTCCAATTGACTTTGTCAAGTTTTTCATCATTTAGTTGACATTTTACAGATTTTCGACCTACTTGTGTCAAGTATTTTTGGAAGGAGGAGGTGGAAATGTTTCAGTCAGAATGAGCCAGTTGTTCAGAATGTGGCAAGAGAATCAATATGTTGCAGCATAAGGGAATTTGGGGGGATCTTGCTTCTGTCTAAAATGCATGTCTTGACAACTACACTTGCAAAGCAAAACGCTGTTCATTAGAATTTACTGGAATTCAAGTTGTTCATGCAGCTGCTGATGCCATCCTAAGGTGTTATGTTTAGCTCAGAGAGATGCCAGTATTTCTATTGTGTGGTAAAGCATTTAGTGGATGCCAAATCAAACTCTTAACCTTTCTGTAATTCAGCATAAAGTAAACTGGATACTGGGAAACAGAATCAAACTTTTCTGATAAATAGGTATTTGCTTTGCTAAGACATTGGAGGTCCTCCCCCCTCTCCAATACTAAGGTAAAACAAGAAGAGTAGGCAAGCTGGTGTTGGTTTTACCCTCATGAGAACTGCTTCCACTTTGATCATTTAGTATAGGAATGACCACAGTGGATGAGAGGAAATGTCCATCTCAACCCAGTACCCTGCCTGTGGCAGTGGCCAGTGCAGCACATCAGGAAAGGTCTGAGCAAGCAGAAAGTGATAATTCTGAAGAATACCATCTTATATACCACAAATACGTGGTTCAGAGGATCCTGATGCCTTTGGGTTCACTAGCTGTATGCCTTTGCTATTGTTTTTATTAATTTAAAAGGACATGGATCACGGTTGCAGTCAGTATGGAGGAGAAACAAACTTAAAATACCAGCTAAAAGACCTTGAAGATTGCTCAGTTTCATTCTCTTGGTGACTTTCTCTTGCACCTCAGCTGATTGCATCTGTTGCCAGCAAATGCACTTCCTCCTCATTGACCCTTTTCTTTTTGCCCTTTGCTGTTGTTGCTACTGGACTATGAATGTGACAGCTTCCTCTTACGGAAGCTGAAGGGAGATGGAATGTGGAATACTGACTGGAAGAGGGGAGAGAAATAAAGTGGACTTGGGGATCATACAGGGAGAATAGCTAGAAAAAGTGAGGAGACAGAATGCAGAGGGGTATCAGAGAGATGTGGGTGCATAAGGATGAGGGAAGAAGCTGAGAATGTGTGTGAGGTAGTAAGTGAAAATTAATGGTACAATGTAACTATTTGTACCTCCAGGATCTGGAAATAAACTAAGTTAAACACAACTAAAGATACTGTCTGCTCGTTGTGACTGAAAGAGTTAAACTATACGGTATAAAGAATTCCTCTCTGCTCTGTTCTGGGCAAGCCATGGAAAAGACGTCATGCTTATGAATTTTTATTTGTCTTGGATGTGGTGCACGGACATCCTTGTGTCTCAGCCTTCTGAGATAAAGAAGTGTATCTCAGAAGAGACATTTTAGTGACATTTCTTGATGGAGTTTAAGATAAGTTTCTGTCCCTAGTCAGCTTTGATCCCTCCCCTCTGATGACTACTGTGCACTTCATGAAGACTGTGACTACTGTCTAAAGACTAGCAAAGCAGGGGCCATACTGCTACAGAAATAACTGGCAAAATCCCAATTTCAGGCAATTGTCTGTTTCCTTCAAGCTTTATACGTAGCACAGGTAACCTTAGATGCTTATTACAGTTCTGTCTTCTCTCTTCCGTGTCTTTATATTACCTTTTATCTCTAAGAATGCTCACATTTCATGTTTGTACAGCACAGCGGAGAGTAATTCTATGCTGTTCTACTACAAGCACCACCATGGCTTAATAAATACTTAGATAAATAATAATAGGACAATGCACAGGGGTGTAAACAAAATGAAACTCTAATCTAGTTTGGCAAAGCATGTATGTGTGTATTTCAAAGAATTGATGCAAACCATAGTATATTATAGTGCCTAGGACAAGAAAATCCTGGTCCATGTAAGTGTAGTTCTTAGCTCTTACGGTAATGCTAAAGGCAAAGCAAACATTTAGTTTATTCTGAAATGCATGTTCTTAAGCTGCTTTTCTGAATAAGTACATTAATGGAATTGGGTATTAACTGGAATCAGCATGATTTCTACTTAAATATTTCAACCAAAACTCCCATTCTATTCTGTGTTCCTATGGCTTTCACATGGCTTCCAAACAACGCCTTGATTACTTATATTCATCTTTTCACCACAGAATACCTTTTTGATGAGGATTTACTTTACCTACCAGCAATTATTTTGCGAGGCTCTGGTCTGTCAGCATGTGCATTGTGTCGGGGTAGAGCCAGGACCACACCTCAAGGACGTTTCTAGGCAAAAGTCTGAAGGTAATAGAAGTCATCCACAATGGCAGCCTCTGTCCGGCTGTTTGCTCTGTATGGACTCAGTTTGTGTGACGCCTGTTAAATATCTAACCCTTTGTCAAAATGAATAGGTAATTTATTATTGGGGATAAAATGACAATCACTTTCAACCTTTGCAGAACTCAAGGGCAAAGCAGTTTTTCCAGTTGGAAGGAGGACTTTGTCCGCTACCAGCAACTAATGACATCATGGATAGAAGTGGTGGACCCTGAATCAACCTACCACGAAACCAGATTCAGTAAAACAAGCAACCACCACCAAACCAAACACACTAATGTTAGTAACAGAGGGACCAATCTTTCCTGCTGGGAGCAATCCCTCAAGACCCAGGAGCTTCACTGGGATGTGGTTATAGGTAAAGTAGTGTCTGCTTGTTTAGTATTTGTCTGTGTGGGTGTCACATGTACCTTATATGCAGTGCAGACATGTGACTGTAACACCACAGTATGCTTTGCTTGAAGCAAAAACCAATGTGGCACCAGTACAACCAGTGGGAATGAGTCATACAAGTCCCTTTTACATCTAGTGAGAAATACATATATATATGTTTAACAGTAGTAGTACTAATTGTTTGGGCTCTCTGCAGTGGCATAGAAGCACATGGAGAAACAAAGCCTTTAAACATATCGCTAAAATAATGCAGTGTTTTTCTTCAGCTATCAATGATGCAAATATTTTCCTGAAGCTGTGAGCCAAATTCCATCCTGACTGCGCAAACCCAGTCCTCCTGGTTTCATCTGAATGGACTAGGAGAGTAGGATTTGGCTGGATTTCACCACTTCCTTTGGTAGACTTACCTAAGAAATGATGGCAAAATATTTAGTCACCTTTTTTTTTTGAAGCTTCTGTACCAAAAAGCTTGCCTAATTTATCTAGTTATTCCAACTGAGACAATAAAACATTATCTCTACCTACAAACCTTCTATTACCTATGACCTTTGAGAGAGACAAGACTGGTTAGACTTCAAAGAAATAATGGTACAAGTACCTCCAGAATCATTACTGAGAAGAAGAAGTGGGGAAAAATGACTGAAATAATAAACACCAAATCTGCATTTTCCCTGTGGATCCTTTCCCCTTTGGGATCCTCGTGCACTAACCACAGAAAGTGCTCGTAATGTGAGAGTTTATACACATATATGTATGTCAACACAGATTGCCTAACACAGTTGAAATATGAGTCACATCCTAGATGACACACAACTCTTTTGGGAGAAAAGGACAAAATGACCGTTGCCTCAAGCAAAATGCTCTGTTTGCTATTGTACAAAAGTTTCAGTGTGACAAGATAGCCCGATGGTCTCCTTTGCAACTGCTGAGAGGTGAATAAATCAAATGCATAGTGGTGAAGCTTCCTGTGTGACTCTGACAGCAGCTATTTCTATTTCGTGGAGAATGAGTAGCATAGTTTCTTCAGAAAAGTGGAAACTTATGGATTTAATTTAAAATATAAATTCAGGTTGTTATTTAAAAAAAATAATATGCTTAAAGAGCATATTTTGAAACTAAGAAAGCATACACATCGGTAAACAAAATGAAGCATTCAGTAGTTTGTATCACGTTACAGAAGAAATGCTGTATAATCATCAGTACAAATAAGCCTGAAGCTGCATGAGACAATGGATATTAAGACTGAAACAAGGAATAAATAACAAGACAGACATAGCCTGGAGAAATATAAGCAAGGATAGAATTCCTTTTTTAGATAAGGTGGAAAACAGGCTGCTCTTTGCACACATTCTGCTGCTTCCTTGTGAGCGACCTGTTTGATCTTGACAGGCATTACTTTTGCAGTCAGAATACTCGAGTCCCTTGGTATGACACATCAGATTCCCAGCAGTGCCCGAACAGTTTGGCACACCTTAGAGACAAATACAGAATCATAGAATCCTTTTTGCTGGAACAGACCTTTAAGATTGAGTGCAACTGTTAACCCAGCACAGCCAAGTCACCACTAAACCAGGTTCCTCAGCACCACATCTCCATGCCTTTTAAAGCCCTCCCGGGATGGGGACTCCACCACCTCCCTGGGCAGCCTGGGCCAGCCCTTGACAACCCTCTGGGGAAGAAAGTTTTCCTAATATTGAATATAAACCTCCTCTGGTGCAACCTGAGGTTGTTTCCTCTTGTCCTAGAACTTCTTACTTGGGAGACAAGACCAACAAATGTACAGATTTGAGCCTTTCCTTAATTTTCCTGCCTCAGCCTGTTGTCTAAACTAACAGAATCCTCAGCCTTGCCTGACGGCCCTGTGAGCAGAACAGAAACGTGGAGCGGGCAGAGCCAGGGAAGCATCTGTGAAGCCACACAGACAGCATAAAATTCAGTACCTACACAGCCTCGCTGTGCCAGGCAACCACGATCAACCCGCAGAACTTGCTGGTATAAAAAAGAAAGAGGTTGGGGAAAGGACATGCTTTCAAAAACCAGCTGGAGACATTTTTCTTTCTTTTCTTTGTTAACCTTTAAAGAGGCTAAAACGGTGCCAAATCCCAGTGACGTTAGAAACTGGACTTTATGGAGGATGGTGGGGTAGCTTGCTTTGTTCACCTGTGAATAAATGCTATTTATATCACCTGTTTAAATACTGGGAGCTGTGTGCTTTGCCACAGAGAGTATAGGAGGGATCCAGGGGCTGAGGGGGGCCTGTCCCTGGAGCTGCCCTCCCAGGGCCTTAAAGGCCTTGGGGTGCATTTTGCCCCCAGCGCTTTACCACCCTTTGCCTGTAGTCTCAGGTATGAGATAACAGGTGACCTTCTATGAGGGGATGGGGTTCTTCCCCATCTTCCCCCACTCCTTCCCCCTAGATTCCTGTCAGGGAAAAAAAAAAAGGAGAAACAATTGAAAAGAAGGGGGCAAAAACCAGTCCCAGGCCTTTCAAGCACAGTTTGGGCTGCCGTCCCGAGAGCAGAAATGCAGCACACTTGCCCAGTCCTCTCAGAATAGTTTTCCCACAGAGGTGGGAGTACCGTGCTGCAGGTACACACCTCACTGCCTTTTCCTCAGGAGGTGGTCCTGTGAAGAGAAGCTGAAAGAGTTGGGGTTGTTCAACCTAGAGAAGTGTCCAGTGAGACCTTATTGCAGCCTGTCACAAAGAGGGGAACTGACGGTTTAGCAGGGCCTGTTGTGACAGGACAGAGGGTGATGGTTTTGAACTAATAGAGGGAGAATAAGACTGGAGAGAATGAATAAATTTTTGGCACCAAGGGTGGTGAGACCCTGGCCTTGGTTTCTTTTCAGAGATGTGTGGGGCACAGTGTAGTTTGTTTCTTTATTATTTAATGGCACTTATGACTAAATTATGTGTGAGAAATTATTTGTGATGCATGGTATTCATTCTGTATTTGATATAAGCTTTTACAAAACGGTTACCAGGATTGAAGCAATTTGATACTGGGCAGCTTTATGATGGGCAGTTTCTGAATGTTTAGCTTGGACACCAGAGCAGATTAATCTCCAGTCATTTCAAGTGAATTGACAACTTGAAAAAATAAACTGCCTGTAGAAAGATGGTCCCTTCTTTATAACTACTATCATAAATGCAAAAAAGATTGTAATCCTCATGCTCTGCTTTGTATTTTAATTCCCAGCACATGAAAGCTGGTGCTCCTATCACATGTGCTAGAGAAATCATGGAATAACACCGGTATGACCATACTAGAACGAGTGAACCAAGGTAGGAGAAAGTCTCTCTCTCTCTCTGGTAATTTTTGTCAATTTATTTATTTTTAACCCCATGTGCTCAACTGTGCTTCCTCCATTGGGTAAGTGAGGTGTGCTTGCTGCTCTGTTGTCTTTTCAGCCAGGGCAGACGAACTGTAAAAAAGGAGTGTCCAAGCCATTTTCATAGTTTCCTGATAGCCTCAGAGATTACTCACAGTGCATATTTGTATTTTTTCTGTAAATTGAGATCCCGATAATGTCATATCCACTGTAGTAACACTGACAGGTTTTTCTGTGTCTTTTGAAGTGCAGGCTGGTTTGATGCCCTTGTGGCTTAGGATTGCTGTTTTCTGTGAACTTTGGCTTCAGCAGTGCAAAAATGGCTTCTTTGACACTGAGGCAGAAGAGCTCATGAGCTTCACAGGAGCTGAGCAGACTTGAGCTATTCTTCACCCTGTCCTTGCAGTGTACTCTGAGCATGAAAAAGGGCAGATTAGAGTTGATCATGTGCTCTTCTGATCAGCTGAAGTCTTCCTTGTGCCAAATAAGTGTCTGATGATTTAAATCTATTTTATAGTACAGTTGTGTCACAGGAGAATCTGTAAGGACTTTAAGTATAAACATGACTGAGATTACTGTGTGTTTTGGTGGCATTCCTTCTTTCCTCTCAAGCCCTCTGTTCCTCTCACAAAGATAGTGACACAGAGGAATTCTTCAGGAAGGAATTTAAGGGCAGATCTAATAAAGCAATGCTAAACTAACAAGGTAAGGGGCTCCTTTTTGTTTATGTAAAAAGCTAGGTTCTGTGAATTTTCTGCAAAATGTTTGTATTCTGCTGGAAAGGTTGTTTCAGAGATGCCTTTTTTTTCAGGACTTCCAGCATGCTAGGTTGAGAAAATTTCAGGATACTCCGTTATTTCTTGTGGGTGATTAACAGACGGTGTACGTGTAAAACCTCTGGTGCTGACCATTTCAGACAGCAGATAAAAGATAAATGGGAGGTAGGAATACTAATGAGTTTCTCCTATATATACCTTTACTGGTCTTTATACACACATATAAATAAATATAGACTATAGAATAATGTCATTTACAATGCCTTTTTTTTTTTTTTCTTTCATAAAACCACAGAGTATATTGGAAATCTGAGAACTGAAAAATTACTTTTGATGGAATCTCAGCTGAGTTTGCAAGACTGTTTGTTTAGATACTGGTCATTAATATTCTGCCTAGGATTACAGGGGGATGGGTTGTATTGACCCCGTAGCTCCCTTGTTAAAGGTAAAGGTTTCTCACATGTCTCTGTTAGACCAAGTGTACTGTGACAACTTCTTTATTATGATTGCTGGGCAACTGCACCTCACCCTGATGTACGTTGTTTCATACTGTTATGAATTATCTTCAGTCAACACAAATTTAGTGCAATTATAATGCTCATTTCCTGTAAAGTAGCAGATATCTGAATAAAGGACCTGAATTTCCATTAGAATGAGGTCATAAAATGTGAAAACATTAGCAGCAAAGCAAGTGATAGGACTACATCAGGTAGAATAGTCTCCAGAATACAGAACAACCACCAGTTAATGCAAATAAGAAAGTTAGTTCTGCTGGGTCAGGAGGTCATTCCATGATAATGTTTATTTCTTTTCTGCAGATTCTGCATCACCTACTGTCATAGTTTGTCTGCCAGTTCTTACATGTCTCTCACTCCTTCTCTGTGGACTCTCAAAACCTGCCTGGATGTGATCCTGGGCCCCCTGTCCTGGGGGGGGGGCTGCTTTAGCAGGAGGGTTGCACTCGATGATCTCCAGAGGTTCCTTCCAACACCATCCATTCTGTGATTTAGCTTCAGGGTTGGCTACTAGACTGAGGCAGGCGGCTACAGCATTTTGTGAGACTCAGGGCATGAGATGTCTGTAACTGCTCATGTTTTCTGGCTCTGTTTGTGACTGCCTGGATAGCCTTGGTTTTCTTAAAAACAGAGGGAGGCAAAAGTGGGATTTTATTTGTGTGTGGCTGTAAGATCAGGAGAGGAGTTATCAGACACTGCAAGTTTCTGTTTAAAAGACTTTAGGGAAATAATTGTTAGTAACAGCAGTTATTGTAACAGTGCAAACGTTTGCTGGTTCCTCATAACTAAATTGTAGTACTAAACAAGTGTTATAATCAATGCCAAAAGAAATGTGAGGCTCAAAAAAGAAGTTTTTGAAACAGTAAGGAGCAAACAAAAATGTGACAGTCGTGAGACCTGCAACATTTGTAAAAATGTACTTTCTATGCATTTAAAATTGCTTTATTATTACATTAATAATGTTCAAACAGAACTAGTCTCTTGGTCTATTGTAAAACCCTGTTTTAATTTGGCTGGTTGCAACAGAGCTGCTAATTTTTGCAATGGTAGATGAAAACCTATTGAAAAGGAGGAAAGGTCCCTCCTTTGAGCTGGGTTTTGTTATTATTGAGTGTGATTGCCATTCTTGGGTTGTTTCTTATCAGCCCAGCTCCTGGGTTGTGCCACAAACAGTCCCAAACTCTTCCATAGCTGTTTTCAGAAGGTGATGTGACTTAAAAGCTGGCTGTTGTGTTTTAACAATCAAATGAATTACTTGAAGTGGACTCCTAAGCAGTAAATCTGAACAGACATATAATTTCAGGTTACATTTTATATGTTACTGATAATTACAAAGTGCAGTTAAAAAATGGTTATTAGTGATTTGTTATCTACACTGCAGCATTTAAAATGCTGTGAGGAGAAGGGGAAAAAATAAGCTGGTTGTGCAGTATTTTGGGTATGTAACAGGGTTCCTGAGTTGAGAGGAAGTGTACGAATGCCCAAGGCAGAACTCCTGGCAGCCAATAGTGACATGAAACCCAGTGGTTTTCGTACAGCTGGACTAAGTTCTGTCCTAAGTGAATCGTCTTTTCCCTGCTGCAATTTATTTGTGTTCCAAAGATGGCTGAGAAGAAAAAAATAATAAAGTGATGTATAAACAAAGCTTGTTATATTATGTAGAATGGATCCTGTGGATTCCAGGGTAAGAGCAAAGGCAATAGTTATTATGTGGCTCACTTCGAAGTGCCTTGAAAGAAACCCTTCTGAGGGAAAACCTGTTCATACAGGCTTGTAAACTGTGAGCTTAGAGCCCTCTAGTGTCAGCGTTTCTGTGAGATACAGTAACTATCTACACTACTGTAGTCCAGTGGGACCTGCACAGGATTCTCACCTGTGTCAGTAAACAGCTACCAAGACAATCACTTTCTTCCATCTACTTGTTTATTGATTTTACTATTTAACTAGTCTTAAAAACTGTCTATTTGTTTTTGAGAGCTATAACTGATATCATTCATCTCAGTTTTAAGACAGGTTTACTTTGGAGCTCTTCCCCGGTCTGTCAGTGAGATAATTCAGAGCTAAGATAGGTACTGTGTAAAGGAAAAATTAAGAATCCTTTAAGGCTGGTCTCCCTACATCCACTGAAGGTCTCTGTTTTTCACTTGCTCCGTGTCTTGTTTTGGAGGGTCCCTGCACATCCTTCCATTTGCTCTTTCATACTCAAAGCAATTTTCAACTGCTTCTTCTCTTGAACTGAGGGTTCCCATTTGCTCCTTGCCAGCACTAAGACAGTATCTACGGTACAGATCCTTCCTTCTCCAAGGGAGGGTCTCCAGGATGTCTGAGGACACAGGTTCTGCATGCCTCCAGGGTTTGCACTGGCTTATGTTTCCTGCTTATGTTTCCCTTCCTTGCCCCCCCCCAGAGTTTGTCCATTCCTTTGCTTCTCTTTACTCATGTTTTTTGTTTTTTGTTTGGTTTTTTTTTATTTGTTTTATTCTTCTTATGCTACCAAACTCTAGGTTGCCTTTGGCCTCTCTTGCCCATGTCCTTATCAACTCTCAGTCTTCCCATGTACCACATATTATGTGTCTCGTTTCCTTCTTCCTCATCATATTATTTTTTTTCCCTCTTTCAGTGAGTTGTATGAAGTAGTTGGTGGCAAAGACTTAGTAGATTTTTCCAGGGAAGAGGGCAGTTACTGGGATGCTGAAATACAGGCTTTGCATGGAAAAACAACCAATCATCTTGAAGCAACATGCGGGGGGGATTCTGTTATTTCAGTGGGTTAACTGTGGACAAGGAGCTGTTGTGGATCGAAGTAGTGCATAGTCATTGATTTTATATTATAGACCATCTCTTTTCTCTTCTGCAGAATGAGTGTGAGAAGATAATTTCTTAGCTTATCTGGGAAAAGTTTCAAACTTGTCTCTTCCAAGAGACTTTGTCACTCACCAAACCAGTCAGAAATTCACAAAGAATCCCAGCATGGTGGGGACTGGAAGGGACCTCTGGAGATCATCTGGTCCAACCACCTGCTCCATCAGGGTCACCCGAACAGTGGCCCAGCATCGCAGTGTCCAGGCAGGTTTGAAATCTCTCCAGAGAAGGAGACTCCACAACCTCTCTGGGTAGCCTGGGCCAGGCTCTGACACCCTCATGGCAAATAAGTTTCTCCTCCTGTTCATCTGAAGCCTCCTGGGTTCCATTTTGTGCCTGTTGCCCCTTGTCCTGTTGCTGGGCACAACTGCAGAGAGACTGTCCCCATCCTCTTGGCCCCTACCCTGTTCATAAACATTAATAGGATTCCCTCTCAGTTTTCTCCAGGCTAAACAGCCTTAGGGCTCTTAGCCTTTCCTGATCAGCCTTTCCTGGTCCAGCTACTGAAGCACTTCTTCAGTAGCCATGCTGCATTGGGAAGCCCAGTGGGTTAGGTGAAAAGGAGGGTACAGAGCAGAATGCCACGTGGGAAGCAGGAGAGCCTAAGGACTGGAGAAACTAGACAGTGAAGTAGCAACTTGTCAGCTGGAATCTGGGAGGAGGTAGGGATGTTTTCCAGCAAAAAGTATGCTATGAGTGATTTTCAGGGAGAACCCAGAGCTCACCTCTGAGCCTGGGAGTATGTGGGTGGTTATTGTTGTGTTACTGTGAAAGCAAACAGGGGAGAGAGCAGCCTAAGCTGCTGCAGGGCACCTGCAGAAAGCCTGTGTTGTTAATCCCTCTACCAAGCTGTCTAAACTCCAGGCTAGGAGAAAGGTCATCACCTTTCATTTTTTTCCTGTTCCCCCTGCTGATCCTCGAGCAGCCATCTGTAAATTGTGTAAAACATGTTGCTTGGTGTTATACAATCTATGCAATCAGATCTGTGGTGGCTGTTTCAAGGTAGTGTGTAACCAAAGCTGCAGAGTGACCCATCAAAGCTTGCAAATTTACAACAATGCAGTTTAAGGGTTGCGCGTGTTTCAGTGGGCTCTAAAATATGAGACTAACTGGTCTGGAGTATTTTGTCTGCCAGGGAAAGAGCTTTCAGAGCTACAAATTATGTACAGACTCCAAGATGTACTTGCTTACTGGAAGCTCACTAATGGGTGGCACCTGAAGTGATGTACTTGGAACACTTGCAGTATTTGCTTTTCAGTGCCTTTCACCCAAAGCGGTATCACAGCTCTGCAGGGGTGTGGGTACTACAGTCTACACTGACTTTTGACCTGGAGCTACTGAAAAATGGCTGTAGGAGGATGGGAAGCAAATATTTTTACAAGGCCAGCAAATCTCACGTGAAGGATTCAGTGAAAAGTCAAAGGAGACACGCTGTAAGATGCTTAAAATTTATTAATCATCGTTTCTTTTTTTTTTTAATAAGAAATAAAAATAAAACAATATTCCAAAACAAAATAGCAGAAGATATCCCACACCCAGGTAACGTGACTAAGGCTAAGAAATGAGATAACATAAATTCTGAAAGAAATAACCCAATAAATCAATTTTCTGAAAACAAAATAAATAGCAATGGTTCAACTTTTAAATGCTTCCTAGGAAAGATTTTACATATATTATTATTAATTATTAACTTTTGTTTACAAAAATCCTTCATATGCCCCTGTTGGCAAAAATATATATATATACTTCTTCTGTAAACAGTTAACCACAAACAAAAAATATCCATATTTTCATACAGTTACTATGTTGATGGTGTTATGTAAACAAAGAGTAGTGTGCAGCAGTTTCTCATGATAGGATTTCTCTCTTTTTTCTCATGAGAATATATAGGGAAATACGCCCATCACAAATTGTTCAAAATATTGAAGTTGCTAGTATGGCTTTCTGCAGGCTAAGATTTCCTTAATGCAAAAAAAGAGAAAGAAACAGAGAGGAACTGTTTTCCTTCTGGTTTATTTGTTTGTTTTCTGACTTCAGCTTTTGATTTGTCAGTGAACTGGAATCAAACCGTTATAAAAAATGGTCAGTCTACGTCAATGGCAATATTAGATGTTGTCAGGTGTCTGGATGATGCCACCACAGGCAAGCTTCAAGCCAGAAAAAGAATGTTGTTCTCATACTAGACTTTGTGGAAGTGCAAACCCAGCTCGGGGTGTTGTACAGCCCTTCTCGGGAGACAAACAAACAAACAGAAAATGTCAAAATGACCCTATGCCAGTACCTCTGAAAGTGCGAAAGAGAAGAGGTGATAAACAATGGAAGATCTATTGGTAATGAAAACTGAAACAGTGTAAATAGAGATATTGAGTTTGTGTGCAGAAAATATCATTGGTTCATCCAACATTTTAGCTGCTTTTGACACTTTTGTAATTTTAAGTTTTAAAGTTTTTTTTTAATTATTATTTTTTAAAGTTTTAAAAGTTTTTAAAGTTTTTTGATGACTTCTCTCTAGCTCTCATTTTAGCCTTTCACTTGTTCCTGAGAGATCTTTGTCTGCTGTGTTTCCTGTTGGATGCTGCCTTGGGGAATGCAGTCAGCACTCACACAGTTGCATTTCTCCACGTAGGTGTATGAGTGCTCAAGGAAGGTTCCGTCACTGCACGTCAGAGTCACCTTTCTTTGGCTGGTCTTGATTTCCTGACAGCAGGAGCATTTATGTTCCATCGTGTTTGCCTCTAGAGAATATCTGATTGCAAAACCAACAAAAGAGGAAGGTTCAGTAATTATGTGAAAAATACCACTGCCCCTCCCTTCCATTACTAAATATAGCCAGAAGTCATGTGCTTGCCTGTGGGCTCAGTGTTGCCATTCTTACAGTATTGTTGTTCAAATACAAGTAAGTTACTTGCCATTGTAAAAATAGATGGATCTAGCTCTTCATTAAGGCATAGAAAAAGTAAATTAATTAATCCAGGTGACATATGAAGCCAGTCCAAAATGAGAAAATAATGCAAAGCAAACAGCCTCACTTTTACATGGGCAAAATCAAAACTTGGATCTATCCACTGCGCCCCTGAACAGGCTGTTAAAACATTATGAGTTTTGAGGCAAATATGCTAGTACATCATGTCTGTTAAAAATGCTGGTTAGTGCCATGGAAACAGCTGATGACTGGGTGGATGTTGGACATATTAGAAAACCACTTGCTTTGTGCAACTTGTGTAAAGTGGAGAAGACAAGAGCCCATGACTGTGCCACTTACCGTGAGTAACCATCACAGCTGCCTTCACAGTACGTCAGCTCAACAGGCGCAGGAGATACACATCCATTATATTGGATGACCCTAGCTGTGTTGTGCTTCATACAACCTGAAGTCACAAAGCAAGGGAAAACAGGTTAAAATGCTTGTGCATATAAACAGTAGATATCTCGTATGATAGACAGTTTGTAGTAGAAAACTGAGATGGATGGAACTGAAATAGGGAATTAGGTCCCAGTGAATTTCTCTCAGTTGCTAAGGGCCAAAAGACTACTTTTTGCTGCTTGTGTTTTCAACGAAGGAAAAAATCCCTTTTGCTTATACAGCATTGGGTGGGAGGCAGCAATTAAGAGCAGTACTGTGGTAGCTGCTCAATGCACACCCACCTCCCAGGACTGGCTTGGCTTGCTTTCTTAAAGAGAATGTATCTGTGGAAGCTGGAGAATAGTCATAGTCCTGCCCTTCCCTCAGAAAGGCTAACATTTAACAGCAGAGGGAGGGAAAATTCCCCATGTCTGTGTTTGCCAAGGAACATGCTAGAAGTGTTCTGTTCCTTTTTCTTTTTTTTTGTTTTTTCCACCTGCTTCGTTTCTCACCACAGTGTGAGGCAGTTGTCCAAACTTTGGTCTGGTCACCTCTCCTCTCTGTGCATTACCATGCAAGATGGACTAATATGCTAAATAAGGCACATATTATCATGACTAACTCTTAGCAAAATTATCATTACTTACTCCTCAGATGTGGTCGACACTCTTTACAGCAACCATCCTCAGATAACCTGATGTCATCCTGGAGTGGGAAAACAGAAAAAGATAACTCAGGTTTCAGATCTGCGTACTGAAGCAGAGGCTTGCCCTTCTTCCTAGGATTTTCTGGCACCAGAAAGTTTTATGTATTTACATGGAATCTAATTTCAAGCAAAGCTAAATATTAAGAGCACATAACTGCTTCAATTCAATAATAATAATAATTCGAAGCTGATTTGAGAGGGGCTGGAACTACTTTGCTGTCATTGGAGTTCTGTAGTAAAATTTCAGAAATAAACTTGTAGCACATGTGGGATATTTTGAGCTACCAAAGTCAGTACATGTGAAGGGTTATGTCAGACAGGGTAACACAGTGAAATAACTGACTCCCCAAACATGTGGGGCTGTTTGTAATCTACCCTGAAGCTGTACCAAGTTAAATGCTTATGTGAACTGAAGTAGCTTATTTTCCTTCACCTTTGCTCTTGAGTGAATTCTGTAAAAGAATTTATAATCTTAACTACTTTAGGAATAAAAATACCATTGTTTTTTATTAAGATTCTTTCTTCTAGGTCACCTGACACTTTTAGGAATCCAAAACTTTGGACCATACACTTTTCTCTAGTGCCCAGTCCTCAGTGAGGACTGATATGTCACCCATTTTAATATTGATTCACTTTTCTGAAACAAACTTTGATGGGAACCCGACTGGGAGAGGATAAAATGAGAACTACATCCTATTTGATGCTTCTCCTTGGTGTTTTCATTGGACACCACAATCCTTCTATCACTGGTGTTAGCCATGGCAACCTTTTCAAACGTGAGACCTGGTAGAAAAGTACTTACTGGATCACAGTCATCAGGGTTGAAGGCAGGACAACTTCTCTCTGAGACGACTTGAATGTACTGGCCATTGTGTTTTTCACATCTGTAAGTTGTACAGTTATTACCAGGTGGACTCCAGAATTCTCCAACCTGAAAGTAGTCAAAATTAAAAGGAATAAAAATCTTCTTACATTACAATGGAGCAAAAAAAAATTCCCAATGTCTGTTCCTTGCTGCCTACTGATTGACTATTCCAAACCATTTCCTTGGATTTCAGCTCATAGTTACTTGTCATATAATTATATTACTCTAAGTATGATTATTCTTTTTCATTAATGATATTTTTACCTGGACATGGGCAAAATTTTGTGTGACTAGGATAAGTATCTGGACTCATTTGGAAAGATTAATTTGTGTTTCCATGGGTTTGGCATCAGAATTTATGGGTATGTCCATACAGATACATGTCAGGATTTCTTCTGCCTCCACTCACTCATCCTGTCCTAAAGCTCTCAGCTGACTTGAGATTAGCTGTTTGGAGCAGCAAACTGCTTCCCCACATGAAATTATCCTTTGCTGGGTGCAGAGCTGAAGACAAGTAAGGGCCCATTGCTTTCACTTATGTATTTCACTGTGCTGGTTTCTGAAAGCCATCGTTCACTGTCACAGATGTTTCTAGAAGTCTTAGGACTGGAGTTTCACCACTCAAGGTTCTGTTCAAGCTGTGTGAGACAGTCTATTCCCTGCCTAAGTAAGCATTTGTCTAACATGAGAAAAGATGCAGCAGATAAATGTGACAAAGACGAGGGAAGAGTGCAGACTAGCAGAGTCCACCAAGAGAGAGCTAAGCCAAGGGTAATTACATGAAGCACGTGTGTAATGTTGCCTCCCACAGTCATGATACAAGCTGCTGGCTTGCATGTGCCACAGCACTGTCCGGGTTCTGTCGTGTACTTATAACCCTGTTTGGAAGGAAACAGAGAAGAAATGACATTGAGTCAGGATGCTGATCTTAACTGGTGGAGATTGGAGTTGAGGGGGGGTAGGAATGACTGAGAGGAAAGCAGCACTCACCTCTGGGCAGTTTGTGTCACAGCTGACGTGCTTGCACTTGACAGTGGGGTGTGGGTAAGAGGATTCTGAGCAGGTACATTCTTCACAGGGGCCTGATGGAACAACAGCTCCGGGCTAGTGGAAATCAGAAAAAACCCTCATTAATGGTCAGCAGAAACAAGTTACTTTGTGTGTGTATGTTCAGGGGCAATACAAAACAAAACTCTGCATGGGCTAAAGGATCCTTAAATACCATTTTGGTGGTTTTGTACAAGCACAGTTTCTCTTGTTGGTAATATCATTTTGGGAATGAAATTCTGCTCATGGAGAAAGGTGAGCAGTAAATGCTTTTGCTTGCAGGGAGAGTGTTGATATGCTGACCTCAATTAAATAATGTTTTATCTTAAGCCTTTCTGCAAAATATAGTCCATGAAAGGAATCTCAAAGACTTTGCATTGTAAATCTATGAGAAGATGTATTTTTATAGTGAGTTACTCTGTGGACTTACTGCATAGTAGGTTTCGTTGACTACACAGCCTGGTCCTGTAAAGAAGGAAAAAAGATGGTATCAGAGTTGTAAGTTTTAAGAAGCAGAAGCATGTGGAAAAAAAACCTATTTCTCTTTAAAGTTTTTTGTATTCATAAACTTAGGAAAAAAAGCAGCTGTGTCTAGCATGTGAAGAAGGGGCATTGTACTTACTGCATTGAAAGATGGGACAACATCTTCCAGGCTGCACTATTGTGACTACTTCCTGTCCCTCCAAGCACTGAGGGGTGATCTCGGGGCAGAGGCTGGTGTTGCAGTCTGTTTTAAGAGAATGTAGAAAATAATGAACTCAGAATTTATAAATGAAAATAATTTTAGTTTGCATGAACTTCAGAAATTTCCCTATGTTTACACGACCCAGGGCAATGACTAATTCAATATTTTTGCCAAGCTGTTTTTAAAGTGAATCAGGTTTTCCAGAACCTTTGTAAAGCAAAGCATTGTCTGAGAACAACAGAGTGGTGACTGCTGGAAGAGACACTTTCAAAGAGAAATTTATACCCATTGAGAAATCTGGTGACTCTCAGAGGTTCAGGAACTTTCTTGAGCAGTTTGTAGAAGTTCAAGATTTTCAGTTATTTTTTTTATATATATATGTACATATTTATATACATACAGGTCTTTGAAACAGAAAATGCTTTGAATAATTTTAAAATATTGTTTCGGGTGGTGGCAGTAATACCAGTTTTCAGTGTTAAATTAAAGGGTATTTCCAGTTACTTTTCTGTGTCTAGCTATGTAAAATCTTTTCATCTTTAAATTTGCTCTTTTCAGGCATCTAGTAAATGCTTTGCTAATGTGAAGAAGTGGTCTTAGGGAGAAAAACTTCATGAAAACAGTATAAAGTATTTAAAAAAAAAGGGGGATAAATTATTGCTGTAGTTCCCCAAAATGAGTATAATGTGTTCTCTGAGATAAAGAACCAAGGCAGTACTTACAGCACTCAGTCCTGGTACAGCATGGATCTTCTGGTATCTGTACCTGGACAGGCATGGAACCTGGTTGATCGCAGGAGACTTGCTGTGTCAGAGGACATCTGTGTTTTGTACAGTGTACTTTAAGAGTATGTTTGTCACAGACACATTCCTGGCAATCCTCTGTCCATTCTTCTCCTGGCTATATAAAAAAAGATAAAAAGAAAACAGGAAGAAAAAATCATATATAAATTCAAGCAAAAATTATTCTGTATGCTTCTAGTTGACTTATTTGTACCCAATTGCATATCTGATTCCATCACCTTTTCATATTTCTATTATTTTAGGTTTTATAAGAAACCCTCAAACTGAAGCTAATGAGAAGAAGATACTGGGGGCCGTGGGAGGTTCTGAGGTCTAAAGAAGTAGGAACTATCAACATTATCAGCAACAGGTAAACTTTTTATCCATCTGGCCCTTCACCTTTAATAACTCTAGTAAGCCAAATTTGTGTAAATAAAAGAAGCACATATGGTGAAGTTCCACTAGTACCATCTTTTTTTTATATATTTTTAATTTTTTTTTTCCAGTATGTGAGGTGGTGGTTATTGAAAGAATATCCCATAACTTATTCTTAAATTTCTTAGGGAGTAATGTGGTTTCTGCTCTGGCACTCATAATTATCTTTAAGACTAAAAGGGAATGAACATCTGAAAAAAAAACCTAAAGTCTTCCACAACCTAAACAAAACTTTGTCTTGCTTCGCTTGTCTGTGCTTGATAAACCACATCAATTGTAATACTCACCAATCTAGATACTCCATTTGTTCCCCTACAATCTGAAAAGAAAAAAAACCAAAAACATAAAAACACAAATCCAGATTTACACCACTGAAAACTGATATGAAGGAGTAAATTTATGCATTTTTTGAGTACGAACACTGTGAAGATAATACTAACAAGAAAATGAGTATTCAGACTTCTGAAACGTAGAATTCTACCATCTTGGTAGATCTCATATAAGAAAAGAAGATGGACAAAAGATAATATTATTATTCAGTTTTTAAATGGGGAGACTAAGGAGCTTAAGGATGCTGGTTTGCCCATGATCTGAGCATGTAGAAGCTGGCAGTAGAACACAGGCCCTCCTGACTATCAGTCCAGACCTCTATTTCCCAAACTACCTACAAATTACTTACAGCATTCAGAGACACAGATGTGATCTGCTTTACTCAGGAGTGTCTTCCCTTCAGGACAGTAACAGCCTTCAGTTACTCCATAGCCAGGAAGCTCAACAAAGCTAGAGTGGGAGGAATGTAGATATTTGAGTACAGTGTTTTTGCAGTGAAGGAGAAGAGAGAGGCATGTGCAGAATGTCATCATGTCAGGTACAAGGGAAGACAGAAGAATTTACATTTTTTGAAGTGCATGCTCAGAGCTGACTAACATTTATAAATTTTGAATAAACTACCCAAATCCACGAGATATTTCACTACGAAATTATTCCATTTTCTAAAGGAAGTAGATATGTAAAAATAGGAAAGAAAGAAAAAG
Source organism: Chloroceryle aenea (assembly GCA_013399075.1). Classification (NCBI taxonomy): domain Eukaryota; kingdom Metazoa; phylum Chordata; class Aves; order Coraciiformes; family Cerylidae; genus Chloroceryle; species Chloroceryle aenea. Next base: position 1,398,027 of record VWZY01003453.1, read on the forward strand.
AAAAACAAAAAAGAAAGAAAAATATAAGAAGCTGTTTTTAAGTTTTGGTGGTTTTTCCCTTCCCATACCTTTGGTCACAGGTAGCAGGATTAATTGGCCCACATGGCTTGTATACCATATGTGATGGACAGTTGTATGCTGTATGGAAAAAAAAGAAGAAAAAAGATCAGAAATTGACAGTAGATGCATTTTTGCAGCAGAAGTTACTACAGCTCTGCTACCTACATCTGCAACTTCTGTGAGTAAGGACATTGCTGTGTTTTTGTAGAGAGTAGTCAAGTGTTAGTTGTAAGATACATTTACGGAGTAAACCACTCAACCATTTCTCACACAGAGATTTGGGTTCTGCAATACTTACGGCATGTGTTGTTGGTGTTTCCTCTCCAGTCAATGCAGACACCTCTAGCAGCACACTCTGTAGCATAGATTTCCAAACTGGAGCACTGCACGGATTCCTCAGTTACACGACATCCATCAAAAACACAGCCTTTGAAAAATGGTTCTGGTGGTATCACGTCATGGCATGGTTCAAAAACCCTGCAGACAGAAAAGAAACCAACCCCCTTTTGTGTTACTCAGTCATTATAGAAAACCTGTTCCCATCAGTGCTTCCCTGTTAATGGCATGTGACACTCCTTCAGGCTAATAATCTGATAGATAGATTCAGGAAAGCAATGGTTAGGAAATTTGGAGCTTTATTTTTTCTCTAGAAAGGCTAATGGTCATTGCCTAAAGATGACATAAGCCCATGTGGTTACAACCCAGGGAGTTTGAATTTTAGGGCTTGCTGGTTTCCTGGTTTTCTGACTTCATCTCTCCTTGCTTGGGTATCTTTGGCATGCAAGACATTAGAGCAGGGACTTTTGCAAAAGACTTCTTCTCTCTATATATCCTGTCATTAAGCTGACATTTTCATATACTAGGGCTATAGCTCTTACTTTTACTGAGACAGTTTTATCTAGAAAGAGTGAATTAATTGTTGTCGTTTTTTTTTCTTACTTGCTCCAGATAAGCTTGCAGAGAGGAGGCGTTTCACATTGAGGCTTTGGTGGAGGTGTGGTGACAACTGGGGGCACTGGTACTCCATGGCATGTCTTGTTGTCATCAATGATCCAGTGATGAGCCATTTGGGGACAGGAAGAAATCACCTTACCATTTGGTAAGCGGCATTCATCTAATTTGTTATTTGTACACGTTCCTGGAAGAGATGAGTTAGGTGAGTCTCATAAGCCACATCAGAGATGCACAATACATTATTGTGTTCATACCAAGTTTAGACTTGATGTGCGCATGAAATGTATAAGGTGCCTTGCTTCATAGGGAGTACTTCATAGGAAGTGATTTCTTTACAGTTATATGAACTTTAACTTAGGTTAGGGATAAATCAAACAAACCTAAAACCCTACCACCAAAGAGAAAAAAAAAGCCCCAAAACTACATTACTAAAATGTTGAGCTTTTGATCCTAGAGAATTTGAAGAGCAGAACTCTCTTCACTTCCATTTTACTGCTGTTTAAAAATTTCTGTCAGCCATGAGACTGCACAGCCAGAGTGGGTGAGAACAGCCATGGTGGGCTGGGGAAAAAGTCCCACCTCCAATTATTTCATCTTCTCTTACCACACTGTCCTTCGGTGTTGTTGCCAAATTTGCTGTATGGGAGTTTCACAGAGAAAATCAGCCCACTGAAGGTCACAGTTCCACCAATCTCTGGTATTTCAACAATCATGTTGATGCCAAGTGTGGAGAAAGAAATGCCATCTTTTTTGAAGCCTGGTTTGACAGCCTTATGGTTGTAATACATCTGAATGTAGGGTTAAAGAGAAACAACACAAATTCAGAATAATATTCTTTTTAAAATTATATTTAATCTTCCTAATCATGCATAACTCCTTGTTGTGCTTCACACCCAATGCCCATTGGCATTGCAATACCAGCACATGTAGGGATTAATATCTCAGCTCATATAAATATATTGCTACAACATGATAATAATCTAAGTGGCCTCTACGTCCTGTGTTTCTGCAGATTGTGTGCTAGTGCACAACATCCTAAATCCAAGTATTTTCTTTGTATCTTTCATCATTTTGTTTACTGTAAACATTTTTCATAGGCAAATGGGTGGTAGTTTTCTTTAACTGCAGAAATATTCCTGCAGTTATTGTGTAATAACTTTGCTGCTAAACCACACTGTCCTACGTGTTGCTTGAGCATCATCAGAGTTATCTGAAGTCAAACTGAAGTCAAGTGTTCCTGGTGCCAGTTTTATGTAGCAGTCGTATTTGTTAATCCAAGCTCTTCCATTTGCACCTCCTATCTTATATGAGCTGATGAAGGTGGACATATTTGCTTAGTAACTTTTTTGTGAGGAATTTTTGTTTCTTCTTGTTGAATTGGGATAAAATAAGAGTTGAAACTGCCAGTCACCATTCCTTTTCACAGGGACTAAATATTTTAGGATGCCATTCTGAGGGGAGATAGGGAGAACTTGGCGTGGCTCTGCAGCAGGAGAGGTTGTATTGAGATGAACTTCTCTGTGACCTCCAGTTAACTAATAAATTCCCCAGCATGACAGTGGCACCGACTTCTTGTTTTCACTCACTCACCAACACTCGTTTAGGACCATGAAGGTGAAGTGACACCTCTAGTCACCACTTGTCTTCAACTCTACCTGTCTTTCCAGCAGGGAATTGGATGAGAAATCATATCATGGCTCTGTCTGGTGTTTGCAGAGGAAGAAAATAGACAAAACAGTGGAAAAAAAAACCAAAACATCTATCTTACCACATTGGTCATCACACCATTCACAGGTTCACGGGTCAGCACCACTTCTGCAGATTTGTAGAAAATAATAATGGATTTAGGGCAGGAAAGTCCATCTTTTGCATTGCAGTAATAATTGTCAATGTAGACACGGAAGTTGTCATATTTAGGTACAATCTGTTTCACCAGGACGTAAGTGCAGTTTTCAAGGAAAGTATAGTAGGTTCCATCAAAAGTAACATAATGAGGATCACCCCATCCACTGCACACACCTGAGAGAGAAAATATTTAGAAGATTAATGAAGAAGACAGAATCAAGAAACTAAAGTGGATATGCTACCATTTATAGAGCAACCCTAAGAAAATTAAATGCTCGTATAATCTGTGAAAAGATTTGCATAATTCAAAAGAACTTCCTCCTTGATCTACTGGTGCTTACATTGACATTCGTAGTGATAACAGCAGCCGTTTTCATCAGGTACCAGTACTGCTGGATATTTGTTGGCACAGGTAATTTCCTTTACAGGTGGGCAGTGCATTGGAATGATCTCTACAACGTTGTCTCCCTTACAGACAAGTTCTGTACAGTTGGATAATTTGAATCTTTGTCCAGGCTGCAAAATGAACAAAAATTGCTGTCACACAGGTTTGCAAACAGATGAGAAGCTTACTTGGATTCTTAGTTTAATGAGATAATGTCTCCAGTAGTGGGACTATTGAAACAGAATTTAGTATGTGTTAATTGGCGTTAGTCTGTGGTACTAATGATTTGTATTGTTGACCGGGGATATTCATAATTCTGACCATAATATGGTAGATCAGAAACTGGTTTACTTTCCATATCTGAAGCAAAATGAAAAGTCTTCACTGACAGTACAACATTGTCATTATTCCCTAATTTTTTTTTTTTTTTTCATGCTAAGAGCAAGCAAATAAAACATAGAAAGAAGGCACATACACATTTTCTGTCACATCTATTAATGATCAGTAGCAAAACTAGTTCTGGCAAACCCCATGCGAAATATAGCAAATACTTCCTCTCTGCTATTAAACCAACAATGATATTTAAATAATCAAAACAGAGAAACTACCTACCTGTAAGGGTGGGTAACTAGAAGAAACACAACCGTGGAACGGAGCACTTGTGCTAGTCAGAGGAGTCGATGTTGTTACCGTAGACCATTCAGAAGAGGTAGTGGTGACAGGAGTAGTAACATTACACTCTGCAGTGTATCTTTCAACTCCACATGTTGCATTACAGATGGCATAAAATCTACAGCCATCACTATCTGTTATGCTGTAAATAAAATCACCTAAATTAAAAAAAAAAAAAGATAAAAAGGAAAAAATGAAAAGATTAAAAATTAAATAACACAATACCAAATATCAAATTAAAAATTGTGAATATTTTGATAAGAAAAATATGATGAAAAAAAACCACAAAGCATTAAATAGTAGATGTATAGATTGAAAAAAGGGTGCAAAACTAACCAGGTGAATAAATAGAATCGCCAACTTTACAGAAACAAGGTGTTGATACAGGTGTGGTAGTAACGGGGGTAATACTGGTGGAAGTAGGTAATGCTGTAGTGGTTGGGCAGCTGGGGTTCGGGATGCAGCAGAGGACACGGATCTTGTAGTTGAGGCACATCTTATATTTTCCAGTCTGGTCTTTGTTCTTGCACACCAGACCAACGTTGACGTTGCACTGCACGACCTGTCCGACCTGTTGGATGGGAACGTCGGGGAAGTTCTCTGCCTGGCACTC
>VWZY01003454.1:7468-41283 GCA_013399075.1 Chloroceryle aenea
GGCGCAAGCGGAGGGGCTTTCTATACCGCCGAAGGGTGAGCGCCTCAAGCGGAGAGCGGCCCGGGCCCCCTTCGCCTCCAGTCCTTGCAACCGCTCAGCCCCACTGCCCGCAGGACATGTCTCGGGGCCCCCTCGCGTGTCACAAACTCACGCACACCCGTCCACCACCANGCTTTGCTTTACAGCAGAGAACTTCCCCTAAAAAGAGAAGTTCAAGCCTTCATCTAAAATATCAACCTCTACAGCTCACAGATAAAGCACGGTTTTCTCTCATATACCAGTGACAAAATACTGAGTTTACTGCACCCTATTCTTTCATATAAAACAACCAACAATGAAACATGACCAAAATGGTTATGAGGGATTAAAAACCAAATTGCCACTGTTAATCCAGCAAACCCTTTTAAACCAAAACATTTCCTTGAATAGATACTTAAGTGAAGTGACTGCCTTGCATTATATTCTGCCAGTGTCCTTCTTAAATGTAGATGATGAAACAACCCAATTCCTGAGAGATGACAGTGTAGAAAAAGGTCACACTGTTTCCCTTCAATTTTAGTCTCACAGGGAAGATGCAATCTGGATCAGTTACGGATCGTATGCTCAACACAGAACAATTTCACACCTTTTGTTGTTGTTTTCAGAGGGAAAAAATATAAAATACAAAATTAATCTACAGCAGCCTTCTCAGAATTCAATCACAATTTTACAGTCATCAACCTCTATGCAGAAATTTTAAAAGTTGAGGTCCATTCATTCTTTAGCACTCCACAACACACTTCGTGTTCCATCAAGCCCAGCACCAGGCTGCTTGTTTGAAGCATTCTTCAGAGCTGCAGTAGCTCTTTCACATTCGTTACTAAGGGAAGTGAGTTTAGCTCTTTCCAAACAAATCTTCTGCTGTTGTTTTGTGGCATGACCCATATTTAAAAATAACTACCTGAATTATAACCCAAACTGAAGTAGCTCTCTGTTTTTAAGAAAACCACAGCCCTACAGAAGATACATCATCACCATTACAATTACTGATGTTCACCATAAAAAGAACTCACAAGAGCCATGCCTCTGTAAGGAAAGTGTCAAAGCTCAAAGAGGAAAATCACTGCTGGGCTCTATTAAAAAAAAAAAAAAATTCTGAAAGCACAAGAGAAACCAAATTAAAATGAAGAATGAAGCGGCAGGTGAAGCTGACAACACTTCCACCAGAAGTATCCTCAGATATTTCTGTTGGGCAAGGAAGAGGAAACTCCTCCTGTCCCATAAGTCTCTGTACGGGCAGGACATACCCAAAGCCAACACTTAACAGTGGATGCAGCTGATTGGGGGAAAAAGAAAAAAATACACCTTGTCAAAAGACAAACAAAGCCCCATGATGTGATTCCACCATGTTCCTGAGTATAAGCTAAACAGTACTGGGACTTCGGAGACCTCCAGTCTAGAGTCTGCACAGGGGCATGAGAGGTACTGCAAATCTGATGCTGGCCACTGAGATACCGGGTGAGATGAGCCCAGGCACAGGAGGGGAGGAAAAACAAAAAGGCAAGAAAAAAAGGCATTTTAATGAACCACCTCCTAGTAGCTTGAAGAGATGGTGAGTAGCTGGAGAGTAAAAAATGGATGTCACAGGAAAAAGAAATGGCTCATCAGGACTTTACTGAACTCTTTACTGAACTTCTGTTTAGCCCTGTACACCCGTGCAGTCATTTGTGAACCCGAGGCAGGGGGCAGCAGACGCGAGACCTCTGCTACAAAACGTGTGTGGGTTCACATGCAGAAAAATACACATCATTTCACAAGTGGCCTCATCTTCAGTTACACTGGATGCACTAAATACCAAATGGTGAAACATAAACACCCAAGACACTACGTTTTGACAAATACAGGCTTGGAGGGTTATGTAAAAATACACTGAAAAGTGATTTTGCAGGGATAAAATTCAAGGGCCAGAACCTTCCCTGTGTACACACTCACCAGTCTCTATCAGGCCCTGATCTGAACTGGGAATGATCCCAGGTACCACCAGCAGTTGTCCCTCGCTCTAGCTGACCAAATGTGGTTAGTGGGAAATACCTAGGTACAAAGTAGATCTCGCCAACACCAACACACACACTTTGGGTCCCATCAGTAGCTAGGCTTGGATACACAGCCTGCCCAGTAGCTGTCCTTGAATTCCTGCTCCCTCCCAGTTGCCTCGCACACACACACAGGCCTCAGCTGACCTTCAGATTCCATGGTATCTCCCATCATCAGCCTGAACCTTCTGGTTTGATACTTGCCCCGGGGACACATGTACCTGCACATCCCCACTGCTGGCACCTCTGGCACACCAGTCCCAGGACAGAATTTGTGTAGAGCATGGCAGGACCCGCTCCTTCCCACAACGTCTGAGCTTTACATTTTCCATCCCATTGTATGGAAGTTACTGAAACCTACTATTAAAAATCACCTCTGCATTTCTGGAAAGTAACTAGATTTTCTGTGATGCCAGTGCAACCCCTGAGGAGATTCACGAGAAAGAGGGATCTATGAGCTCTTCAGTAGCACAGCACTTGGAGAAACAGCGGCTCAAGTTTTGTTCATTTCCTTCTTTACTTTGGGCTATTCAGTAGCTCTTCCTTGCCTAGGTTCCCTGTTGTATAAAATGAAGGGAAGTTTACCTAGGACCGGTGCAGAGTAATAAGCCGTTCGGATTGTGTACGTAGCCGACCAGTGCTCGGAGTAACAGGAGTACCAAAGACAGAAAGGCAGTTACAAGCATGTTCCTCGTTATGTTGCTGGTATAACTTACCAGATTCACCTTCTCTTAAGCCAATACCATTTTTCCCATTTCTAGTTCCAAAGTAAAACTGGAATGCAATTAAGTAAAAAACTGTGGCCCTGGGGTTTTACTTCCACAGGGAACAAGCAGTCAGCACTACACTACACATGCCCCAGCAGTGATCAAAAATAGAGTAAGGCGTATGTGTGAAACAGGTTTAACAAGCACAAATACACAACTTGCCCTCTTCCTCAGGGGTAAAAAGCAAAGTTAATCAGCCAAAGCGTTTTTTTGGTGCATTTTCTTTTTTGGTTTGTTTGTTTGAAGGTCTTTTCCTATGCCCCTCACAAAGCTGGACAGAACAGAAGTATTTACAGAGACCAAGTTAATTTTACCAAATAAACCAACGTTTGGAGAACTTTTTTTTTTTTTTTTTTTCCCCAAGCTCAGTGATCTAAGTTTCCTTTGAAAAAACATTTCATTTGGGGTATAAAGGTGTCAGATTTATCTCCAAATTCATGGTTGCTGATATCTTGGAATGATGAAGGAGGGACAAAGCTACTTCCCTGTTTTTAAAATGCCTACAAACTCTATGCCTTGCAGCACAGCCTCTGCCTTATTCCACAAGTTTATTTTGAGACAATCAACTTGGACTTTTACTTCCAATGTGTCCCATATCCCTGTGCCGTTCAACAACTACAGTGTTGCAAAATAGTACCTTCAGAGACTGCTAAGGCAGCATATTCATCCTGTTCCTGCCACTACTCTAGAGTTCCTAAAGAGTTAGGATAAAAGGGGGAGAGGAGAGGAAATACTAGTGCAAGAAACATGGCAACACTACTGCTTCCAAGAGCAGTAACTTCAGCTTGAATTTAGAAGCAGCAAACTGGAAAAAAGTAGCATGTCTTCAGTAGTTTGAAAAGTAAACCTTCTTTTGAGACTGTAGATGAAAAGAGAAATTTTCACAGCAGTGATATTTCACAAATCCAGAGTAACACTCCAAAGCTGACAAGAACAGGCCATAGGGAATGCTTCACTGTTAATGCTTCTCTGGAACAAGAGCTGCAGCACATCAAGCAGTCCTTGTTACAGCATAAAGACTGTAAGCCTCTCAAGTACAGGAAACAACACACAACCTTCACCATTTCTCTTAAATGACAAAGGACTTTGAACCAAAGTTTGGAATTGCAAGGAAAAGCACATACATGGTATTTCTCTAATGAAAGAAAAATAAAAGATGTTAAAAAAAAAAATCTGCTGCTTAGCTTTAGGAGATGTAGTAAAATCCCCCCCTTTACGCTTCTCTAAAAGACACGCTGAGGAGGAGCCGTAAATCAGTACTGTTTGATTGTACAGAGACACTATTTAATTAAGGAAAACATTCAGTTCTTATTGCAAGCCTTCTCCATCTCAGTGATTCCTGTATCTCAGAAGTCCTTTCCTCCCAGCCTTTTGCTGCTCGTTCAGTGTCGCCGAATGTGAATGCAAAACTTCTTACTCCAGGAAACACGGGGTAGGGTTTGTTTGGGCTATTTTAATTTGCTTGAACTTGGGGCTTTGAACCACGCACTTATAAATTTCAGACTAAGCTGCAACTATTCTTTGTTGTACTCAGAGATCACAATAAAGCTTCACTAGGGACTTAACCACTGCATTACTAAACAATCCAGGTGTTTTAGTTGTGTAGAGAACTGTTAACAGGAGAGGGGAAACACACAGGTAACAGCTGCATATCACAAAGCGTGCAATACAATCAGAAAAGAACTTCCAGCTAGCACTGAAAATCGTAACTAGTATCTGAGGACACACATGATATCACAAGTCATACTTCCAAACAAACTCAAGTTAACAGAAGGTACTTTATCTTTGCCATTGCAATACAGGTAGTTTTTTATTTTGCTAATATGTTCTAACATGTGAAGGCAACTGGCTGATAAAAAATGTTGGGTGTTTTTATAACCACAGTCATTTCCATTAAAGTTTAAAATTGGAGTACTTTTCAAAATGAAGCACTTTTTTCTTTCTTATGTGCAAAGATCGAAACCTGCACTGTTCAGTTACTGTAACCCATCTCCCCCTAGAGAGTTCTCTTGGTAGAGGTTACTCGAGAGGGACTGAGAGAATTGCTCTGCTCAGAAATTTTTTCACAAAATGTTAGTTGATCTTTTCCAAGGATATTTAAATGATCATTACACAGGTTATATAAAAACCTTAGTTCCAGGTGCTGCCCTGGAATGTTTCTTCTTTAATCATGATTTTATTCTAACCAATTGTCTTTCCTCCCCCCACCTCCCCCATATGCTTTTTTCTTGATTCACCTGCCAATGAACTGATAACCGCTAGACAACCACAAGCCTTGGAATAAGTGATGTGGCTGTCATTCTGCATAAGGCCAAACAACACAAGAATTCTCCCCAGGAAATAAACACCGATTTGTCCAAAAGATTCTCTCATCTTTTTTGTTTATCGTTAAAGATTTTAAGTATGACAAGGAACCAAGAAGAAAACCTGGATGTTTAGAAGTTACAAAAAGCAGAGTTAAGAGAGGAGGGATCTGAAGAGAAGCGCAAGGGACTTACACTTTTCCACCTGTTTGCTCACCAAACAGCTCTTTCTTAGAAAGACCAGATGCTTCAATAATTTCATTTTTGCAGTGGATTGTTTTCTGTAAGGGCAAATTCTTTCAAACCACCATATTTTACTATGCCTTCGACTTAAAAACCAGTTCAGTAATCGGAGAAAGCATTTACTAAACAATACTTCTGCACCAACCAAATTCAACCCAGCTCATGAGTTTGATCATAAATTAAACCACAAACATTTCAGAGACAGGAATGAAAATAATTTCAAAAATAATGATGCAGGAAAATCTAATAAATATTAGCATGAAATATAACAAAACTTTTGAGATATGATGTAGTGATGAAACGAAAAAGCTAAGTGTTTAACGAAAACGTCAGAGCTGAAATTCTGCAGTAATTATTCTGTGCAACATTCTGAACGTTCATTCTTTGTGGCAGTTACTTCCATTGTGGAAGATGAAACAATATAAATAGTCTCAGGAAGTATCTAGGGAGTGTTCAAATAAATCTTGGCAAGTCAGTGATGTATTTGATGATAAACAGATCAGTGTGTAATGTATTTGCTCTGTAGCTTCTTTATATGTATATATATTATAGGAAAAATACATATGGTGTTAAGGTAAACCTACGATCACACTTGTACAAGTGCAAATGTTTTTACTTTCTACATTAAACCAATTTTAAAATGAATCAAGGCACTGAGACAGTCCTTTATGTAACACTTAAAAAAAAATCCTACACTTCATAAGGCAGCGTGGTTTGTTGCTGTTAAAAAGGTTTCTTATTCCCCATTGAAAGGTCAATTGAGAATGTTAAGATTTGGGTGACTACAGACAGCATTCTTGACAATAACTTTTAGTCAATGGCGTATGTGTGAAATGAAATCATCTGTGTTACAATGGCATAGAAAAGATAAATATTTAGCTCCAAACATCCTGCAAATATCGTCTTGCTTCTCGAAGCATGGCCAGCATTTTCATTGCTTCCAGTTTGTTAGTTTCCATTGCCATGCTTAAAATGTCCACTACAGCATCACTTACACCGTCAGCCATGTGCTTCTTATCTCTGAGGGGAAAAAAAACCAAAAAGAGCAAAATGCATAATACTGCATTTTTCCTTTTATCGAGAGCTTCAGAGGCAGGACAATACCGAAAAAGAAGCATTAAACAACTCTCAGACAAGAATATAGCTGGTATATCGTGTAGCAAGATTCTCACTGAGTTTACACGTAGCTGAGCATTGACAGTAACTTGAGTTTCAAACATTATAAACTACAGTAAGCTGACAACTTTGTAAGAAAAAACCTTGGAACCCCACTTGAGCTGTCACAGATTAACTGTTTTCTTTTAGGGAGAACTGGATCTCCTGAAGTATTTTTTATTATTATATCACCATACGGTTCCAATAGAAGTTAAAAAAAAACAAAGAAAAACAGACAACAAAACCAAACAAATCCTAACTTACTAATAATGCTGGTTTTAATACGAGCAGCTGACATTTATCCCTGCAGGAGAATGTATTGATGTTGGGCTCTATATTCAAACAGTTTGTCCATTTATCAACAAACTTCCTAAAAATCTCATTCCCCCAGGTAAGTTCTCATCCTCCAGGTAAGTTATCATCCTCAAGAAAAACTTCTCGCTGTCAGTATTTCACCATTTCAGAGATTTAGCATTCTGGCCCACTCAAGCCTGGAATACAATAGAAAACTGCTGCTGTCTCACAGCTCTGCTGTTTATCATCACACGTATTCAAATATTTCATTTTCTCAAAAGAAATCCAGCGTTTTGAAACCTCCTATAGCTTAATTCCAACACTAGGCTTGAATACTGAAAAAGTGAAAGAAACGCTGACCAAAGCAATCAGTGGAATTGTGTGGTTACAAGCTATACATTCAGGACTATACAGGGAAAAATGGACAGAGTGATGAAATTCTAGCATTCCAGGAAGGCTTTCAGCATCACGATGGTACTTTCTTTTGGACAGCTCTAAGTTTTTCTGAAGCTTCAAACTTCTGCTAACCGTTCTCTTTCTGAGCCAATCCATCTCCACTCTACTCACCCACATACATAGAAGTAACCTTTCTCCTTCAGCAGGACTCTGGCAACTTCCTTAGCATAAAGCCTAATGACATCTTGCACATATTTAGGTGGGGCTGCTTCTGTAGTTGAAGAGTCTCTTGAGAAACAAACCTTAAGATGAGTTAATGTGCCATTTGCAAGAAAACATCTAAGCTCGTTTCTGAAAGGCAATAAAAACTGTTAGTAATGGCTCAGAGATAAACATTCCCTCAGGAATACAAAATGAAAGTGACACAGTGAACTTGCTTGAACAAATAGTCTCGATCCTGATGTCGACAGCCAAAAAACAGCCATGTCTCCCCAAATTCCCAGTCAGTATGTTCTTCTCTGAGCTTTTGCCTAAACAGTAAAAAAAAAAATTAAAATTTTCAATGACTTTAAGTCAAGTGCAGATTCTAAAGGTTATATAACCTAATTCTCATTTAAATTAATGCTTTAATAAACCTCTGAACTGGCAGAAATGTGAAACAATTTAAGGAGAATCACAAACTTTCCTTATTTGATTTTTTTTTTTGACTATTCACTTTTAGCCCAGCTCAAAACCAATCAACTTCAAATGAGGATTTTTTGCCACACTTTCACATTGGAACAGTCAAGACTGACATTTCCAAACATCTCACAAAATCCTGACTGCTGAATAAGGTGATCATTACCTTTTATCTTTCATTTGAAGCCCTATAAAAGCACCTGGGAAAACTCAGCACAAAGCTGCTCTAGCACTCCTTCCATCTAGCTGTAGAAACCTGCTCGACCTCATGAATAACAATCCATTTACTACCACATCTTCAGAAGAGTTATTGAATTTTCTTAAAATAATGATGAAGGTATTAGAGGGGTTTTAGCTTCAACTTTCTAGTTACATTTTGAGAGATTGATCAAATGCTTATGAATTGCTAGGAAACCTCTAAAATAAAATGCAAAGCACTTCTGAGAGGTAAAGACATATCTGAAGTTAAAATTAAGTAGTAAGGGTTGTACATGGTGATTTGCTTAAAGTGGAAGCATGGAGTCAGAAAAATCATGTCAAAAGTTCACTTTTCTCTCAAAAAAAAAGAGTTTAAAATTGTTACAGGATGCAAGAAACTCTTGTTGGAACTAATGAGTCAGATAGGAATGATATGCGTTGGTTACCTATAAAACTTGCAACCATTCCCAACCAAGTATTCCACTCTTCCCATTCTTTGTTTCCTGTGAATGGTCACTGGTTTAGATGTTCTTGGTGATATGGTATCTGTCACTTTTTGAACAAGCACCTCTTTGCCTTGCAGAATTATGCTGCTGGAATTGGAGGGGAATAAAGGGCGTCTACCTGCCCCAAATACAAACCCACACAACCCAACACTACTGCCCAGTTGAGAGCTCACATGCCAGTCCTGTGGAAACACACGGGAATATGGAAATGTGGGAGAAAACTTGATATTCCTCATGCCGAGGCTTTTAATACAACTGCCACTTCTGAAGGAAATTGATTCTGAATACCAAACTTAAGCTAATCAACTCTGTTCCTAAAACCTATCAACCTCTAACAGGACTTCCACTATCCACACACAAATAAAGGGTTTAATTTCTTATGACCATTTCTGCAATTCATCCAACTCCTCATATATCCACTAGGGACAAGAATAGTAATAATAATCATAATACAGTCAGATGAAAGGATATGTTTTACTTATGCACCACTTAAAATTAATGAGACTGCTTCTAATCAGCATAATGATTCTCTGAATTTGTATTCAAAACCTGAGGCTGCATTTGCTTCAAAATAAATAGGCTTCTTTCCAGGGAAAAGCTTGGTACATACCTATGTTGTAGGAAACCAATAAATGGTGAAACTCCTGTTCCAGGGCCAACCATCATGATTGGGACAGACGGGTCTGCAGGTAAGTGGAAAGTATTGTTTGGACGAGCAAAAATAGATACCTAAAATGAAATCAGAGAGGATGCAATTGAAAAGTATTCTTAAGTAGTGAAAATATAAGAAATTTTTAGAAGCTTTGGGGTATTTATATAATTTAGGTGTCCACAAACCCCTGCAAATCCCAAGCTTCAGAGTTTAAGGCCACAAAGACATTTAGAATAAAATTTCCTATGAGTTTCTGAAAAAAATCCAGAGTATTTATGAACCTGTTAATCCATCTGGAGGAAAACCAGGGAAAAACCACACAGACATGAGTTTCTCACTAGGAAAGATGACTGCACCATAAATTTTGGGAATACTGTTACAGAATTCATAGAGAGTTTGGTGTTGGAATCCAAAGGGAAGTAAAGTCAGCTTATTGCTGTTAAAGCTGTTAAAGGCAACTCAACTTTCTTTTTTTTTTTACACAGTGGACATCCAAAAGTGTTCCAGTAGAGGTGAGCATTTCTTTTTAAAGCTAATTGAAGCCTACTTATACTGAGCTTGCTTTCTTAATTTTTGTAAAATTTACATTATGTCCAAAAATGCACGAGTGAGCAGAGGCAGATAACTGCTCGGTTTGTATCATTCCACTGACAAACTCTAATTCTGATCTTCAGATCTGTGTCTGAAAGGAAGTCCAAAGAGAATTTCTGTAGGAGCTTCACAACTGTTCTCTGAGGCACGGTTAACATAACCTGCAGAAAATGAGTGATGACTATTGCTAATTCTTTAAAAATTATTCAGGACTCAGCTGCAGCCATAGTAAAGCTTCACCCATTAAAGTCATAAGCAATTTATTTTGCATATGAATTATGAAAGGATTTGAATTTACTTTCAAGTCTAAGGAAGGACTGAAACACTACAGCAAATTATTTAAATTTTGTTCTGTAAACCTGAGTGGGGCAGTACTCTCTCATTTCTTATCCTTTAATTCACTACACATCCTACAACATTAAATGGGAACATTTTTCTGTTTTCATGATGATGAAAAAAAAAAAAGAAATAAAAATACTGTAATTCTTGCTGGGGGGGAGGTAGGCAATATTTCTAGTTCTGTTATACCTGCTGCTTGAATTAGGAGGCTATTTTCCCTATTAATGACTCCAAACTGGTCATTCTTTATTAAAAAACCCTGCACATTTATAGTATAAAGTGCCTTCAATTAATCTAAGCTATTTTTGCATGAGACCCCACTCATCTATTTTTGTACTGGTATTCCACATATTTATTTCATCTGTGTGTTGCTGCACATTCATCTATGCTGAATTTTAGCTTGCACAGCAGATGCAAATAGTCCTGAACTGACTCATTAGGTAATAATCCCTTTTTTTTCAAGCGACCTCTTTTTCATGTTTGATTTTTAATATGCTGCATATCATTTATATTTTAAATAAAGAGCAGATATGAGTACTGGAATAAGATATATGATGCACATGTTAATCAGGTTGTCTTTTGAGTTCATTTTATAAAATGAGGATAACTTCATTGGTTTTCTTTCCACTTTGCCAGACCAACACCTTGAGTTACTGGCACAGTTCCCTTATAACCAAATTCTATGTTCATTTCAAATTTTTACACTTTTTTTTTTTAATCAAATATCAACTAGACTGGCAGTTGTTCACATCATATTATATAGTAATATTGAAATTTTTTAATAATTAGATTACACTTAATAAAATTAAGGCTAATTAACTACACAGATTCTCTGGGATAACAGGAAGAGTGAGTAAAAAACAAAATTACCTCCTCCTAATAACACCATGCCAAACCATCTTTGATGCACATCAGAAATACTACATACGACTGCCTCTGTGTCATATTCAAGAACTTGGCCCTTGCAAAATGTTTGAGGTCTGACAAGAAGCAAGTTTTATGATTTCTCCCTGTGATCTGATCCCTTTTCTTGAAAGCGACCCAGTGCCTGTCTGTCTCTCCTGCAACACCAACGGTCATAAACACTTGAATTGCATGGTAGTATTTCAGTCCACAAAAACATCCTCCAAGACTTGCTTAGGACTACAGTGAGGTGGAAAACAACTCTGGCCTTTCAGCAATGGAATGTTTCACAACTCGGGTACCACAGATGAAATAAAATGTAAGTTTAGCAACTTAGCAATGAAGTTTTAAACAAGTTACAGAGGGAAGTGTGAACGTACAAGTAGGGTGGAAGTGCAAGATGAAGGTGCATACCGCCAAACCCCCGACATTACACCACAGCAGTGAACAAAGAAACCTGCAGTTGTTTCAAATATACAAAAAATTTACAATTAAGGAGTTTAGATCTAATATTCATACCTTTTCAGTTGAAAGGCTTCCTCCTTTTGTATCCAGAGAATTTTTATTGGGGTGCACTAGAGGTGTAATTAGCTCAGCAAGCCATCCTGTACACACTCCTTTCCGTGAAACTGGTCGAGCAGGACAGGCAGGGAACTCCACAATATTAAACACAAAACACAGTTTTCCTGGCTGATACAAGTTTGAACTGCAAAGACAAAAGTATAAAGCAACAACAAAAATCAACAAAAAAAACCAAAACCAAAACCTGAGAGATGGCTGCACAGCAGGTCCACTTGCAGCCCAAAACACATCAACTGAATCAAGATTCTCAGTGTTCAGCTAACTGTGTGATATATAAAATATAGTGTGATATTTATATATAGTGAGAAAACTGCTTAAGGTTGTAGTTGGAGGCCAGTTCCTACAGAAAGGAATCCAAATTCCTACAAGATCCACACATGTGTGAGCTTGTACTTGAGAAATCTACCGAAGTCCTTCCAGACACACAAAACCCAATATTCTCTGGAACTGTCAAATCCTGTGGGTTTTTTCAGCAGAGACACAATCACTTTTTCCTCATGTTTTATCCTTCCTTCATCTCTCTTCGTTAGATTATAACACAGACCCACACCTTTGAGGAAAAATGCATACCTTAATTACCAAGGGGATATAATTGGAATATTCCATTACCTTGACACTGAATAGGATCTGGCTTGTAATTTAGGAAGATGTTCTGAAAAATGAAAAACAAACAAACAAAACAAGCCAAACAGGCAGCATTACTATCTGATTCACCTCAATGAAAATTAAAATATCATATTATGAGTGTTTACACTAAAAAGAAATTACAAACATATTGTAATTTAACTGTCATTTTACTTTATTAACATTCAGTATTTGTGGTTCAGAATAAATATTACGACTTGAACTCTATTTTGAATGTTTTCTCGACTTTGTGGAACATCTGTTAGAGATCCTATAAAGTGAGGCCACAACAGTTAATTTCTATGGTTCTTGGTCAATTGAAAACAACTGTAAGGTGCCAGAAGACATGCCAGTAGCAAGTTAACAAGGTGAAGCCTGAAATTTAATTTTCCCCACCTTTCATCTAAGAGCTCAAAAGCTCTCAGAATAGGAATTGCTTGACTGAAAGCAATATTAAGTCCTAGAGGCAGAAGTGCCAGTTCAATTTCAAACCACTGTATCTATGCAAATTTTTGAAAACACAGCTAAAAAAACCCAGTAACAACTGAAACAGAGGTTTACTGGGCATTTCTTCAGTAAGAAACCCACTCTCTCTATATACACACATCACACACACATTTACGTATGTATGCACATACACAGAGAAGGTCAGACTCACTGATACCTTGACAGGAATAACCTGCATGCAGACTGCACATTTTGGCTGAGGAGAGGGGAATATTACAAGGAGGCAGAAGTATCTCTAAGTGAACAGTGTGTTGGGGAACAGTGCTCACAGCAAGTGAGCAATACCAAAAAAATTTGGAATAGGAAATGCCAGAAAACATCCAATAGAGTATCAGGGTAAGATACAGTTTAACTGCTTTTTAGTTGATTTTCCATACAGACATTTTGCAGCTATTCCAACCAGTACATGGCTGGAGTACGGACCTCAACATATTTTAAAGATGCTCTGCTACATAGGTCAGAGTTAAGAAAAGCTAGTTCAGTGAAATCATTTAAAGAAGACACTCAGCCCATTGAACACATTACTTTCCTGGGGGAACACATTTTAAAAACTTCCAGAATTTCTGTTTTATTCAGTTCAGTTGCTATGACATGTTCCATTCCACACCACCTTTGAAAGTTAAGTGGTTTTCCTTTCATGTATTAGCATAAAGTGGAGCACAGATTGTATTTATGTTTTTCAATCCTCAACAGTGTACCAGGAAGGAGAGATTTGGGGTAGGCATGGTATAGACAAACACAAGAACATAAAAAGACTTTTTTTTCCTCCTTCATATAATGAAATGTATTAGGAAAATTATGGGGGGGTGTGGGGTGTTTCTGTGTTTTTTTTTGGAATGTAACTGCTAGTATTTTCAGATCTATGAGATAGTTGCAGTTGGGGGTCTCATTCCTCCAATGTTTAGTATGAGGAACCAGCGAGTATTGGACATTCCACAAATACAAATATTCTGGAAACAGCTTTGTTTTAACAGGCAAAAGTGCAAGAGAAGACCATGTAGGCAGGGAAAACAGAAGTTGTAAAAAGTGTTTTTTAATTGTAAGGAATTGATGCCTGCTTCTTGAAGACCCTAATCCTGCCATACACCTTAAGCATATTTTTTATGCACAGGAGCAGTCCAGAGTCAACTGAAGCACAGGTTGAACCAAAGCGTGTGCAGAATGAAGGCCAAAGACTGCAAGCTGGAGAACAGAGCTTTGATCCCCAACAATAGTGATCAAACTAAAACTATGGATACTATTAAACTTCTAAAGCAGTAGACTGAACAGTTATCCCCCTTTCTTGGGTAATTGAACATTTAGTCTTGTGCATTTTCAGAAACCAAATCTAATTAAATCTATATCAGTCATTTACCAATTAACAGGTTAAGTGAAGGTTTGCAGCTTGGAAAAGCATGAAGTAAATCCAGCAAGCAAACATTAGACTCTCTAATAAAGCGTGTGTAATCAGAGGCTCCTTGTCTGCTGCAGAACTCTTGAAGCCTCCGTTTTTCCCCTGCATCACTGGTACATTCTACAAGGGCTCGCAAAAATGCCTGTGGGGAAGAAAATAAGAGTGAAGGGTAAAAAACTTGTCCATTTGGGAAAATGGTCACAAAACTGGGGAAAACTTGGATTGCCTGGGGACATGAAACAGTCACCTGATAGGTTAATGGGTAATACAGTTTATTTCCCAATACACACTTTCATCTGCAGTTAGGTTTGGGTTTTTTCTTTCTTTTTTTTTTTTTTTGTGGCTGCTCCTCTAACATCTGGGGCAAGCCAGCAAGTCAGAAAATCCTGCTTCGCCCGAGTGAGACATGGACCATAACCCATTCCCCCCAAAAAATCCAAAGCTATGAAAGGCTTTCTTATTTATGTATTTTCAGGTAGTTAAGTAAACAGCATTATAACACAAATTAATTCAACACAAACCACCATTTGCTGATTTACAGAAGCCCAGAAAGGAATAATATAAAGTCTTGAAAAGAGGTATTACTGTAAATTAAGTATGGTATTTAATGAGTCAGGTAAATGTCACTGTGGTGGTTTTTTCCATACTTTGTGCCTACATAATGGTACTGCAAGCTCTTAAGGGAAAATTAAATTGATCATTGTAAGATATAGTAAAAATGAGATGTAAATAGATATAAGGATTTTTTTTTTCCTAAAGCAATGTGGAAATAGACACAGTGCATCAAAGAAAAGTCATCCAAATCAGATTTGTAATCATATGACACTACACTACACTAAAGAGTACTTGGAAAGGGATTTGAGTGTGCTCAAACAGTGAGCTTCCAGACAATAGTGTTGAGTAGGAAGTTACATAAAGCACATTCCACACTGAACAGTAAATGAATGGTGAAGTGGATAGGTTATAAAAAATGGCTTGGGTGCTATTCCCCAGTCAGTTCTCTTCTGCCTACTCTTACTGTCAAGACAAATTTTCAAAATTGTTAAATGCAGTTCTGAAAAAGTTGAAATAATTGGAAGATTCTCATCTCTTCTGCTGCAAAATCCACCTAATTGAGTGAAAAGCTTCTTCCAAAAACTTATTTCCCTCATAGACCAAACTAACACAACGGTATAGCTTCACCCTTTGCACAAAGTTCTCTGTAGAATGTTTTTTGACAATATCAGAGAAACACAGACACTTCCCAGCTGAAAGTTTCCATCTTTTTTTTTTTTTTTATGCACAGAATGAAAGGAAAATAATATTCACATGTTGAGAACAAATAGCATACAAGGAGAAAAAAAAAAATAAAAAGCTGTCTTCTAATTCTGCCAGGTTACTGAAATGCTACAGAAAAGCTGTAAAATAATCCAAAAGACATTAGGGTATGTTCACATAGAGCAACACGTGTACTTTCAGTGACAAAACTTGACAGATGTGGCTCCTTGGGATTAGAAAATCTGGTTTTGTGAAAATGCCTATGAGGCCAGGTTCAGTCAGCTTTTCAGTTATCTACCACCAGCTATCTGAACTTTTCTACTTACTTTAAGACTAGTTATGAATCTAGGTACTGCAGAACAAGAATAGAGACTGGAGAATCTCACAGTTTGCCAGATAAAGTACCAGAAGTGAAATTTCCCAGAATGAAGTACAAACAGCAGCATACAAACTGACAAACTCATTCACCAAGGAACATGACAACCACACATGAAGCAAGGATGGATCTCTAAGAGCCCTTACAGCATAGGATTAATAAGGATTTATATTTGAAAGAACAAAGACATAAACACCTTTTTGGGAATTGCTCTTATTTCCAGACACCAGGTTAGAATGAATTTCAGAGTGCTTCTTTCAGGGATGTGTTGTGGATGAATTGCTCCTAGTTCAGTGGGAGAAAAAAAAAGACAAAAAGCAAAACATGCATCTATTAACATCCAAAAATTGTATCACAGAGTTCCTTCAAAAAATACACAAGAGCTAAACTACATTCATTTCTGTGTATTTGAGCCCCAGTTGGTTAGTGGGAATGATAAACAGTAAGACAGCTTTCCAAGGAAGTATCAATGACAACTTTCCAACAAAAAGTCAAAACTTAGCACGAAAGCAGAAAGCAGAAAGATACAACACATGAATGTTCAAAGAAATTTCTTTGCTAAACCATTCAAGGCTTTGCTGAAACTTTCCACCTTGGAGAGACTCTTGAGGAATGCTCACCAAGAAAAGGAACATTCACATTTTTCCCCTCCATTAATAAGCACTCCTGAAAATCAGAACACACTAAAGCTTTCTAAGGATCTAACCACAGGTCTGTGCAGCCAATGCCAAGGTGGAACTTCTGAGGCCCAGCAGATCCAAGGGGTCCTGTACAAGCAAATAATCCCTCCTGTACTCTCTGGGGGTTCCATTTCTGGGAGAAGGCACACTGACATCACATCTATCCCTTCAGGGAGACAGCTATGGTGCAGCCAGTCTGCCAGTCTTACCAGCCTCATGCCACATCACGCTAAAGAGGCTATTCTGCATTTGACCCGAGAGCATTGATGTGACAGAACACTTCCAGTTAGTAAGCTCTGCAGATTGTTTCCTTACATTCTCAACTTGCACACTGGTACTTCCCTTGACATTTCTTGGCTTTGGCATCTAGCTACTGATTCTTACGATCCTTTTTTTTATGCTCAAGAGCCCTTTAATACTACATAATTTTTACTCCAAGAATTTATCTGTATAGCTTGCTAAATTACCCCTTCCTATCAGCATTACTTGACTGCGCTCTTGCTACAAAGAACAAAATTTACTTTTTGAAGATAAAGGGATTGCCATAAATATCCTGCAGGAAAGAAGCATCCATTTTCACATTTATATAGCTTTCCTTTGCTTGAACATGCTCACAGCATGTTACAAGAAGCACTTAATGCTCTTCCTAGGATGCACAGGCATACGATTAAAACAAACAAATAACTGCATAAATCCAGTATTTGAACAACAGACTTTGTACCATACTGCAAATAATTCCTGTTTTGTCATCTCAATTGATCTCACCTACTTCATCAAAGAATTAATTGACTGAAGAAAGAGAGGTTGTGAACAAAACTCAGTAGAAATCCTGGTAAATCTTGAAGATGCAGCAGAGGCACAGGCTGCTGTTCATGCTCTTCTCCCAGGTTTTTCAGTTCCCTTTATTCAGTAAGCCCACAACCACAGCAGTTTGTAGTACTTATGAGAAATTCCTGAGAAATACGAACGTTGCTAACCATCTCAAGATGAAAGCAACTCTGGAAACATTGCTACAAATTGCAAAGCTGCATTATAGAGCTGAATTCTTTGGTAAAGGTGGGCAAAAAGAAGGAATTAAATAACAGTAACTTAATGATCCTCTGCTCACCAGCAGAGCTCCAAAAAAATGCACTTGGGTTTGAACCTAGAACCATTTCACTTCATAACTGCAGTGGATGGAAATCAAGTGTACAATGGTAGGGGCTGAAAGGGACCTCCAGAGATCAAGTCCAACCCTGCTGCCAGCACAGGAACACCCAGGCAGGCCACACAAGAAAAGATCCAGGTGGGTCTTGAAAGTGTCTAGAGAAGGAGACTCCACAACCTCTCTGGGCAGCCTGTTCGAGGCTCTGTCACTCTCACAGTAAAGAAGTTCCTCCTCAGGTTGAGGTGGAACTTCTTGACACTTCCCAACTTTCACCTTGCTGACATTACCTCTCATCCTATCACAAGGCACAGCTGAAAAAGAGCCTGACCCCTTCTACTTGACACCCACCCTTCAGATATTTGTAAACATTAATAAGATCCCCTCTCAGTCTTCTCTTTTCCAGGCTAAACAGTCCCAGGGCTCTCAGCGTTTCCTCATAAGAGAGATGTTCCAGTCCCTTCATCACCTTGGTAGCTCTCCGTTGGACTCTCCCTTGTGTTTCCCTGTCCCTCTTGAACTGGAGAGACCAGAACTGAACACAATACTCCAGATGTGGTCTCACTCCTGCAGCCTAGAGAGGAAGAACCTCCCTAGACCTACTGGCCACACTCTTCTTTATGCAACCCAGGACACCATTGGCNTTTCCCACAGGGATGTTACGGGAGACAGTATCAAAAGCCTTGCTGAAGTCAAGGTAGACAACATCCACTGCTCTCCCTGCATCTACCCATTCAGTCACTCTATCAAGAAGGCTATCAGATTAGTTAGACATGACTTCCCTTTAGTAAATCCATGCTGTCTACTTTTGATAATTTTCTTTTCTTCCATGTGCTAAGAGATGATCTCTGGAAAAAGATGCTCCATCACCTTTCCAGGGACGGAAGTGAGGCTGACTGGTCAGTAATTACCAGGGTCTTCCTTCTTACCCTTTTTGAAGACTGGAGTGACATTGGCTTTCCTCCAGTCCTCAGGCACCTCTCCTGTTCTCCATGATCTTTCAGAAATGATGGTGTAATAGAGCAACATCAGCCAGCTCCTTCAGCACTCGTGGGTGCAGCCCATCAGGGCCCATGGATTTGTGGGTATTCCATTTATACAACTGATTTCTAACCCAATCCTCATCTACCAGTGGAGACTTCCTCCTTCACTCTTACATCCAGGGTCAGGGATTCCTCGGGACTGGTCTTAGCAGTGAAGACTGAAGCAAAGAAGGCACTCAGTAACTCTGCCTTTTCTGCACCCTCTGTCACCAAGGTGTCCTACATCATTCAGCAGTGGGCCTGCATTTTCCCTAGTCTTCCTTTCACCATCAATGTATTTCAAGAAGCCCTTCTTAATCTCCTTTACTTCCATCAGTGGATCAGTAGGAACTTGCTAGGTCCTGGCCAAGTATCCAAGGCATGTGTAAAAAGTCAGCATGATTTGCTCCGGGTGACCCAGAAGAATCAAGAACTCTGATTCTCTGAGCTGCAATCCACCACTATGATCCTCCCTCCTCCTACCATTCATTAAGACTCAGAAACAGGCATTGCCATTTTACACACAAGATATTTATGCAACATGTTGCCGTAACAGATAATTTCACCTTTTTTTCTCTTATTAGGGATACATTAGGCAGACAGAGATGCGATAACTGGGATTATTTCCATATAGGATGAGAGCACTGATACTCCAGTTTCACTCAATCATTTTACCAACTTTGCCTTGGAAGGTCAGTTGTTTTGGTATACAAGAACAATTCATGGGATAAGCTATGTTTACTTGGCTATGCAGGCTCTGTTCCACATGGAAAGTGCTTGGACATAGAGGAACTCAAAGTGCCCTGTTAGGGCAGCTTTATGTCCTTCCTGCAACATCAGTATAGCAGAAGAAAGATAAAATAATGTAGGCAGGAAGGAGAGAATATCTCTCTGGGCCTGTTCAAGGAGGCCTTCAATTTGAACACACTGTTGACACTGTCTTTAACATAGAGACTCAAATTTTATGCAGTCAGGTAGCAGGGCTATGAAAAAACTACTACCCTTCAGGAGGGACAAAATTCCAAGCCAATTTTCCTATGAAGATCTGACGCTTTTGGCCCTCCATTACCCCCTCCTTTGCTATACCCTTCCCTTTTAATCACTGCCTTTGTAAATGTGTTTGGTTCTGTAAATCTGTAAATAGTGTAACAGCAGCATACTTGAGAAATCCCCCCACACCACCTCGTCTCTTTCTGTTTTGGCTGTGCACAGTTGCTGGGCCCTGGACAGGGTGACACTGCCTTAACCTTAAGGGTGCTCATGACTACACCTGGTTCCAAGGGAGATTGTTACAAAGCTGGGACACCCTTGTGATTTTTTTTTTAATTATTATATTTTTTACTGTCTGTTTCTTTTTTTTTCCTCAGGGGAGAAGAAGCAGGTGTCTGCCTGAAAAGGAGGAGGTCTGCCCCAGAGAACCAAGGACACTGGTGGTTCCTCAAGATGGGAGGATGCAGGGGGAGTGGGTTCAGCACAGCACGGCTGTGTAACAGCCAGCCCAGCCCAGCCCTGGCTGTCTCATTTCCAGCACAGCCCCAGCCTGGACCAGGATTAAATTGATAACTGGCCTGGCATCAAATCTAACTGGTGACCCCTCCCAGCAGAGGCGACTTACTGGAGTGGGGATGAGCTGGGCCTGGACATCCCATATGATTACAACATGGCCTGTTGTGTAAACTCACCTCATTAACAAGTAAGTTACTCATCCAAGAATAGGGGCCCATTCCCTCTCTTACTTAAGGGACAACTTGTGTTGCCCTCAGTAATGCAGGGAATCTCAGCATGCAAACTGATTTACCCATAGGCTGGGCCAAGAAAGAGCCCTACGGGACTAAAGGCACAACTCAGCAGCACCATTAAGACACCAACTGCAAGGCAATAGAAGAGTAACTCTCACAGGTCCAAGGGCACACCTTGAACCTGCAAGTACTCTTTCTGAGGCATGGTATCATAAGATCAACGGAACAGACCCACATAGACCTACAAGCCCCTTGAAAGCCACCTTGCAGCAGCACTAAGTCTTCTGCTTCAGGAGTATGGCCCTCTGAACATGTAAAGCAGATTCATGTTAGGTGCTGTGCAAGGAGAGACTTTACTTTCAGGTGGGGGGTTGTTAGGTTATGTGATTAAAAACTTATCTCTGTACACATGAAGGAGCACAGGGGAATGAGATGGATGAATGCCAAAGCCAAGCTTAAGCTCCCTGTCAGAAATGAACTCATCTATGGCAAAAGCCCCAGCCGCATTCTATGTATCCTCTCTTTTTTTAACATATCTTTGTTACTTCCAACATGCCTCCATGAAATGTTCAAAGCTATGCATACCAGCCACTACCAGAACAGAAAGGAATATTTGTTCATGACTAGTGTATCACACCATACCTTTCTTTTTAGTACCCTGCTTAACCTTTACAGACACAAAGTGCTCTCCTTTTTCAGAAAGTCCCAAGATGTGAAGAAGTTCTTCCACCTCACTGACATTGTTGGGACACATTACGCAGAAGGCATCTCCCGGCTGGTAGTCAAAGACTGTATCCTGTTTTAAAACATGAGATCATTTCTATTACATTGCGTCACAAACCAAGGCCAACACAAGCCCTGTTTCTAACAACAATCATCCTCCTGCTGCAGTCACATGAAATCATGTTCTTTTACTCTGTACCAGCACTTCACTGGAGCATTAGGTTTTCTTTTCAGGTTTAACCTTAGTAATTAGAACAATCTTTCCTTATCTGGTTTAAATATCTGGAGATTCTTTAATAAAAGCTGCTGAGCAGCCTTAACAGAAGAAAAATAAATATGTATTAAGAGAATTACCTTCCCTGAATAAACTAAGCCAGTTTTTACAGCTAGGGTAACAGAGGTTGACAGTTTGAGTCCTATGTTAACAAGTCAGAGCAAATGAATGGCAGAAACAGTGTTCAAGAGCCAATGATTCTTATCACCTGATTATATCAGTTAATTTTTTGTTTGTGTAGAGTACCTGAATAATGTGTAGAGTATTCTGAATATTCCCCAGGCTGTATATGTACAAACAGAAAAATAATTATTTCTCAGTATTCCCTGCCCACCCTTCTCCAATACAAATTCCCTTCAAAAAGGTATTTCAGTCAATACAAGATCCATGGAACAGTAAGAAATTAACTTGACACTTTATTTCTGTTTTGACTTCCATAGAGTCATACCTTTAGTGAAATGGTGCATTTAAAAAAAAAAATGGATCAGCTTTGGCTGACATCCTACTGTATAGGGAATTAGTCTTCCATTTTGAACAGTCAAATAAATAATTTCCCCCAGTAACTCATGTGCTTTTCACCCTTTATTTTAACCTGCTACAGAAAAAGCCATCGCTAACTTACCGCAATATCAAGTTCTACAAGCAATGCAGTTTTTATTGCATCTTCTCTAGTGAGCTGTACTGCTTTTGTAACTGGCACTTCAAAGGTTGTTCCCTCTGAAATCAGCGAGGACAGATGTGGATTCTGAAAAAGAGGGCATGGAAACTTACACTAAAAAAGCAAATCAGCTGAACGACAGCTTACTATCACACATAGGAATTAGTTTTTGAAACAATCTTAGAAAACAATTCAAAACAATGAGGAAAAACATCAATCTTCTATACACAGAGAGTATTCTGCACCACAATTTTTAAAATCACATCCAAGCAGCCACAGGCATATATTCAATTAGAAAAGGTCAGTTAGCTCAAACAGTCTAATGGGCTTCAACTACTTTTCAATGCAGCATTCCCTTTTTCAAGGGCTACCTCAAAAATAGCCAGTTAGAGAACAGCTTTTATGTGAAAACCCAGAAAACTCCTGCCTAACTAAAGGGTTAATTACTAGGTGTGCAGAATGGATGCAAGAATAAAGAACAGAAGCTAATTAAAAACATCACTGCAGAATTACAGATGGCATTACTAGTACAATTTATTAGAGAAATTTTAAAAATTGCTGTGAAATTTGCAGCTCATCACCAAACTCCACACTACAATTCAGCATCATGTTATGCCACAACATTTCTACCCAGGTGACAATATGCCCTGAGAATTGCAATGAGCACCAAGAATAATTCCAAACCACCTCTGTTAAAGGCTGTCACTCGAAGATCAGATTATAGGCCTCATTTCTCCATCACTCTTGTCAGCAAGCTTTATTTGAGATCAACACAGACAAAAATGAGAATAGGTGGGAGAGAAACCAAATGTCCATAACAATACTCTTGTCAAATGGAAATGAATTCTTCTACCAATACAAGAATATTGGTTAATCAGAAGATTTCTGACTTAAGAAAAAAAAAACAAACCAAACCAAACAAAAGACAGAAGAATCACTTGAGACAAACAGCTGGAAGTTTTACAACAAGCTGGAGCTTTTACAATTTTGACATGGCTTGGGCCATATCAAATTATTGTGCAACAACTGGACTGTGATAACTGTCTACATTGATATTCCCTTCGGGTCAAGTTCAAGGCATAATGAGATCAAGATTTAAGCTAAACCCTTGCCACAAAGGCTTGAAGTGCAGACTGTTACTGCTCTGCTACTAATAAACAGCAGCTTGTTAACTCAACCTTGAGCCTCAACAGCCCAGGACATAGATCATAAGTAAATAGACACTGCACACAACCTTCTTTAAATGGCAGGGAATCGCTTTTTGGAGTTATCCAAACTTCAAGTTGATGCATTTCAAAACAAGCCAAATTCAGCTCTGTGTGTGTGGCAAAAAATGACCATAGCTGTTGCAATGTTAGATACTGGAAAAGGACATGAATTGTGTCATACTAGTTAAAATAAACATGATCCTACATGGGACCTATCTGTTGACAAAGTCTAGCCAACTATGTAAAAAAAAATGCCAAAGGAAAAAAACAAAACAAAACAACCAACCCCAAAACAAAACAAACCTGCATTTGATTTTTTCCAAGGCTCAAGACAACCACCAGCTTTATACTTGAAATCTGGGCTAGGATCTCTAATCTGTCACTGAATTTGAGATTAGCAGATTCGGTTTTTTTCAATTGCTTTTCAAAAGCAAAATTTCTTTTTTCTTCTATTTACGTAAAAGTTAAGGCATCACTATTAGAACCTGAACAATTATTTCAGAGATAAATATAATGAATATATGCTATGACTTTAAAATAACAAAACGAGCTCTTTTAACTACTGTAGCACCACTTTCAACCCAAGTATTAGTCTTCACTTGAAGAGTACTTCTAAATCATAAATCTTTGTTTCAGTAATTTGATTATTTAATTCAACCACTTGAGCAAAATCAACAATATGAGGCTTAAAATAAAAGTAGAATTATCCAGGGTTTAAATTCATACACAGTTATATTAACTAGAGACTAAGTGATTCACTCAGCATTACCATTGGCACTATCAACAGAGATGAGTGTCAGGGCCTTGAGGATACTAATGGGCTTTCACAGACCTGACCAGTCTCACCAGAGGACTTTGGCCACTTCTGCTTATGGGCTCAGGAGCCCTATCTCGGCTCATCCCTGGGTCAGCCACAACCATGCCCACAGCTGGCCACAGATCCTGTTTATCCAGGCCTGTACCTACAGACCGACTTCCTGGCTTTGCCCCAGACCTGCCTCATTCCCACCATCTTGCCTGAGGATCTGCACTCTCGGCTGATCCTTGCTGCCATCTCCTGGTTTGGGTCACTCGGGTATCAGGGGACAGGGCAACCACAAAATTTTGAGTCCTGTTTTCCAGTTCATTTTGAACACTAAATATGCCAATTGAGGATGATGCCCACCTTATGCTAATTATTCTCTTTGTACAGCATGAATTTGTTCAACATGGCTTCATAGGAAAAGTACACTGGCTTTTGATCTATAGTTCATCTTCCAATCCCAACAGTAAAATTATAACCATGTTTTTAGAGTAAGTTTTTCTGTTATTAAATATACAGCTAAATTTTTGAGCAATTTTACACCCTCTTAAGGAATTCAGAAAGTACTAAAAATTTGAACAGAAATTGTACTATCCCTACTGCAGGAAGTTGTTTTCACTGTCCTAACACAAGTCACTAAGGATTTTAATTCTTCATTCCTGGCAATGCCAAATTATCATCTAGCTCATTTATACCTTGACATAAGTGTCTGTAACTCATATGGTGCAGGCTGTATTTTCACAATATCAATGGATCTTTCACTTACAATTCAACAACCTCCTGCATTCAGGGATGTATCTCCTTTACACAAGTACCCACTTGCTCTTCTGAGCTGTATGTAAGAGTATACATACACTCCAGCTCCCACCAGAGCCGCAGGCTTTCCGCATTCCGAGTGCAATCCTTACCTCACCGTGGGTGTCCTGAAACTGCACCTCTATGTATTCTGGTGGCAAGGCAGGAATATTAAGAGTAGACTGAGAGAGAGGAGGGACAGAATGAACAAGAGAAGGTTCAGTATCTCCAGATGAAGCTGCAAGATGAATGTCAGCCAGTTTCTGTGACAGAAGATCAGAACTCCTCCCTCCGTCATTTTCTAGCTCCAAGTTCTGTACTTTTGAGCTTAGGTTTAATTCATGCACACTCTGCAGAGCTGCAGAGGCCGAGTTAGAAGCAGCATCGACAACACTGCTCATGTCTTCTTTGTCTTTCTGCAATAGAAATGCTTCCTTGAGGGCAAGCCACAGTCCATCAATCCAAGGATCAACCACTAATTCCAAACTGGAAAGGCAAGAGGGGTGGGAAAAAAGAAAAAAAGAGAAAGGAATGGATAAATTATTGTTAACTGGACTGTTAATGTACAGTTAATGAAAATACCACAAAAAGCTAATAACACAATGAAATTTTCATTTTTGATATATACCTGCAGCTGTTACCAAGATTACTTATTTGTTAAAAAAAAATAATCATTTAGTTATTACCATGAAGTAAAATTATGGAATCTAAAGCATACAACAGCCTTGTTCTTCTTCCAGTTTCTCATCTTTCTTATGCTGAACTTTAAGACACTAAATAGAAGGGATAGTAGCAAAACATGTAACTATTCATTGTGCAACAAACATCAATAGCTTATACTAATGGTCCATTTTTAGTCTTTTAGAATACAAGATACAAGTTTTATGGTTACAGCAATGTTTGTGCTCAACTTGCATTGTCACACAAAGAACCAATACAATCTGCAGTTCAAAACAAGTAAGAACTTACTGCAATCTACTGGCCAGAAAGAGCAATAGAGTAGGAAGAGTTTTCTTACTTAATCGTCTAGAGCAATGAAAAAAAACAAAACGTTCTTACTAATTCCTCTACAGTGATAAAAAAAAAAAGGGATGTTTTAAAGAAGAGAGAAGAACATTTAAAAACATTCTATGGTTTGTCTAAAGCAGCTCTACTGCAAGGTGTGAGCTTGCATAAAAGCCTGATGGGTATGTAGAGACAACCCATTAATTACCCAGTACCACACATACTGGGAACTGGATTTACTTTTATTTGCTTCAGTAAATAGACAACATTTTTTAACTCCTTCACTTATTCTGAATTACTTAATTTCTAAAGCTGCTAAATACCCTCCATCTTTCCAGTCATTACAGATGTTTGCTTACGCTTTACGAATGGAGTTTTATTTAATGGCATCTTAGATTGAAAAGGCAGAGTTTTCAGATGGGACTCACTCCTATGACATGTTGAATATTCAGGTTCAACTCATGCCAAAGAGTTCAAAATGTTTAGCCAAATTCACATGTAACTACTATATCTTGAAGAAATAAAATCAAAACTCATTCAGCTCTTACCCTACACAATCATCTGCTAATCCTGTGCTGTAGAAGTGTTGGGCACCAAGTTCCTGAAGTCGTCTATCTACTGTCTTTCCACCATTACAAAAGAACGTGTACTCCGAATCTCCCAGACCTAGCAAATTCAAAGAAAGAGGAATCATGTCAATCAGCCATCCACAAAGATATGCAAAGACAACTACGGATTTTCTTGCAGGTAAACAGAAGAATCTGATAATAGCAAAGCACGTGTTACCAGGACACTTTTATGACCTTCAAAAAAAATTGTGTTTGTCCCAGGGTAGAGCTGTAAAAGTGGTTCCTCCTTCACTTATGTAAGATAAGATTTTCTGAACCACTTTGCTTTCAATATTTCACATTTCAGAAGAAAGTTGCCTTAGTCTAAGGCTTTTAAAAAATATAAACCCATTCTTAAAGGAAAAACATAGAGAACTGAAATCATTAAAAAGAGTGAAACTGATAAACTGGGTATGAATTACCAAAAGAAACTCTCACTTTCAGGTTAAAATTGTTAGTACATGTCAACAACATAAGGGAGAGGGTATATAAAGTAATTAAAAAATACTGGAACCTTAAAAAAACCACAAGTACATCAAACGCAGGAGTGTTTTTAAACAACATGAAGTAAGAAATAAGAAAATCTACATCAGGGAATCTGGTCCAACATCCTCCTGCCCAGGAAGCTGAGATTAGAGATCTTATTTTCACTGGACTGTGCTTTCTGCCCTTTAATAGCTGTGAAGGTGCTCTTTGTTATCAGTTAAACAGCCAGTGGATTTGACGCATGTTCACAAACTACATTAGATCAGCTAAGCCACACATACCTCATCCTTAACAGATGCTTATCTAACAATCCCAAAGTCCAGTGTTAGGAAGTCTTCACAATTCTGTAAGTATTCCACACCACTCTTTCACTAGCTATCCCTAGCTTTTCCTACCTATCACGATTTTTCACAGCCTGACCCTTTCTTATGTGCAATTGCAAACCATTATATCCTTATTATTCCCACCTAAGAATGGACTGTTCCTTTCTCATTCATAGTTTTTTGTTTGTTTTTTTAAAAAAAGACTTTTGCTCCCTCTCAAGTACAGTACTTTGAGCAAACACTTCATGGACAAAACTGAAATGGGTACCACAAATGTTAAGACTTAACATTTTAGACTAGAATCACAAAACATGTTATAACTTAGATACTGTAATAGTATCTGTTACAACAAAAAAATCAGAATCAATACAATGTTCACCTTCATATGTGCATATGCATATAGACATTCACTCAGCTGTGAAAAACCTAACTGTTTCACAAACTGTAATGGATAACTAGGCAGTAGCCTCAAAACATTACAATTAGGATGTATGTATTTCAGACATCAACATTATATATCCACCAGAAATTTCCTTCTAGTGGGTACTTTCCTCGCCAAAAACCTAGAAGTTTCTTCACTTGAACCTATCAGCTTAAACTTTTCAGGCAAAAGTAACCTAGGATCAATCAAAGAGAAGTTTCTGGAGTTTGTTTAAACACAACCTGAACACTCAGCAAACAGACATTACCATCATCTCTTGATGTATCACATACATTTTGACAAGTCTGTATGTTGCATATCAATCTCGAACCTGAAGTTACGTTCCTTATATTGAACAGTATATTTAATTTTTTAAAAAATTGTTGCAAATTTAAAAGGGTTGGGATTATCTTCACACCTTATTTTTAAAGAAGGTTTTATACTGCCTTTTGCTCTGTACAGAAAAATGCCCAATTACTCAAAATCAAGTGAGCTCATCTAGTCCATAGAGACTTGACAAGAAATTGAAACTTCAACAACTATAGATAGCTTCTATCTTATGCTGTCCAAATAAAATTAAACTATAAAAAAAATGCTAGCTTACATTCAGAACATTTCTGTCACACTGTTCCTTTTTTGCTCATAGAGGACATTACACAAAAAAGCTGCTCATGTTATAAAAATAAATGTTTTATTAACAGTTAAAAAAACCCCTCAGACAATCTATTCACAAGTAAAGAACATAAAAATTATCCACTGACAGACAAGTGCTGCAATAATATAGAAAAATATCAAATCACCTAGCAATCCATACTGGAGATGTGCAAAATGATCAGGAGGTAAGGTTGCATCTTGAATTTTCTTTACAAACTTGCGTGCAGTGTCTGGTGGGTCTCCAGTCCCAGTAGTGGAAATAACAATAACTACAGGATCCTTTTCTGTTTCCAGGTTATACTACAAGTAATAGAACAAGTTAAGTTACAAGGTGTGATTTGATACCTATTTGTGGCCTTAGATATTATCTTCAGCCCTTCCTTTTCCCAAAGGTACAGAGAACAATGTTTACTCTTGTCCTATCTGCATTATACTACAGAAAGGCTTTCAAGTAAATATAAATCATTTTGGGGATGCAACGTATAATCTTGGTTGGAGTTTTCAGGACCAGATTGGGTAAAGACCCTGAGGAACCTGCTTTGACCTCGTCTGACCCTGCTACAGGATGACCCCATGGTCCCTTTCAACCTGAATAATCCTATGATCCCATACACAAATGACAAGGGGCAGCATTTTGAACAGGCTAGTACACACATGAAGAATACTTCACAACTGCACTCGGCTGAAACACACAATTCCCACAGTATTTGCTTTGTCAAAGGAAAAAAATTATTTTTGTATATATGATGACACTTGCAGAGCCAGCCATAATCCCCATAATTTCACAGATAACTGGGGTGTGACCATATGAACTGAGGGATCATTTCTAAATTCCACTAGGGATCATTTGGTTCTGATTGATAACTTCCATGTTACATCTGTCTTTGCCACTGAAAGAACCCTGTTTTGAAGGCTCTAAGGTAACTCTGAAGAGAGATAATCAGTCACTGTTCTCTACAGTCTGGTTCAGTTTGGCCCTTTCACCCTGCTCCCAGTTAATTTCTCTCCCCTTTTCCAATACTGATCTTCCCCATTTTCCACAGTTTTAGTGTCTACTTCACTATACCAGGTCAACAAGAAGGGCCTATATTTGGCATTGTGCATCAGTTCCATAAATTCAGGTCTCATGCAACTGTTAATTACTTCCTGAATAAAAAGCATCCTGTGTCTTAGGTTATTTCAGCTCTGCACCAACAGCGGGCTGCAGCACTGTGCCGTCTGTCGGGTCACCCATGTGACACGTCCTTCCACAGCGCCCCCCTGGGCTACAGCGCGGGACCCAGAGGCATAGCTACCCCACATGGGAAGCAAAGCTCTGCAGAATGCCTCACACCTCGTTTGGGAGTGACCTCAACAGGTCACTTAGTCCCATCCCATGCTCCGAGCAGGGCTAATTGTCGATGCTGCATTAGTTCTGCTGTGACTCTGGCTGTATTTTGAAATCTTCTATGAGTAGAGATTCCACTTTTCTGGGCAGCCTCTTTCATGCAAACAACTTTTCCTTTAGTGTCAGATCTGAGTTTATCAGGCTGCAGTCAGTAGTTTTTGTCTCCTGTTGTAGAGTCTTCTGCTGCTAAGAAGAGTTTGGATCAAGCAGGCTACTATTAGGTCATTCCTTAGCCTCTTTTTTGCCATAATAAGCAACCTAAGCTCCTTCTCCTGCTCCCTGAAGGTTACAGTTTAAACTCTCACCCTGCATTCCAAGTTCAATAAAGTAGTAGGGTTATGAGAAAATATAACTAAAGATTTCAGGAGATGCTATGTTTCATTTCAAGCAGTTTCAGGACTGCAATTCAAACAGAGTTCAAGAAGTTACATTCTGAACAGTGCACTCAATAAATCACTCAAACCTTATCTCCTCCTCAAGCCATGTAAAAAGTCATCCCTTACACCTACAATCCAAAAAGGTTAGGAATAAAAAGAGAGTATCAAGGGGGTTTGCTGTTGTCACTTTTTCCAAAATCTTCCTGAAGAACCTAAAAGCAGTTGCATGGAGCAACTTCAGTTAGCATCTGGAACACTGCCTCTGACAGTGACCAACAGCAGCTGCCTAGAGAAGTAAAAGAGAAGAGAGTAAACATGCAAAGATATTTGTTCCTCAAGTACTTTGCCAGACTTCAGTGAGTTGTGGTCCAGGGACGTTCCAAACAGAGGTTTTGTTTTTCTCAAGTTCAAGCAGGCTCCGAGTACCCACAAATTCCCAAGACTCCCAAAGCTGAACTCTAAGTTGCCCCCAAAAAAAAAAAAAAAAAGCAAGCAAATTCTTCAAGTAGAAAATGCAAGCGTCTACTTGTGTCACTTAAAAATTTACACTTAATAGTGTGCTGTTAAGGAAAAAAAAAAAAAAAGATACAAGCTCGGGAAGTAAGTAGTAATATATTAAAACAGAGGTGTGATCAGTTCACTCAGAGTTCACTCAGTTCTTGCCTACTCCACTGCACATTCTCCTCTGAAAATTTAAAAACCTTTTGGAATCCAAATGTTTGGCCACAGAGGTCCTGCACTTATTTGCATCAGTCACTGGGAGGTCTGACAGATATATCACTAGAGCAACAAGAACCTTACACAATGACAACAGTTTTTTACATTTCACTTCTTTCTCTATTCTTAATGACAGAACTTAGTCCTAGTCTTTCTCTTTCCTTCAAAAATACTCCTCAGCTGAGGACACCACCACAGCACACAGCAGCAGCCTGCTCAGGCTGCCGAAGGAGGAGGATGGACACAGACACCCAGATATATATTATTCTGCATAAGACATACCATGGTAAACGTTTATTCAGGTAACTCATCCAAGGCTGACCATGGTCACATGCACTGTGACCCAAGATGACCTCCAGTCAGCCTGCTATTTTTAGTGCTCGTACCTCACTTCCACTTCATTTCAGTCTTCTGTCAAGCAGAAAGAGCAATCACAGTAACCAAAGATTTATGACTTTTTCTCACCTACAAGAGCGTAGGTGAGAGATGCTACTTGGAAATAGATGGTGGTCCTGAGACTTGAGAAGTATTTGACCTTTCATTTGCCTGTATGGCAACAGGTTCACATTGTGACTATTGACACTGCAGCCACCTATTCCACCCATAGACCTTCACGGCAATCCCTTTAAGTGATGACAAGGTCTGAAAAATACCCAACAGCTGCATAAAAAATGGGCCCTTGAACAGACAAACATGGCCAAACCAGAAACCTCTTACTTCCTCGCCTGAAGCATACAGACACACCTCTCTGAACTGTGTGTGTTGTGGAATAAACTCAGATCTCGCATTCCCAAAGGACTTCACAAGAGGCCCCACCAAATTTAAGCAAGCTCTTGCTCCAGTATAT
The DNA here is from genome assembly GCA_013399075.1 of Chloroceryle aenea. NCBI lineage: Eukaryota > Metazoa > Chordata > Aves > Coraciiformes > Cerylidae > Chloroceryle > Chloroceryle aenea. The sequence goes on from VWZY01003454.1 coordinate 39,175, forward strand.
TATGCCATCCTGCCTTACCCTCCCCAATTGCACTAAAGCTTATAGAAGTTCTTTTTATTTACAGCAAAAGGTAAGGAAAAGCTTAAGTGATGCAATCTACAAAGCTGCAGAAGTTTCCTTTTTCCTCAGTGCCCGATTCTCAATCTCCAATTCAGTACATCTTTCTACCTCATCAATAACTCACAACTCTTGAGTTGTCTTGCCAAATTTGACAAAATAGATTTATTCAAGTGCAGGCCAATTACAGGGCTAGAAATATCCTGCCGACTGCCTTCCTGAAACTAACCTCCAAACTTGTTAAATGCAGATGAAATGAAATGGAAGAATATGAGAACCTGCACATTCCTTGCTGGCTGCATAAAAGTCTCTTTACAATACTCTTGTTCACCTACTCAGTGAATGTTCATTCAAAAGCATATGTCCAGCTACCTAGCATGTAATTTAGTGAGTTCCTTTCTTGGGGATACACTACAAGGGAACTAAATTATTTTTATAAACTTCTCAAGTGCATAAAACCCCCAAAACTCTTCAAAGTGTTATTTATTGCTCATCTCATTTTCCTATACCAGGCTATTGAGTTTTGTTTATTCATTTCTCAAAATGGTTTTGTTTGAGGACATACAGCTGAGAGTACTTTGTGAAGGAAATTACAGTCCAAACACTAACAGTTTTCAGGTCCTTACACTTGGATAACAGCAAATAATGAAAAGCTACTTCCTTGCTCTAGCCAAGCTTTTTTCACTTTTGTTGCTATGATATTACTTCAGTGCACCCAAGATGAACTGAAGTAATTGCTTATGTTAAGTAATTCTAGAACACCCCACAAAAGCTCAGGGTCATGCTGGAGCCCACAGTTAACAGGACACAAAACCTCAATGCAACACAAAAACAACAGGGGAAAAAAGAATACAGAATTCATTCACTACTGCATACATAAATAGTTTGCAGGAAGTCACTGCACTGTTTTTAGAAGAGATCAAAGATATAGTAATTTACTGTTCCAGTAAGAAAAGTCACAAGAAAGATGTAACTTTGGCAGAAAGCTATTAAACATCTGTAATGGTCCAAACTACTGAATCCTTAAAAAAAAAATATGCTAGATGGTATATTTTAGGTGGGTGGATATGCTCAGCCTTCACTATTATTAACTACCACCACATTAAGAAAAATGCTGCTTTAAATAGCTATTTTTCAAACCAGCATGGAGTATCTCACCTTGTCCATTTCACTCATACAGTACATATCAGCTTCAAGTCCACGGGCACCTGCTTGTTGCCATATTTCCTCAGCTATGGCTTTTGCCTGCCCCTTTTGTGTTGCATAGAGGAGCAAAAACCTCCTTTTTAAATCACAGCACATTTCCCAAAACAGAGCACTTTTTTTCTTTTTTAAAGACACTGCAGGGAAAAAAAAAGGAAGAAAAAAGTAAATGCATTGTATGAAGAACAGCAAGATATTGCTTTGATTATTGGATTAATAAAAAAAAAAAAAAAAAAAAGATACTTTAAAGAAAAGCAGTATGGGTGCTTAACTTGGAAATGAGGCATCTGCTCTGAAGAGAGGCCATTTCTCAAACCAAGCTTTGTAGGCCAGTTGCAAAGGACTCATCCTGTCAGTTGTACGTGCTGTACCGTCCTGATGTTGCAGTAATGTTGCAATAGCCCCAGTACGAAGAATCCAGTTTGTAAACAATACAGTGGAAAAATTAATTTAATGAAAACACTATTTTTATTAAGTTATATTTTCCATTTTACAGCCATGACTGCTTTCACCACTTTTCTGAAAAGTATTTGAAAACAAAACATAGGCCTGGTGAAGTCAAACTACAGTGCAAGAAGGGAAAAAAAAAAAGTAAACTCAGGTTCACATATGTGAGCCCTGGAACAGGCTGCCCAGAAAGGTTGTGGAGTCTCCTCATAGACTTTCAAAATCTGCCTCGATGTGTTCCTGGGTGGCCTGCCCTAGGTGATCCTGCATTTGCAGGGGGGCCAGACTTGATCTCCAGAAGTCTCTTCCAACCCCTGCCAATCTATGAGTCTGCACTGACCTAGGCCAGGCAGAGCAGCCTCCCCGTGTGTAAGACTCTTTGAGCTGCTTCCACTCCAGTAC
>VWZY01003454.1:43287-56277 GCA_013399075.1 Chloroceryle aenea
GAAAACTTCCACGGCCCAGAAAAACACTTGGTTGGGCCAACCTACGCCCCGCTGGAAAGGGGGAGAGCTATCCCTGGAGGAGAAGGATGATTTTATGGAGCTAAAGCCAGGCCCACNCGGCCCCGGCCCGGGGCGTGCCGCCGTGCCCCTCCTGCCTGTGCGGAGACGCGGGGTAGAGGCGCACGCTGCTGGGGGCTGTCACGCAGGTCTCGCCGCTCCCGGGAGTTTCTTCTCTTGCGTTGACTTGCGCTTGTGCTCGAGGGAGAGGGGTCGTCCCCCTTGTGCCCAGCCGCTGAGAGTAGTCTTTTTTTTTTTTTTTGCTTCATTTAATGTCCTTGGCAGTGTTTTCCAAACTCTATGTTTATATGTCGTTGTTTTTTTTCTTTCTAGGTGTCTTTTGAGAACCCAACTGATCCAATATGGCTTTGATTAGACAAAAAAGTTTCTGGTTTTATTCATTCAGCACACCAGCAAGCAGGTCCATTTTGATGACGCTAAGCAAAAGTTTGAGCTTTATCGCTGGGCAGAGAAAGCTCCAAAACTGTAACTCTGTAGCCATGAGGATGCTGTGTTTCAAAGATAAATCTCAGTATATGTTTTGTAGAAAAAAACACCCACGACTCCGGATACAGTCTCTTTCTGTTAACGAAACAGCGCGTCTTTGTGGAGATGCTGGGAGTGCTATTAAATTTAGTAGCATGTGGATGGATGAGCAGCTGTTTTTCAAGCAGCTGAACAGCCTTTGTACATCAAAAGAGATTTTTGACTTTCTCTGCTCTCTGGAAGTCATGTCTGATACAATGGCATCAGGAGCCCTGCAGAGGATTGCTGAAGTTGAGGTGGATGACAATGGTCTGAAAAACCCTGAAGAAGTGTTAGGGAATGATGTTTTCAGGGCATTATGCTTCCAGTTTGAATTTGAATCCTCAAAACTGTCAAACACTGGGCTGCTGAATGCACTGCAAGCTTTGATAAAGCTACGTATAGATCCCCAGAGTACACTCATGGTGAGCTTGCTTTCAGAGGGTGAGGAACGGCTTGGTAAAGGACAGCTGACTGTTAAAAACCTGTGTGTTCTTGGAGAGAGTTTGCTCGAGCTGGAGGGCCCAAGTTGTGTGACATTGGAACAAATTGTGAACCACATGCAAGAAAAAGACATTGAGAAGTGGAGTCCTAGGGAAATGGTGATGGTTTATAAGATGCTGCAGGTGACTGTCGGGGAAGGGAAATGCCACCAAGACTTGTTAAACAGAATGAACAGTGTCACTTTAACCATAGTTTACCAGCTAAGCCCAAAGTTCACAAGCATAATACTGAATTCACTGGTTGTTCTTCATCAGACTCGAGCAGTTCCTTTAATCACAGCACTATGTAGACATTCGGTGAAGCATATTCCATATTTCACAGGTGATGAACTTGTAAATGTACTGGAAGCCTTCCTGTTCTTTGGACATCATGAACAAATTTTTACAGAGGCACTGGAAACACACATTCCCATGTCCATCTTTACTATGCATCCTCAAACAGTCTGCAAAGTCATGCAGTATTGCTGCCAAAAGATGATCCTTTCTAAGCCCATCTTCGATGCAGTGGCAGAAAGTTTCATTTCCAGTGCTGACAGATTTACCACAGACCAGATTGCTGGGTATATTATACCATTTGGGACTCTTAACTATCTGCCTTCAAGTGCTTCTTCCTTATTTAGGAAGCTTGAAGCCACACTGCATACTCGCCTGAGTCACTTTCAGCCTCACACCTTGTTGAACTTACTGCACTCATGTATCCTTATTCAACGTTATCCAGTAAATTTTCTGCCAAAAATCTTTAGTCCTTATTTTCTGCAGCAGCTTCAAGGTAAGTAGAGGTGTTTCTCTTGCGAAGTTCTGCGTTTCTTTCTGTGACATGGTTGTCTCTATGACATGGTTGTCTCTTGTCAGACACGTTATTTTTAATCACTTTCATCTGTCAAATCAACAATGACTCGATGACGGTGACTGCAGAAGAGTCATGAGGAGGCCAAAGACCTCCTTGTCACAGCTGCTGTTTTTCAGTTTATATTATTTGGAGGAGTTTGAAAATTGCACTGTACAGTCTTCAGAAATTTGAATTCCCTACTTCTTTGGTTTTCTAAAAAACACTGACCTGTCTTTCCTCATCTTTGTCCTTTATCTCATACTGGTTTTAGATACTAAATTTGCAGGACGTGTTATTTTTAACTGTGGCTGTTTAAGCTTCTGTGCCTGTGCAGTGACTGATGTGAATACTCACAGTGAAGTGAGACTATGTTGCTAGTGAGACCAGTTATTATGGAACTAATCAGACAGAACAAAAGTGGTACATTCTTTTTTAATGGCAGTAATACTTGAAATGATGCATGATTGACATACAGTTTAGTGATTCTGGGTTCATTTTTCTCTAAATTGTTGCAGTGTAATGACTGCCACGTGAGGGATGTGGCATAAAGCTGAAATGTCAAAGTTCAGAACAGGAACTTGAGAAGATGACCTGCATGATTAGCATCTTACACTACATCAGGTTTTTACCTTTCTGTGATAATACTTTGCATGTAACTTGAAAGATACTTCAAGTATACCCTTGTAGACCAATCTCCAGAAATTATTTAGTATTACCTACTATTTTCTGATAAAAAACCCAACAAAAACTGAGTGACTGAGATCCGGGGATTATAACTTGAGGAGAAGTGTTTGTAGGAAGAAGGAAGTGGGATATTTCTCCAAGACCTCAAAGCAAACTTACTTCTCCCTGTAGAACATCCTGCATCTCTTAGATAGTGGTTGTTTATTGTTTTTGTTGGTGGTGTTTGGTTGGGGTTTTTTGTTTTTTTTTTTTAACCTCTCCTTTTTTGTGAAGGAATGTGTCAATCGTAAGTACGATCTTAGTAGTTGTATTATTTTTTATATATTGCTACTTCTGTAAATAATTTCTTTGTTTTTCTAACTGCACCATTTCACAACTGATTTTTCTGTTCATTCAAGCAACAGTCAAGAATGATAATGACCAACTGCTTCTCTGTGTGTTACACTGAATACCTTTTCCTGACTTCTGTGTGATGGTTTGTGTAGAGGTACTCCTGAAAGCCTGAATGTTGTTGTTTCAGCTCAGCCACCTGGTTTGGACAGAACTGCTGCCTCCCAGCTAACCCAGCTTTATCTGACTGTCACCCTGGAGTGCCCGTTTTATGAGGTATGGTACATACAAAATCAGAACTGATGTTAACAGGAGGTGATAAGGTAATCAGGGCCCTGTTGATAATTATTTGAGGATTGCCTTCCCCATACAATATTGGAATTAGATCAAACAGCTTTTTTTTTTTTTTCCTTGATGAAAATATGAAGAATTTCTGCGTGTTTGATTGACTTGATGTATGTGTATGTTTGATGCAACTGACTTGCTCTAAGTTAAAGTGCTTTTGATATATTTCTGAGTACTTTTCTAACAACTATTTCTTTTCTGTTGCTGGCTTGTGAAATCTTGGAGCCCAAAAGAGATCAGGCACTTTGACATTGGCCTGAGTGCAGAGGAATGGCAACAGCTGTGTGTTTCTCATGAGTGATGTGTTCAGTCTGATAGTGTGGAAGCTTGCTGAGGATGTTCTGGTGGTTGTTCTGGGGGATTTTTTTTTAAGTTTCCAGCAGATCATAGCTCAGACTCTGAAGTTTCTCCGTAGACATGGCTTTGAAATGCACAGAATACATTTTGCTACTTTAATATGAAGTAATTACAAAAATGTTGTCTCTCTTTTTCTTCCATTTGATTTTTTTTTTTTTTTTGTCATTCTTTAGGGTCCCAAACTCCTTTCAAAGTATCAAGTAAAGGCATCTCTCATGTCTCACAATTCTCTGGATGTTCACCTCCTCAAAAGGGTGAAGACAGGATTGCTTTATTTACTGAAAAAAAGAATATATTTTGCATCTGAGGTATCAACACTGTATTTCTATACAGTTGGTAAGTAACATTTCTTTAGATAAATAGTATGTGTGCTTATGCTGTCAAAACTTTAGGCTCAGTTATTTTCCAGAAATAAAACTGAATTATTTTATTCCCTTTGTGGCCATTCCAAATTGTGCAAATACAGAAAAAGTAAACTAGAATAGAAAAAAAAAATCTACAGAAGGTCTGAAATGAGGAGACATCATGGGAACTTTTAAGTAAATGCATTTCCAGTCAGAAATAAGAACAGGGACAGAAAAGAACTGCAGTGTTACTTGGAATCTACAAAGCCAGTCTGCACTGAAAATAGCTGCTAACTCTTATATTCTGTATTTTTACAATCATGTCCTCTTTTACTTATTCTATAAACAGTTTCTGTAATGTAAAGCAAAGTGAGGCAATACTACTCTGTTTTGGTGGTGAGTAGAGACAGGGAGAGCTGGAATGTTGTCAAGCCCTCTCTCCGGCTCAGCTGGGCTTCTCTCTCTTAGCAAGAGCTATTGACTACATACAGTCAGTGGGGTGTTCTGGACTGAAAGAGGAGTGAGCAAAAGAGAGTGTTTCATATGTCTGGAAAAGAAACTGGGGGAAGGTAATGGTGGAGGAAAGATGTGTGCCCAGGAAGGGTGGATGATAAATAAGGTACTGAGGGAAATGTCTCTTGAACCCCATGGACGTGGACACACCTCAAGTACTGTGCTCAGTTTTGGGCACCACAATACAAGAAGGACACTGAGGTGCTGGAGCAGGTCCAGAGAAGAGCACCTAAGCTGGAGAAGGGCCTGGAGAGCAAGTCTTATGAGCTGCAGCTGAGGGAACTGGGGCTATTTATTCTGAAGAAAAGGAGGCTGAGGGGAGAGACCTTATCTCTCTTTACATCTACCTGAAAGGAGTTTGTAAAGTAGGCGCTGGTCTCTTCTCATGGGTAACTAGCAATAGAACAAGAGGGGAATGGCCTCAAGCTGCACCAGGGGTTTAGACTGAGCATCAGGAAAATTTCTTTCACTGAAGGGGTTGTCATGCACTGGAACAGGCTGCCCAGGGAGATGGTGGAGTCACCATCCCTGGATGGGTTTACAAGGCATATAGATGTGGTGCTTGGGGATGTGGCTTAGTGATGGCCTTGGTAGAGTTAATGGTTGGACTTGATGATCTTAAAGGTCTTTTCTAACCTAAATGATTCTATGACATCAGAGGGATTAAAAAAAAATAAATCAAGAGGTATTTCAGCTTTCCCATGGGGTTGAAGTTGAAAGGGTTTAAGTCCAATGCTCTGTTTGCTAATTGACATCATCTACAAAATTAGGGAATTGGTGAGAAAAAATAAAGGGGTAGGGGGGGAGAGAGAGTGTCTCCCCCACAAAACCCTCAGAATTGTACAGGCCCCAGAAAGCCCAGAAAAAGTGCCATGTAACTATGTTATGGTTTTTAGTGGTCTTGAAATACTACTTTGCTGTTAGCATTATGAAAGGCTGAAGTGTTACTAATTATCATTCGTGTTAAACAGTCTATACACGTCTTTTGCAATCCTCTGTGATTCAGAAAAAAAGAACTGTGATAGTATTTTAGTTATTTTACAAAACACTGAACTGTAAGAGGATGAGAATTATAGTGAAAAGTTTGTTATATGCAATGAGTTTTAATGTCACTTCTCACTTATACTAGATATTGAGATTAAATTAGATGAAGAAGGTTTCGTATTGCCAGCTGCCCAATGTGAAGAGGTACACAGACGGTAAGAAATGAAAAGAAACCACTGCTAAATTATTGGTTAACGTTGACAGAAAGCATCCAGTATGAAACAGTGGCAAAAATCAAGCTAATTGGCGTTTTGCCATCCACCTCAATGAAGTTCAGGTTGATGTGAAACCACTGGCAAAAGGTCAAAGATGGCAAAATTAAAATCTGTATTTTTTCCTCATTGTTTTGCCTCCTGACTGTACAGGGTAGATAATTAGTCTCTTTACCCAGTAACAGTCAGGATCAAAATGGTCATCATTTGACTTTTAGTAATGTATTTTGATCTTCTGTAACTCATGTTCAAATCGAAACTCAATTCCAACTGAGCATGTCTGCATAGATTTGACAGAGTTTAAGCCAGTTTGAGTTCACAAATTTACTTCTGTAATGAATCCAATGTAATAAGGATTTTTGCTACAGATGCTGGGTTTATTGCAAAATGCATAGGTGTTAAAAAATATGTTAAACAAGGATTATTTTAAGAAACCTTGGGTACAAAGTTAAGCAACATGCCTCTGTGGTATTTGCAATTGCACACCTGTGGGTAAAGCAAATGTCTTTGAAAAAGTTATTTCTCCAGCTTAAGCTTCACAAGACTCACAGACTAGTACAGAATCCTTCAAAATCCTGTACTTAGATAGTTAAGAATGGGCTTTGTTGGTTTTTGGGGTGGGTGTTTTTTTGTTTGGTTTGGTTTTTGTTTGGTTGGGTTTTTTGTTTATTTGGTTTGGTTTGATTTTTTTGTTGTTGATTTTGTTTGGTATTGCTTTGCTTTGCCTTTTTTTTTTTAGTTTGGCTTTTTTTTTTATTACAGCTTTTATGTGTAAATAAGGTCACAGTATGCTTAACATACTGAAAATAGAAGCAAATTTTTTTACAGTAGATACAAAAATATTGTTTTAAGTTGATGTGATTTTTATCACCAGGAGAAACACTAAAGTACTAATCCATGAGGCTGCCAGCCATACATACAAGTTTAACTTAGATTTAGCTTAAACTTAACTTGAATTCTGACAGGTTTAACAGGTATACTTATAAATTGAATAAACTTAGCTGCTGAAGAGTTTCCAAGCTGAGACAAGTATTTTACAGAATTCAAACCAGCTAGCAACAGTAGCATTAAAAATATCACACACTCTTACTGACTTGTCTGTAAGCTTTTCAGATCAGTTTCACTAAGGTTCAGGCTTTCCCCCTTCCACATTTAAACTGAGTGATTTAGATGGTCCTGAACTAGGTAATGCACATCCTGCAACATTTCATTCTAGGAGGTGTTAGGGAGTATGAGGGGAGGTACTGTCTCATGCTTCTTGGAAAATAACTGACATTTTAGATGTATTTTTTTTAATCCTACACTTGTGCTTGATTTTTAGAATTGCCCTCTGCGTTGATGGTCGAAACAGATTTTGCACTAACAGCCACAATCTGTTGGGAGGAGAAGCTATTAAACAGAGACATCTGCAGTTACTTGGTTATGAAGTTGTGCAGGTAATGTCCAAAGACAGTGTTTGCTTTTGAGTGGCTAACAAGTAAAAAAAATATTATTTTATAATGCTTAAAAGAGTAGTTGAAATTACTTCTCAAGGCATACGTAGTCTTGTCCTTTCCATATGATGTTCTATCTGTTTAGCTTTTGCCTTTCTGAGGGTGATAGATTAGTTCCTTTTTCTTCCTTGGATCAATGAGTGTATTCTGCCTGTGTTTTCTGCCAAATAGTAACAGCATGAAAGAGTACCTCTGCAGTGATTAAGGGTCACATCTTGATTCCAATGTTGTCTAAGAGTTCAGTAGAACTGGGATTTTTGACTAAATACGTATTTTTAAAAAAGTCTAAATTTTGAGTTTAAAAAGAGGAGGTTAAAAAAAATGTAATTGTTTTTGGTTTTTAAATAGTATTTTCACAACAAAGCATAGAATTTATTATGCTTGTTAAGCTAATAGGAGTATTTTTACTTTTAAATATACTTTGGACCAAAACAACTACTTTTAGGCTTTTGACGTTTTCTTTTCCATTTATAATCAACGATTACATAAGCCTGTTATATTTAAATTAGTTTAAACTGTAATGGATATCACTCTGTTTTACAGCAATTTCTATTCAAGTGATTTAAAGATTGATTAAATGTGTAGTATTAAATGTTTAATTTTAAACCAGGAATCTTTGATGTCTAATTTTACATTTGCTAAATGAACATCAATCTTAGCCATTGCTTATTAAAAGGTATGCCCAGCAATCATTTTTGGTTTGTTTCCAGATTCCATTTTTTGAGATAGAGAGTCTACAAAATTGCAGAAAAATGGCAGAATATCTACACAAAAAAATCTTTCCTCATACGTATGGACAAAGCTGCTGACACTGGAGAATAATGCTCAATGACAGACTGACCTGCTGCACTATAAAATGTAAACATAGTGCATGGAAGATAATTTCATTTTCTAAGTAACTCTATTAAAGATAATTGGAGATTCTGGATGTGAGTCCTTCCAGTATTTGAAGGCATGTAAAGAGTAATAAAGAGCATTATATTTTCTGAAGTTTTCTGTCAATATTTATTGTAAGTTAGCAAACCCGAGTGCCAGATGGTCAGTGCTCTGTTTCTTTTATATTTTCACTGATTCTGTGTCACAACTGCAAATGGATAGATGTGACTATTCAGGGATGCTGTCTGGTCAGAACGTACAGAGTGTGCCATGCTACTTACCAATCAGGGCTTTTCTTAACAGTTTTTAAAAAGAAACTGTGCAACTTACTCATAGCTGTTTGTGTGATTTCCCAAGTGTTTCATAAAACAAAAATTTTCAGTAGTTGCACAAGCAGTATTAGCTCACTGCTCACAATACATAGCAACACCTTACAGAAAAGGAAAGCATTTTTATTACAAAGAGTCTTTTTGCTTTGTAAAAGAGCAGCTGCCACAGGGTAGTGGACATGCACAGCTGTCTCGGGGAGGGGAGCACCTGCTCTTCTGGCCGTGTGCTGTCCGGAGTTTTGTCTTTGGCCACAGTTTTGGGTAAACTGTCTAAAGGGAGTTACCTAGTGCTCCAGAGTTCCATCAGTTACCATTCAAGCCTCAGCTGAAACCCATTACATGCTGAACCTCAGAAGAAAACTCTGTTTCTCTGCAGTCCTTCTTCATGTACAGGTACGAATTCTGGCACAAGGGTGGAACTGAGAACTGGAACCACTGACCACCTCAGCCAGAACAAGTATACCCTAATTTAAATTAACATGGTGCTTCATAGATGGATGAAGGGAAAATAATACAGCCTTAGTTCTGACCATATAATGTATACTTGATGAATTGACAGGTAAAACACATTTTCAGGTTAGCTTGTGCATCCTCTGCTGTGTGGAATTACTATATATGAGTTGCAAAGCAAAATTCCCAGTATCTCCTGGTTCGATTTGATACAAAAAAAGGTGAGACTTTTACATGCTTGAAGTTGTATTTCACCAGTAGATACAGAACCTAGCTATTTTTCCATCCACATCTACTATCATAATTTGTGAATTGTGGGTGTCTGTCAATTGTCCCAAAATCCCTGGAGATATGTGAATGAAAATTACAGGTTGAAAATATGATTTTCATTGTGTCAGGCTGGGTGTTGTGTTCATATTAATTTGTTGCTTGTATGAAGCCCATATTTGCAGTTGTGTGTCAGCACTGACAGATGAGGGAGCACCAAAAGGTAATGAGATACTTTCCCACAAAGCAGTAGGGAGATTACAGCACTTTGGTAACCCCAGAGTTGCCATCCCAGCAAAAGAGAAATTGAAGTGGAACGAGTGAAAATGTTTTTTTGGAAGAGGTTTATAAGGAATTTCTCCCTAATACAGAAGAAACCATCCAAGTATTCTTTTGATGCTAACTGAGCACTGAAGGGAGAAGTCAAGCCGTCATAACTGAATGAGACTGAAAGTAGAAGGAACAACCTGTGAAAAGCTCTCAAAAATGAGGAGGAATGAGAAGGGACCTAAAGAGCAGAGGGTGACATAAGCAAAGAAATGAAACAGTAAAACTCATATGGGAGTTTTGATGACTTAAAAAGACTTTCCATGGTAGAAGTGAGCTGGTGATGCCTGTTTCTCATACAGGCCAGACGGTGGTGGTGTTATCAAACAAATCTGATTTCCCGTAGTGTTTCAGACACAGGTGGTTTGTAAATATAGTAAGACTACTTAAAAGAAGTAACTTGTATCGACTGTCCCAAACTAAGAATAACCTGCCTAAAATATGGCCACAGTCCATCTCCTTCTTCACTGGTAAGCATCCGATACTCACTTGTGAAAAAGTGTTCTGCTATTGTTAGAAAACGTTGCCTTCTCACTTTGTTCTTACTGGGATTGTTCTCATTTAATGCTTCTGGATTTGTTCAGCAATGTAGTTATTGTTGAAAAGGAACACAACAGTTACTGCCTCCTTGACCCGAGCTCACAGAATAGAGAGGAATTTGCAGGTCCTGAGTAATGAAAGAAACAAATGCCTCTCGGAGTGCGCTCTGTGTGCTCTGCTTCTCACATCATGCCAAAGTGCCATTGATTGACTCCTATACTACTTATCCAGGCCCTTCATTAAGAACTTTCTTATTATTATTTTTCACTAAGAGACTGTGTTCACAAATGTTGCAGGTTTCCTATGTGGCAGAACTACCTGGCAGAACTGCAGTGTTGGGTCTGAGCTGTGGGCTTCCAGTCCTTGTTCTGGTCCGATCAGTCTGGCTGTTGGTCCATTCTGAACAACACTGCCTCAGTTTTGAACAACAGCAGGACTGATGGCTCTTGAGAACCAAACTGATGCATACCCTGCAGGAGATACTTCTTCTCTTGAAATTACTGTAAAACTTTAGTACCAGATGCAGGGAAAACACAAGACCCTAATTGTTTAAGCAAGATTAGACATTTAGTCTGAACATGTTTTTTCAAGGACTACTGCTTAAATCCTTGTAGGTTATTTTCATTCTTTCTACCAAAGTATTCAGTGCCTCTTCTGCTAGTATGACGACTTTTTGATTTTTTTCAGCATTGGATACAGAACCAAACATGATTTTTCCTGTGACAATCAGAGAGTATTTGTAAAGAGGAAGTCAGCGCAATGGTCGTCTGAAATCAGCTAAGCCCTGATTTTGTCTATTTAAATGCTAAGTACTCAGAAGTTGCCTTTCCAGTTGAAGTCTACTCAAACTGGAAAGTTTCTGGAAGTCAGGTCTTTTTTTGCTTGCCCATTTATGGGTAAACCCATTCATTTTGGAAGATCTGGGTCGAGTCTCCCTTGCAGCTGTTGTGCAGATAAAACAATGCCTCACAGTTCTGTAGCAACACTGCAGGATGAAGAAGGCAGTCACCACTGCTACCCTGAGGAGCACACCTGCTTACATGTTAGTTTGTGAATAGTTATGTAGAAGTGCCACTGCCTAAACTGTTCACCTCTTACTCGTGCTGCTTTTTATGGGACGTAAGGAGAAGATGTGCATTGGAATTAGCACAATGGAAAATAAAGCTGCTATTTCATCCTACTTTTAATCCAAATTATTATTACTAAGATGTAGAGGAAAAGGCAAAAGCAGCATTTTTTTTTCTGTGTTTTTTTTTTTCTCCAGAACTGTTGCAGGCAATGACAGATACAAGAGATTTAGCATGGATCCAGTCTTGGAGAAGGCCTTGCCAATAGGCAAGTGATGCCATTTTTCCTGTAGAATTCTGCACTCACATGACTAATCCTTGCATGGTCCCTGATTGGCTGCTCTATGGGCTTATTTATGCGTCTCCCATACTCTGAAGATGACAAAACAGCAACAGGTCTTGCCATTTCCTGTGAAGATACGAAAGTGTCCTTAGAAGAAGATCACAGACGAATACGTGGCAGTTTTCTGTTGCCGAACGTGCTGTTGCCAGGGGCAGAGTAACACAACTGTACGGCATCTGCTAGATGGATGTGTATTTATTTAGCAGGGATGTGCACTCCTACTGTTCCATCCCTGACCTAGACTTTATGTATATTAATAAACCATGGATGTATCACTAGATGACTAGATAAGATATGGAGCTGTGCCAGGACTGACCAGTGCCAGGACTGGTAAGTTCTTGACAAGCTCACACATACACAGAGGTGATTACACTGTGATCACTGGCAAACTAAATGCTGCATTACTGGAAAGTGGCATAGATTTTATTTTCATTCTTATTTTCCTTGTGCATGAGCTTTGTGGTTCATCAGAAACACAAGAGAGATCTAATGTGTGTCCCCTGTTACAGGAACACCTCCCCTGCTCGCACAATTCAGTGAAGGCACCACAGGAAAAAAAAAAAAAAGCCCAAAGAAAACCCCGAGCAACCACTAGTCCAGGCAAGTGTTCCCTGAAGGACATAAAAGCATTTTGCACAATGACAGGTTTTACTAAAAACACTTGTAGGTGTAAGATTACAGAAATATCTGCTCTGCAATGATGGGGAGTGGACTTGGTGAAAAATAACCTGACCAAGAAAAGATGATGTTAAGCTTATTCTAAGTAAACTGTACTTTAAGTGACTGTGCAACCACTATCTGCAATCTATGGTTCCTTTCTGTGCTACAGCACCGGGGTGCTCTGGAGTCAGAAGGCAAAGACAGGATTTGTTTTAATTTCCCTAGCCAAAAGTCTTGGATTTGTCAGGCTGCTTGTATGTTTGTGCACTGGCTAACACAGTAAACCTTGGTGTTTACCTAGTCTTACAATATAAAAAATACCTAAAAGAACCAAAATGTGGACCCCACAGCACAGCTCAAGTGCAAACAAACGACTCCTTTGCTACAACAAGTGCAAGTCTGATCTGCTTCAGCACTGAGGAGAGAACCTGTGGAGCACATGAGCCCCTGCCTTTTCTGTGAGGAGGCAGGTGGGAGCACAGGTCTGAAGGGTCTCATTTCAGGGCAGTCAGCTGAAAGACATTTCCAGGTTCAGGGACAGAACTAGAGCAGGGATTCTTGGGAAGATGTTCTAAACTCTTTTTCTCAAAACAAAACAAAACAAGAAAAAAACCCCAAAACCACAAAAAACAAAACCCCCAAACCAACAAATCAACCAAATAGATAAAAAATAATTAAAAAAACACAAAATGCACCAAACCAACAAAAAAATGCAAAGAGAACAAAAAAAAACACATAAAACCAAACAAACCACACACAAAACACTCCCCCATCCCCCCCAAAATGCATCCAAAGAAGACACAAACCCCACAAACCAACCAAACCAAAAAAGACCTGACTTGGCCTCAACTCAACATACCCACCTCCCCCAGGCTGCTGACCCCTGCCCCTTATC
>VWZY01003454.1:56292-84447 GCA_013399075.1 Chloroceryle aenea
CTGCCCCTTATCTAGCAGGCATGACGTCACTATGGAATCGCCTCTCCCACTGGCTGGCTCACTTTGGCTATCCTGGCTGTGGACCGTTCCAGCTTCTTGTGCAAATTATCCCCATCCTAGCCAGGACAATTATTGACGTGCTGCTTGGAAAAATACACATGGATAGGTATGTGTGTATATATATGTATCATAGTGCTGCTGATTCCAAGGCAGGGCTTTCAAAACATGGCTGCATACTTCCTTAGCTGTACAACAAACACAGCTTCTGCTGGCCTTGAATGTTTTGCCCAGCCTTGTCTGGGCACATCCGTGGTCTTCTGGTTGACCCCTCCTTTGCACTTGCTCCCCATCAATCTCCTTCCTGCAGGGCAATTTGGTGTAAGCTTGTGTAACAAGCTCACCAGCTCCAGAGACTTGGGCTCTCTCAGCAACTGCTGGTGCAGAAAGGATGGAGGTCAGTGAACAGTGGCTCAGTCAAGGCCCCTGAATCCAGTCCTTTTGGGGAGAAGAGTTTTCAAGCATCATAGAAATAGCTGCAGTACCACCTGAACTGCAATTCTTAAGGGGCACAGGCAGTTCAGAAGTGACTCTCAGTGACCCTGAAGCTCTGGAACAGAGGGTTTGACTTGCTTTCTGTACCTCCTTCCTCATACTTGCATGTATGGCTTGTCAGCTGGAAAACTACGTGAGTCTCTTTCCAGAGAGCAGGAACTCACTCAGGGTCACCACTAATGCTTTCTCCTAAACCTCCATGCTGAGAACAGTGATGTCCTCCTGATTCCTATCCTAGGCTGTGTTATGATGGGTAGGACAATGCCAAGTGTCCAGCCACGTCAAAACCGACACAATACCTTGAACAAAAACAATTATGAATTTATCAAGGGGTTACCTCCTCATTAATGTTGAGACCATGACTCTTTGCATGTTCTCTGTCACATCGATGAAGTTTTTTGTTGTAATCTTCTGGTGTTTTAAAAATGGCATCATAAGTGGAAGCATCTCCTGTCTTAAGAAAAGGGAAAAACCAGCTAATTCACAGTATTGCTTGACTGCACAGCTTGCAGAACATATGTAGCCAAATCAGTACTTCAACACTGCATGTACAGCATTAGGTGATGACAACTGTAATATTACTGAGCTACTGTTAGCAAGTTTGGGTCACTCCTTTGGAATAGTCTGCAATTAAAATACCTAATGACATGTGGTAACTTCTGTTCAGCTCTGAAAGTCTTCGGTAGCAATTTACCTCATTTTTTTCCCAGTAATCTCTCATAACCTTTGGAATTTTAGCTACTTTAGTGTTTTAACTTTCTGAACTTTATATTATCCTTCTTAAGTTCACTGTACTGTAAATGGAAAGCAGGCAGTTTCTAAATTAATTTGGAATGAAAATGGCAAAGGGACCCTGCAGTGGAGTCACCATTTAATTTCTGGTTACAGCAGAACTACGAGGACTTCAGAAACACAGTGATAATCCTGTGGTCCAGCAGTGTGCATGTTACCTGTCACATATGAAAACACAGCACACCTCAAGCCAGAATATTATTTTATTTGTGGTACCTGTTGACATGGCTGCATCCAAGTAAGCAACGTTAAAGATCTGATCTGAGTAACAAATGCACTCGTGAAATCCAAGCACGTTCTCATCAACAGAATCAAAGGGATTTCAAATACAAAGACATTTTCAAGGAAAGAAAAGCAAAATCCACTGTTGAAATACACCATCAGTTGTTAATGGACTTAATTAAAAGGCCCATATTTTGGTAAACATGTCAATTATTCACTGCTTCAGCCAGCCAGTCATGGCTAACGACAGATTTGAAAAATTGTGCATTTGGTTGGGCTTTTTTTAACCTCCAATTTTACAGTATGCCCAATTTAGCCTTTGAAAGACTCTCATGCTTTGAATTTTACAATTTACAATGCTATCCTTCAAAAACAGTCAAGTCAGGACATGTCAAGAAGGCTACAACGGTTCTCTTAAAAGGAAAGTATAGTTAAGAGCACTAGTGAGGCACCGCTGTAATCAGAGGCTTCATTTGGAAGGGTATCCTCATTACTTGGTTCTACCAAGAGGAGAGGTGGTTAGGTATTTAACCTATCCATCCCTTCACTTGAGACATCATCAAGCTTCAGAGAATTTCAGGCATGTTCAAGAGCACCCTGCATCTATCACCTCCATCATTATTATTAGTAGTAGAATTTCCGTACCTTGCTTTTCCTTTCTTCCCCACACTACCAGTTTCATTCAGAATTTATTTGCTCCTTTGGTATTATTCACGTGGCATTCTTTGTCTATTATATGTGCCCTGTGTCAGAACAGATAGTTCATCCTTTCTGAACTCAGAGAGAGGTAGCCAGCCTGTTGGGTTAAAAACCAGCCCTGTCCCGGATGATCTGTTTAAGATCTTCTGTCAGATGTGTAAAAGCAACACTTCCGTGCCCAATATACTGGTAACTTGTGGCTGGTGTTTCTCTTTGTTGTTAAATGCTGACTTAGCTGGCCTAGGTGCTGGGGCAGACTGAGAGGCTTTTTCTTTAAACCATCAGAGCAAGTGAATCACACACTGCAGACAAGAAATTTGCCCTCAGGGTTGGCATACTCTGTGGACTCCTACTAAAGCTGAGGACTTTGCAAACATGCATTAATATTTCAGAGAGATAAAATAAGTGATAGCTTTCTCCGTGTCACAGAAGCAGAAACACCACACAAAGTGGCTACAGTAATTTACGTAAAGCACTTGAGGGAGGAACTGTCAGCCAAGGGATTAAAAGGCAGAAATTTCTGACCACATGCTGAGCACTTCTTCCTCTATCTCTCTCCACTTTAGTCTCTGACACACGGTTGGATTTAGGGGTTTAAACTACAAAAAGAAATTAAATTCCTTTCCCTTTGTAAATAAAAAAATTCAAATTATGTGATCCCTTCACTGGGCGGAAGAACGGTTTGAATCTGCTTCCTCCCCTGTGGTCAAGGCCTGTGCTGTGAAAAAACCTATTAAACAGCTGTTAGCACTTTTTGTTTCCACACCACTGGAGCCACATTTTCACCAAAGCTGGTCACTGGGAGTGTGAAAGCAGTTTTTTATATTGTAAGCAAAAGCTGCACCATATGGTTGCCAGTTCTGTTCAGATTGGATATATTTTGCCATAGTATTACTATATTACAGTGATATAATAGACACTTCAGAACTTTTGGGTTCTTCTGAGGAAAAAGCTGTTCAGTTCAATGTCTATTATGGCTCTTTTCAGCGAGAAAAGCTTGCTACGCAGGAAGCAGAGCCCAGCTGAGGTGAAGGTGTAAGATGGTTTTCTAATTTTAAATATGAGGACGGGGAAAATGACGAAAAAGGCTGCAGCAGAGGGTAAGGAGTGAGGCTCCCAGCTTGTCTACTTGAGTGTCCGTGTAACACCTTTGGAAGCATACAGCTACCAAGGCACATTCTGATGTCATGGTTTTGAGCAACTCTACTGATATCCTTTATGAAAGCTGAGCACATGGAAAATCTGTGCAATGCACATTTAAAACCTTTTCCCTCAACTGAAAATGTTTCTCATTAAAGGGTTCTCGAGAAAGCGCCTTACCAGGAAAAACACAGGTGCCACATACAACCCTTGTGACACAGGATGCCTTTCCCTGTGTTCCCCCCAGATACAATACGCATTTCAGTAGCCTGTTGGTCCTTAACCCTTGGCAAACGGTGACTCTGACTTCTCTGGCCATCCAGTGAAGAACATCACCCTCCGTTTCCATCCACAAGTAGCAAACACCCACTACACTTGCAAAGGCCTCTGAGGCGAAGCCTGCTCGTAAGGCGTTAGACAGCCCAGCGCGGGTGACGCACGGCATTTCTGCCGGCCTTCGAAATACAAACGGGACATCTTTAGGGCCCCGCCTGACCATGTCGCTCTTCATGAGGGCCGAGCCCTTGCACGGGGACCTACCACGATGTCGTTTAAGTGCGCAGAACCCGACGGGGAAGGCGTGTCCCTCCGGCCCCATCGGGCGCTGCGAGAGTCCCCGGCCGTGCCCCGGCTAGCTCGCTTCCCTCCCTCACCTTGGCCTCCCGGTGAAAATAGCTGAGCTCCGGAGGCCCTTCCCGTCTGGTCGGGATGCTGCTGAAGGCGGAGAGGGCGACGAGGGGAGGCCGCCGCTGCCTCCCTGCCTCATTACCGGCTGCCTCCTCTGCCCGTTCCAATCCTGCCGGGGCCGCAGAAGCCATGCTGCCGGGCGGCCTCCGTTACCCAGCAACTCCTTGCCGCCGCCTGCGGGTCACCTGGAGGCCGGCAGAGAAGGGAGGGCCCGGGAGGCGGAGCCGACCGGCGCAGGGCGGCCCGGAGCGACGTGGAAGAGTTGTCTGTGCGAAGAGCGGTTGGGCTCCAGTGGTCGCAGCCGCCCGCGGGAGCTCGGTGCGTCTCTACAGAGCTCTGTTAAGCTTGGACGTTTGGATGGCAGACACTCGTTTGAGCAGCGGCCTCGATGCCAGCTCAGCGAGCAGCCTGCCTCGCGTCTCGGCCGGGGCCCGGCGCTCCCCTCTGGCCTGCTCCTGACACCCTGTGTCCGTGGAAGCTGGGGAAGAAGGTTGAGCAAAGCCTGGCCAAGAGGGGCTGACTTTGCCGTGGCTATTTGCACTAATCCGGATATCCCCTTTTAAATGGTGAAGCATAATAACAGCACACCTCAGCGTGATGTTTCCAGCAGGGTGAGGATCCTTGAGGAACTTGGTGTCTCTCTGGCCGGTGTCTCTCTGGCCAGCGCCTCCTGGCCCATTCGGGCACGGGATTTCACAGGATGTTTGGCCACTTCAGGCAATGCTGTTGGGAATCTCTAACGCACATGCACTCTCTCTCTTGTTGGGGGTGCTGAAATAAAATGTCTTCTAGGTGCAAATCTCTAATTAAACAGACTGTCTTTAAAACTGCTCTGCCCTAGAACCTGGTTCCTAGCTTTTGATACTCAGCCTGTGTTTTTCCTGCTTTAATACAGACACGTAACTGTGTCCCTGCTGCTTCTTACTGTGCTGCCTGGGGATCTGGGACTAGCTTGGTTTGTTTGACCTTTCTCTTCTGCAACCGCAGCTGCAGAACTAATGTGCTGCAGGTACTGCATTAATTGCTGGTGCGATTGCTACTCATATCCTTGGCAAGTGCTTTCAGAACGGCAATCTGCTAGGCATCTGGAATTCTACGGCACATCCAAAATTTATTTTAAAAAATCAACCCAAATATTCAGAGTGCCAGAAATCCTCACAACCAATTGTTTTGGGCATCTTGGACCCAGGAGTAAGCAGTTTAAAAGTCGCATCCCTACGATACAGCTGACAGTCTCCCATCACTAATGCACTGAGTAGCAGCCTCTTGCTTCTTTGCCACTGCAGTGTGGAGCCATTTGCAGCCTACAGACTTGAGTGTGTGCTTTTAATCATTTGCGACAACTTCCATCTGCTTGCCTAATAATGTCCCTCTACTAATTAGGATTCTCTTCTTTCTGTAGCATGGGCCAATTTAGCACAGTGTAAATGAGCAGAGGAATTGAAAATCCAACCACTGCCTTACATCAGCTTCCTACGCAGAGTCGTGTTTGCTGCTGTGCAAGTGCTTTTTTGTAGTTTAGTCCAAGCAGCAAGAGATAGCAAGCCCATTTCTAAAAGGCATTTTAGCTGAAGCTGCCACTATAAATGGAGCTTAAGAAACCATTTGCCAGAAATGCAAACTAAGGTAGGCAAGAGCTCTGAAGTCAAATCTGAAAGGTTCCTCTCCAATTTTCTTTCTTCTGTTCACATGCAACTCGTTTTGATTAATATTTAAGATGTCATTAAATTGAATTACACTGTATGGATGCAATATGGATTGTTAGAGGTATTGCTGGATGCTTGTTACAGATTCATCATCACCCCTCCATTTGAAATAATTAAAAGTGATGCTTTAAAGTTCGTTTTTCCTTCCCAATAAAGGTATAAATCTTTAGAATCATTTGAGTCGTACATAGGATTTTTCTTCCTGGTCCCCTTTTGCAGATTCCCCAGAAGCAAGATTTGAATTCTCAAGGGTTTTTGTTCCTGTTACGACCAAACTGAGCTGGTGATGGAGCAATTACCTGTATGGCCAAAAGTATGCATTCTAATACAGTTGAACTCAGAAGAGTTGCTTTGAATTCAGTGTCCTAGGAGGTTAAGGTTCAATTGCCTGCTTTTTTAGGGAGTAGTAATATCCCCTTAACTTTCCACTGCTAAGGGTCCTGAATTTTGAATATGTTGATCGTACATTTATAGCCACAAAGGTGTCTCAAATGCAGGGTCACTGTTCTGAAATACCTAACTGCATTATGAAAGAACTTTGCAAGAAAACTGCTAGAAGGAATTTGTGAAGCAAATGATAAGAGGGGTGGGGGACACAAACACACACGACAGAGATGACAACAGTGGGATAGACACAAGAGCACAAGAGGACAGATTACATAAGTGGACAGGTCACTGATACACAGAAGAAAACCCACAGTATCTGTTTCTTACTACAGGTTGATGTACCTGTTTCAAACTGATGTCACTTAGAGCTGAGATGGCTACCAGCTTGCTGTGAAATGAAGGTTTAGCAATTAATCTCCTGTCCTTCATGTCTGACCTTGACATTTATCAAGACTGCCACATGTCCCCAATCCTCATCTGAGCCACGAAGGAGAGACAGTCTTTGCCACACTCTTCTATCCAATGGCCCTTGAAAAAGCGGCTGACACAAAAGTAGCTAAAAAACTCTGTCACCTTTCCATGAGCAGAGCTTTGAACAAGCCACTTGTTTCATGCAGGTGCTTGTTTCTTCTCCATCCTAACTGGTGACAGACTGTTGGTCTCAAAACAGGAAGGCTCTTCAGAAGTTTTCTGAAGGAGACGGAGACACCTGTACATCACCTGAAGAAGTTAGCACACCTTTTGCAATCTTCAGGGTATTTTTTTTTCTCATGAGCTACTCAGAAAATGTAATGCATCCACTGAGTCAAGAAACTCTTTATGCAATTGCTATGACTGAGCCTCAGTCTGCAGAGTGGAAACAATTCCTCTTTGGCTTATGACTCCAATTTTGACTGCTTTACTAGAGAATTAGGCTTTTCAAATATTTATAATTATTTTTATTTTAATAATTTTAAAACAGTTATAAAATGATAACTGATTGACTGATATAATTTGCAATTATTACTTGTATGCTGACTGATAACTGGTGACTGGATACTCCAGATGAACGTTCTGCTCAATAACCCTCTTGGCAAGCAGAGTAATACATCATTTTATACATAAGGTCACTTTACTTTCATAACAATTGTTACTTGTAACACTGTTTTGGAATGCAAACATGAAAATTCTACTCCAGGTATGTCAGTCTTTCACAACACTTGATGTGCATTTTTTCCTTTCAAAACAGATTTTCCTAAAGAGCATCTCAATGGCTACAAATACATTTTAAAAATAATCCATCCAAAATTTTTGAAGAATTCTTGGCAGAATCTTTGTTTTGAACTGTCAGACCCTGCAACATAAAGGGCTTCATATCTTCATAGCTGCAAACAAGATTTAAATGTCATGATCTTGCATTTTGAAATATTAAAAACTACACTGACATGAATATTTCCTGCCCCTAAATTTGAAAAAGTCCAAAATTAATCGTTAGCAAACTTTAGGGTGAACCAGTTACAGTTGATTTATATACCACTTTTGCTAAATCCACACAAATTTGAAGCACTTGAAGGAAAAAAAAAAGGTCTTTTAATTACATGTTTTATTTAAGGCACATATCTCATTCTACATTTGTTTCCTCCCCAGAGTCACTCCACTGTTTTAGACAAGAAGGGAAGAATAAAACTAAAAAGCCCTGGTCTTAAAATTGCTTGACGTCCACCCATAGAAAGTGTTGAAGGGTAGTGTCTAGGTCAGGTGAAGAATCTGCTGTCTGAAAATGAAAAATTAAAGTATCTTCATACAGAATTAGAACCAAAAAGAAAACTACATATCAAAGGACAAGATCATCATTACTGTCAACAGTAAATCTGCTGCTATATAAAGTATCCTGACAACACAGGTAATTATTTGTCCTGATAGGAGGTTCTGTAAACAAAAGAGGACAGACTTCTGACAACTCTACTTTCAGATGTGCAGAGCTGTCACTTTAGAAACAAGCAGATTGAACTCCTGCCTGTGCCTCAGTGGAAAAAGTGATGGTCTGCAGATATTTTATAAAATAGAGTTATCATAAAGGAATATAAAGAGAATGAAAAATGCTTTTCACACAGCATAAATAAGAGGCTAATGTCTCTTTAGAAACAGCAGCTGAATAGCATTAATTTACAGGTAATCTCAACTACTTTTGTAGTTAAGAAAAATATCTGCAAGTCTAATCTTTCTTCCTGTCCTTTGGTAGCCTGCTATAAACTGGAGCAAACCATTGACTTTGAAAAAGAAATCCATCAGGCTCCCTAGGTGTTCCTGTTTGGATTTCTTTTTCCCAGACCACAGTGAATCACTCCTACACTGATCTTTTGGTTGCTGCCTCACAGTGTGAAATGCACTTGGATTGTACTTTTGGAACTCATGCTCTTTGTGGTTCACTAGTGACCTTAGAACTACGGAACATGGAAGTTGTAGAACTTGGCGAGCCATACTGTGATGTAGAATATATGGAATGTCAAGTACTGATTTGTACAAATATCATAAAGCTTCTCCAGTTACAGAGTGGTACATGAGTGGTGTTATATCCAGTTACTGAAGGAGATGAAATTGCTGCAGGTGAGGAAGAAAGAGGATACATGGACTCTGAGTCAATCTAGACAGGGGAAAAATAAAACAGTATAAACAGTAGATGTAAGATGCATTGGAAGACAAAAGGTATTTATTGGATACAAATAATTTCTCAGAACTAGAAAGATATATACTCAGCAACTGAAGGCTAGAGAGAGGATGGTATGCACCTTTCTTTGTCTGGTCATCACACTGCGTCTATCATCATCTTTTGCCTGCTTTCTTGTACTTTAGCACGGTTTGGCTGCAAGAATCTGAATGCAACTACAAAATGAGAGAAAAATATCAGTGAAACATGAGTGTTCTGAACAAGGCCATTTTCTACATGCTCTTGGAGGGCACACATATATCTTTCTTGGTATTTCATTGGACCAGTAAGCTCATGGCCATTAAAGTGTTTTAACGTTTCACAGCTTACAGAGATAGAATATTGTTTAAGTTTTATAAAAATCATAGAAACAAGGCTATCAAGTTAGGTACAAGGTTTGCTACTGTTGAGCAAGAATACAAACGAAAAGCAAAATCCTGAATGTACAAGTTATACCTGAAAGCTGCACATAGATACGACAGTACAATATAATCAACTTTACACAGTTTTCATCCACAATAAGAAATGATTGCTTTGACCTAATAACAGAATGATTTTAAGGGCCCAGAGTACATTGAAGGTCTAAAAGAATATTTATTTTTTTTTAATTATTCCTCCAACAAATTTACAGTGGAGAGGAGGGATTTAGGAGAAGTCTCGCACAGTCAAGCAATAGCTTACTTTAGGCAATGATTGGGACATTGTTTCTGCTGCCATGTGAGCTCTTTGGAAAGCCTTTCATTCCACTGAAAAATATTTGTCTTAACTTCTTAATTAAAAGGAAGAAATCCTAAAGACAATAAAATATTTTGAAGTATTTTATTAGACTTAACACCTATCTTTAGAGTTACTCCAGATCTAAATGAGACTTCAAGCATTATGCTGGACATAACTGAAATAATTTGCATTTTGCCTTTAGACTAATTTGAAAGGATCAAAATTCAGGGTTTTTTTTACTGCAAATGTGGGCATCTTGAAATCTACTGCCATTCCAACTTGCTAGTGGGCAGGTGGCTGCTGCGAGTAAACTGTGCCACACTCAGCGAGGCTGTGGCCTGATGCCATTTATTTGTGACCCACAACTTTGAGAACTCCTTCTGAAAGGACACCCATGCAATACATGTTTCATGAAGGAGAAATCAGAATACTTTTTACATTTCAATGACATGCCAGACCTAAGAGTGCATAAGTTGACTTCTATATTCAGATGGTATCAGTCAGAAAAAAAATCTGGTCATTACATGCTATTTTTAAAATAGGATGATTTGATTAATTTTGGTCTTGTTAGGATGCCATGACTAAATGACTATGTTAATTTTCAATACTGGTTATAGCTAAGCAAAACTTAATCTTTACTATCTATGCTTCAAAGGAGCATAGACAGTGCAATTACCTCCTTTTTCAGTCTTTCACCTGGCACATCTAGGAAACTCTGTGTGATACTTTTTAATTCAATGGGATTTAAATTAATCTTGACTATCCACAAAATAGCAATTTTTGTGTCTTCTGCTTGAACTCATGTCCCAATATATTAGATTATCTGAAATATCCCATGAAATCTGGCACTGTAATGGTTAAGTGAAAAGCATGCAAGGGCAAAAGAAGTTGTCAAGGTGCAAAACAAAACTTTTCTTCTCTTGTACAGCATGTCCTAGGTATCATTCAAGCATACTAGGCCAGTTGCAAAGTAGCAACACTGCTACTGTCTCCAGTATCCCCCACTTTCCTTGTATTTCTCGATTTGAGGTAAGTCTTCTGTATCACCTAGGGTGTAAATGACTGCAAAGTCCTTAGGATGGCACCCCAGGCTGAAGACAATAGAGGTGATTCAATTTCTGAAAGGCAATAGCAAGTCTAGCAGTTATGACTGAGATAGCTGGCCCATAGCCTGCCTCAACATTTAGCTGCTGAATAAAAAGCGTCAGCGACAGCAGCAGAGGATGCGCAGGTTCAGAGCAACAGAAGCCATGGAAGGAAGCAAAACTAAGAGACAGCAACAGTAAGACAAATTACATATAAACTTTTAATGAATTAACCTTACAAAAGACAATAGCTTCAAAACATTTGACACGTTTGTACAAAACTATTCCAGCATTGTTACTTCTCTCTTCAGAAAGAATGCCAGCAAGCCACCCAACGTGTCCCTGGCTATGAGATGCAACTGGTGATCACATCCAAATCACGTGTGGACAGAGTAAACCTATTTACAAATACTGTATACTTTAATACCAGATTAGTAGACGCTATTGGGGAGCGACTGTATTTTCCAGAAAACACCATGCATCAGAAAATAGTATGCACCCCTAGCTTTATTGCCTTTTTTCCCCCTCATTTGTCACTAACGTCTCTTTTTAGTCCATATTTTTCATTCATATTACTTTTCTTGTCTTTGAATAACAGTGCAAGTAGCAGTACAATCTTCCAGTCCTATAGCGTACATCGCAACTGTCCTTGAACATAGGAATATCAAGGTGCAAAATGATGGCTCATGGGACTATTCTGCAGCCATATTAAAATAAGTGCCACATACCAGAAAATAGCACGCATGTTAAGGGCCAAAATGTAGTTTAAAAGTGCGTGATACTTTCCTGAAAATATGGTACTGATGACACGTACAAACATCTTCAAGATGCCACATTCCCTTGTGAAAGGGATCTTGTCATTTCAGTATGTACAAAGTATGTCTTCAATTCTCCTTTTCCTTTTACATTTATTATTCCTCTGCAAGTGCTCATGTACCCCAGTGTTTGCAGGACATTGTTTGTCTCCTCTGTAACCTGCAACAATACAGTAATACAACCAGTGTTGATAACAAAGCAAAGCAGAATCTTCTTCCAGAGTGTGAAGAGAAAATAGGTCCTCAGCAATTGTAAGGGTTTTGCTATAATGCTTATAAGGCCTTAAGGGTCTCAAGTGAGGTTTGAGCACCTGAGCTTTCAAATAGTCTACTGCAGGATGCCCATTCTAATTGCTTACATCAAATTTAATATAAGCATCTGTGTACCTAGGATTGCAGAGAGCTCATAGATAGACAAATGGCACTAGGGACAGCGCTCTTCTTCGTAAAGCAGTTTTCTAAACTTCAGAAGCTGTTTTTCATTTCAGTAGACTCAAGCTTCCCCATCTTTTTGCAAATAATAAGGCTGCATGAATGAAGTGATATTAAGACATTAGCATCATCTGTCAGAGCTGCTGTTGCCAGTTTCTCCCTTAACTTGCAATGAACCAAACTTTAGGCAGTTCTGCCACCGTAGATGAAAGCCCACTAGGGCAGAGGTTGTTCAACAGCATCAGTAGTCTCAGTGTCCATGTTTCTTTGTAAAGCAAGCAGCTGTTTGTAGTTGTCACTGTTCTGACATCCCTTCTTGTTTGACCATCACTTGGTAACTTAACTTTTCCATTATTTATTTCTGAATAGTTTCAATCATAGATTCGGAGTGCTCTCAATCATATGCTGCAATCCCAACATTCCAGGCAGCATATGAGTCAGCTAGTTAAAATCAGATCCCTGACTATGGAATGACTGGAAAGTTAGTAAATCAAAGACCTTTTCTACACAGGTCTATCTATAATCTATACAGATAATAATCTATACATATTATTAATCAGCATGATTCATTAAAAGGGAAGTGATCGCTTTATGGATTTAGCTCGGTGTACAGCAGTTAATTTCCTTTATTTAGAAATAATTAACATCAGGAATGCCCTACAGAGATAAGGTAGCTAGTGTTTATAAGTCTAGAAATTCACAGAATAAAATATATTTTTAAAAAAATATCTTCCCTTAATATAGGGATGCATTTCCAGGCAACCCATGGCTTTCTCCCCTGTATTCCTATGCAAGGTCAAGACATAGTTTTGATCTTTCTCCCATTTTCCCTGTAATTTTCTTTCAACTCTTTACTTTCCTGCCCGAAGTCTAACTCTTTTGAAATTTACAGATACAGCTGGCAGGTAGTTTGAGTAATTTTTTACTGTAGGCATCCTCAGCTCCAAAACACAGACCTGTCTAGTGTGCAAATACAGGATGTTTTTTTAAGCACCAAACTCAAAGGATCAAGACAAATACTAATACAAACCCAAGACCTACCTGTATTTTATCTAAGACACCAGTGCTGTCCATCCTGCTGGCCACATTTACTGTATTGCCCCAGATATCATACTGTGGTTTTTGAGCTCCAATTACTCCAGCTATTACAGGTCCATGGTTGATACCTAGAAAACGTCAGAACTTAACATTAAGATCAGAGAACCACCAAACAAGGACACACAGTGCATCTGGTAAATATCAAGTCAATGAACATGGTATCTGGCCTGTGCTGAATGGTGAGTACAGCAACAAATAGTCTGTTCTCAAGTGTTTTATCAACCATTTACAGCAGGAGGATGTTATTTATAAAAATGGCAAAAGTTAGTTCATCTAATTTTAGTTTTACAGTTCCCTCCCATCCTAAGTACATTTTATATATATGTGCTGTTAGTATCCTGACACCTGCTACTGCCTTTATTATACAGCACCAGGAGCAACTGTATGAGAGCATCAGCTGCAGCGAAAACAGACATACAAGAATTGCTATTAATTTCTACTTGTAGTGAAAAGGGCTTCTCCTCTCTGCAGTAGGTGATGGCCAAGTAAAATTACTGTATTTTTACAGTATTTTTTGTGTCTTAAATGTAGAATAAGGTAATGAGAATAAGCTGGAAGGATTTGAAGCCTTGTTCTGAAAGTTTAATTGCTCATAGAATGGTCTTAAATAACTGCAATATAAACATGTATTCAAATAATACGATTAAGCATGGAGTAAGAGTAACTAGCTCTGAAATGCACTCTGTAAGAGTGAAGAAGATCACAGTACAGTCCCTCATTAGACTCTGGGTATTTTTTATCTTGCAGTCAGTTTATATCCCATGTTACATTTGTAAAGGGAGTGAGTTGTCCTTTGCTATTAGGGAAGGAAACAAGGAGGCAAAGTCAAAAGCACTGTCAGTAAGCAGCATCAGATACACTGTAATTGTAACTATACATGCTGATAAGCAGGAAAGCCAACTTAGACCTATTAAGAACTAAACCTGGACAAGGGAATAGTTTGGATTTCTAAAACTATTTCTATGTCAGTGGATCATAACTGACTTCTATTAATTCCTTGACAGAAACCATTACTAGGTATATAACTATGCAGCAAAGTGAAAGTGTAACTGTAGCATGAAGAGGCAACTCAGAGCTGGCCGTATTATGGTATAGGATCATATATAACATGGCACCACGGTCTAGCAACCACATGATAAGCCCACTTGGAACCTCTGGAAAAAGTGACTGTAGCAGTTAAGTTTAGAAAACTGGGGAAATAGGCAAACTCTAAGGGATACCAGATAGCACCTGTGTTGAATCCACAAAAGCCATCTGCTGTGTAGCCCAAGACAGTGAGTAGGAAATAGTGAAGAGATGTGTGTGGCCCACTTTGAAGGAGTCAGTATTACTTTAATCAGTTTGCAGATTTAGCCTTAAAACTCAGCAGGTCCTTATCTTGTACTGCCACTGCTGATGTAAGTCACTTTGCCAGTATGTGGCTTGTCATCTATGGCAAGAAGAAAACATATTTTTGGACACAGAATATGGTGTCTCTACACGCTTCTTTTAAACGCGTCAAGGTCTGTAATGCTTTGAGAAGGAAGCATACTTCAGATTTGCTTTATCATTTTTAAGTCTAAGGAACACAAAACAGCAGAAAAGGAGTGCAATAAGGAACGCCTATTGCAAGACAGAGGATACTAAGTTTTGCCAGTGGGTGGCACTGTGAAATAAACACTAGAGGAAGAGCCGAAGGAAAAGCAAGCAGCACAGCAAGAAAAGACAAGACAGGAGAATAACTGTTGGAAATCAAATACTTCTGACATGTTTACAAGATTTATGGGTTTCCAATATTTATTTACTGCTTTCATTTCACACTTTCCAAGTTACATATTGCATTGTAGAACTGCTGTGTACTGCTATCAGGAAATAAATGTTTTGGAACATACGGTTCTTGACCAGCTCTGAATTAATTTATTTCATCATACTTTCCATGGCTTACTGCATCTGCTTATTTATTTTTTAAAATACACTGATGAACAAGGAGAAGCAATTAGAATATGAAATAGAAAGGATATCCCTTTCAAATATAAACAACTAGTCATCTTTGATCTTGTTTATCAGTGACCATAGAAGAACAAATAAAAGAAATATCCTCCTTTGTCTAACAGTGGGAAGGTATTTTTTTCAAATGCTCCTTACTTAGAAATACTGCCCTTCTCTAAGTCCTGCCTTGAAACACTCCTTGTGACAACTACAGCCATGTTAGCAGGCAATACCACATAGGCTGCCTTTGAACACGCCAAAGACAGTGCTATTCACCTGCATGGCCCTTTCGGTCAGTTCTGCTAACACTTTAATCAGCTGATACTTCACACTGAATTCTCCCCTTCTCCATGATATTCTCATAAACCTCCCCGTGATACATACCAACTCGTAACTTGAAGTCATTGAATGAATGCTTGTTTATGACATCCAGTTTTGCCACCAATGCAAATGCAAACTCCACCATTGTTCCTATGTGCATATACTGTCGTTCAGGTTCCTGAATTTAAACAGCCAAACAGAGTAAAATCATTTTCCTTAGCCTTAGTTGCTGTGAGGACACAACCAAAATATTCTGAACACTTCAAAGCGCTTAAATGCATCAGGATGTCCTAATGCCAGCAGGCAGCAGCAGCAAAGTAACGCAGAGGATGGTGCCCTGTCCAGCATCAGTTAAGCAGTGGCCAACAGACCAGAATGCATTTTATTTACACAGTAAGGCAGTCTAGAAGTGGTAGATGCAAAAAATGCCTAATCTGATGTTTTGATTGTCAAATTACAAATTAGGCACTGTCTAATTCCACAGACACTCAATGTCTATGTGTGCTTAGGGTTTGCTCATTTATCTTCTCCAAATGACTGCTTCTGGTTTATGCCCTTTAATGATAAATAATGCTTGTGGACAGCGCCACAGAGTCTCCTCCTTCTCACTGTTGCACAGCTCAGCACCCTAGTTAATGCTTAAGATCCAGTGAAAGTCACAATTTTAAGAGTACCTCCACTGATTTTATCTGGTAGATAAGCGAGCACCTCTGAGAACATCTAATAAACCTGAAAAAGAATAAAATACAAGAGGAAGAGAGGAAGAAGGCAATCCATCCTCCTAATTTACTAGCTCAAAGTTTATACCACTCATAAAGGCTACAGGCTTAATGTCTCCTCATACATCAACAGTGTAGCCTTACTTCTAAGTACTGGTGTGAGTCCCCTCAGGCTGAGGAGACAATTGATTTTTGGTCTCCCACAGCCCAGGGTAGGACCCTGACAAGAGAACAATTTCATAAGAGACGAACTCACTGATCTCTATGAGAAATGACAGAATCTTCCTCATTTCTTGAAATAAAGTAGAGGAATAGATGGACAGACAACAAATTCAGGAGATGATTCATAGAGTAGATGCATCAGCCTAGGTGGAACAGTAGTGATGCTTGCCAGAGCAGCTGTTTAGATGAATGAATTTTCCTTTGGAGTCCACTCCTAGCTAAAAGAGACAGTCTCCTGTTCAGCTGATGTATTCTCACCCTCTCCTTAGGCACTTAAATCTTCCTTGGGTGCTTGTTTCAAGCTGAGGGTGATTCCCAGCAGTATGCCTAGCAGTCAGTCACTGCCACAGTAGGTAATGCAGTATCTGTGCATCTTTTGGACATCTGGACTGAAGGCTGCTGAGTTCTGGTGGATTTATTTTACAAAAGTGTACTAATTCACCATAGGAACACTAGTATTTGGACCTCTTGATTTGCAGTTTGTGGAAACAACTGAAACTATAAATTGCTTCCTGCGCCTACAGTAGTTTTAGTTGTGATTCAGAGCTCTTCTGTGTCTTCTCTTCTGCAGTCTACAGTTCTACATTTCTTTCATCCCCTTCACCTCTCTATTAAAGGTCAGAGCTAATTTCAAATCACCCTTTTTTTTGTTTTGTACTCAGGATCCTTAGGGCCTATAGTTCAGGTGTTAATTGCTTCTGTGTAGAAGGAACATGAGTTTGGCAAGAGCACATTAATCCTTAGCAGAGAAGGTGTTGATTCATAATTGCTGTATTTCTGTTGCTAACCTGTAGTATCTAAAGTTCTAAAGATGATGGCAAAACCCAAGTTATGAATTGCTTCTCTGAACTTCGTTTCTACTGACTGCAGTTACCAATCCTACCCTATTAAGTAAACCAGAAACAATGGAACACATTCTCAGTGCTGAGCCTGAAGGTTCTGTAAGGGTATGCTTAGTACAGCTACTCAGCTTTCCCAGCTTACAATGGAAAATACTCATCCTTGCAGTCTTTTGTATACTTTATAAATCCAATTCTGTTGCATGTAGGAATAAAAGGCTGCACTGTACTTACAGAAGGCTTGGTTTTGCCTTCTGTAAGTATCTAAACCTACATGGTTTAGATTTAGTAAATACAGAGGCGGCATTTTCAGACTGCATTGTGAAGAACAACAATTCACAGACTACTAGACAAAAGTATACACTTCACTACAATAAAATCTACAATAGCAAGAAAAAGCTAGGCCACAATATTATATATAACCTGCAGTTTAATGCACACTATTTTAGCTTTCACTTGAACATGTTTTATATTAAGCGGAAACCTTTTCCTGTACCTGACACTGTTCTTGGTTGGGTGTAGCACTCAGTCCTGTTGCTGCCATGTAAGTGCTTCCAATGGTCTTTATCTTTTCAACTCCACTGAACTTTGGCTTTGACAGTAACTGTAAAACAAGGATGGTTAATCATTATGCAAATCAACAGCCTTGTTACTCTAACAGCATTCAGAGCTTCAGTTCTTAGAACAGTCTCTTAACAGACACCAAATGGCTTCACAAATATATACAGGATGAAGGATTTAAGGATGCATAAAAAATGACATTTTCATTAAATATATTCATTATAAGGGGACTAAATTTATGGTAATGAGAATAAATTCCACCTTATTGTACGTACAACTCTTAAAAGTCAGTAGGCTTTGTACTCATTTGATACTGGAACTGAGTCACTATGTGAGCCAACAGTTAAGCCTTAAGCAGCTTTCCAAAACTAAAGTGTGGAAGAGATGGTCCACAGTGGTACATGCCAATGGGACTAAACTCCGAGGATTTTAGCTCATATTCCAGGCTGCTTTGGACATCCCAATGTTCTCCAAATCAGGTTGCTGCTAAAATATCCTCTACAGCCAGATAGCCACAAATCCAAACTGTATTCTTTGAGTCATGACACAATCTTAACACCTTTTTCTGGAATCTTCATCCCTAATGACTTTCTTTAAGACAAGTACTGTTCTCAGGGAGACCTTTACAAGCCACCTTTTCACAATCCATCTGTAGTAGTCATACTCTCTAACTTCAGAGAACAGATTATTAAATCTAATAGAATCCTTTGAGTCACTCATGTGTCAACTGATCAACGCTCTGTATAATGAGACCAGCACAAATCAGGTAGAACATGAAATTGTAACATTTTAGAGGAAATAGTTTTACGTACCTGACTTTAGGGACTAGTATTTAGAAACTGTATTTACCATATGGCATATAATGCCTCTGGAACTGCAGCTAGCGGGTAAAAATCTCCCCATCAGATATACACAGAGAATTCTCATTATAGTGAATCAAAAGCAATTGAATATGATGTCAGATCAATATCTGATTTGTCCCACATAAAAGCTCTTTTATCTTTAATACTCCCTGTAAGTAATTTCCATGTGACTAGGCATACAAAATTTATTTTCTGATAGCTCTTCCACTCTCCCTTTCAAGTATGTTTCCTTACTGTTTCATACCCCTAGTTATTAAAATTGAAACCATATGTTGATTGTTGTTAGAAGTACATACATCATCAAAGTCAGCAATGATCTCATTTAGCAGCCTGAGACATTCCAAGCCTTCCTTATTTACATCAGATTCTGTGTAAAATTCCTTAAAATCTGGAACGGAGGCAAACATCACACAGACACAGTCATATGACTGATGATATAGATCCTGTCCAAAAGAAAAGAGAATAGAGAAAAAAATAAAAGTAATAACCATCTCTAAATAAAAGTTCCTTTAATATGTAGTGCCCTGGTTCTGAAAAGGGAGGCATTACAGTGGTTAGAATGCTTTAAGACAGCACTTTGGTTTATTTTGCATTTAGTTGCATTTATTTATTTTAAACAGTGTATAAGCCAGTTTGTTAAAGAGATTCAACACATAGAGCTGAAAATAGTTTAGTGATTTAATGTTACCATTTTTTCCTCCTGAACTTCAACTCCGTTAACATAAAATGTTCATTAATTTATTAGATAGGGCTCATTTCTGAGGCTTCTCACGAAGAGAATTTAGACTGGCTTTCATGGCTGAAACAATATTTTGCAACAATATCTGATTTATTATTAGCTGTTTGCGTTACTGTAATAACAAGAAAAGTGAACCAAAATCACAAACCAAATATACAGCAAATGCATCATACAACATAACCCTGATAGTTCCTAACCCAAAAAGACAAGATGCCTAATAGGACCAAATAATTGACATTTCTTTCCGTAACGAAGAACTGAGGCAAAGTCACTGGTTCTAAAACCTATGTCAGATTCTCCCCTGCCTTCTATGACAACTGAAATGAGAGCATCTCTGCTCCACAGGAAGATTCTGGTACTAAAAATGACCACATCATCATCCCCCTTCAGTTTCCTCTCCACTGCCCTTAAACACTAGACTATCTCTTCTTTCAAGACAAACTGACATCCTAAAAAAACCCCAATATTTATTATTGTGTTCTTTTTCCAAGAGAGTTTTACGTGAAGAACCAACACTGTGATAACATTTTTCTGCCAGACATTTTATCCACCTTCATAAACACCTGGTTAATAAAGCTAATCTATGTAATAATCAGATGGTGGGGAGAGGGAACCCCTCTGGCTGGATGACATCAACTGAATATAGGCAGTTTAAGCACCTGACAAGTATTTAATTTGAAAGCACGGCCATCCTATGTGTTCTATATTGTCCATACAGCAGATGTGACTACATGGAAGGTCATTCTAATGCCAGATAGGCAGAATCACCTCAGACAGTGTTTCTCTCAGTTATGGAAAAAAGACTAAAGAGGTAATTTTTCCTAATGTAGTCTCTCAAGAGGATGACACTAAGAAATTTAAAAGCTCAGGCCCATAATGACCTCTCTTTGCTCCAGTCTCTCACACTTAAAATGAGGCCCACTCTGTAATACTGCAGTGACATACACAGGTGGCTGTCATGCACTTGGACTCGGTGCAGATATGGTCACATTAGCTTGAAGTTAGTTAAGGAGAGGAGTAGAAGACGACCAACAGTCTTATTCCTCAAATGTTTAGTTTTTGCAGTCTGCATTTTGCTTCATATCTACCTACTTCAATTTTACCTCAGGCATATCTACACTGAAGCTACAGTAACGTTTGCATATAAATGTAGTCAAAAGTTAAGAACTGACGTGCTGAATGCTTTTCAGCGGCAAGTTAGCAGAAGAGGTACACAGATTACCTCCTGTGGTTAATTCAGCTTTCCTTCTGTTTCCTCAAGTTGCATTCCATGTAACCTGATTTCAATTTTGGGTGAAAGAACTCAGGCCACACACATAGTACTGGCTATTAAAAGAGGACTGTATCACAAATATAGGGCCTTGGCAATACAGAAGGGGAAATTCACAGTATTATAGAAAAGACTGGAGAGAGATACACGAGTATTTATAGCAGAATGTATTAATACTCAAAACAAGGATTATTACACATAGTTTGGAAACTTGATCTGACAACAAGTTGTATACATCTGTGACAAATATTTGGGAAAAAAAAAAGTGTTCATATTCCTATCAGCTTGAAAAATCCATTAAGTTAAATCCAGCCAAATTAGTAGTACAGTTACAATTAATATTAATACAAAACTCTGTTGTCTTCAGGATTCTGTTAATTAGTAAAAATAAGTTGTTTAAATTTACCAGAAACCATTAGATAGCAGCTGGTTTATTTGCTTTATTGGATCCTGCTAATTTTGCATCCTGAGAATGCAAAATGTGCCAGAATTATACTATTAGTGAGATATTATTTGTAAAGTTTGTCAAATGGATAAAATCTAGACACAGACACGACAGTGACATGTCTGAAATAGTACATGGAAACTAATGCCATGCAAGGGTCTATTTGAGACTATAACTTCACGTCATAAGATTACAGGTCTGTTAGGAGCTACAGGTGAACCCTTATGAGAGAAGGAGACTGTCTATGCAGTGCTGCTGACACATGATATTACTGAATAATATGAAGCAGAGAAAGTAGAAGATGGTTTCATTTTACCACCTCCACCTCATAATACAGGAGGTAGAAGATAAACAGGACATTTAAAAGTGGAATAAAGAAAAATATTTTACAGAAGAGATAAATAAATGTATAATTCATTGCTATTCAGCAACGTGAGTTTCAAGGGTTAAAAACCTGAATGCTTATATGAATACTAGAAAAATGCATTACTAGGAAGTGTATAAAAAGTATCTGCAGAAGCAAAATATTTACATTTACAGCAAAATATTTACATTTACAGTTAAAATCAGGAGGGTAAATAGCACATTAATCTTCAGCTGTTCCTTGCATTTTTGCTGAAGTGTCTAACACATACATACATCTTACTGGATGAAGCGGGGAACATAGTAACAAAAGACAAGGAAAAGGCTGAGGTGCTCAACACCTTCTTTGCCTTGGTCTTTAACAAAAAGACTGACTATCCTCAGGGCAACTGGGCTCCTGAGTTGGTAGGCAGGGATGGGGAGCAGAATATCCCTCCTGAAACCCAGGAGGAAGTAGTTAGTGACCTGCTGTGCCACGCAGATCCTAACAAGTCAATGGTCCATACAGGATTCATCCCAGGGTGCTTAGAGAACTGGCACAAGAGCTGGCTAAGCCGCTCTCCATCATTTATCACCAGTCCTGGCTAACCGGGGAGGTCCCAGATGACTGGAGGTTGGCCAACGTGACACCCCATCCACAAGAAGGGCTGGAAGGAGGATCCAGAGAACTATAGGCCTCTCAGCCTGACCTCAGTGCCTGGCAAGGTTATGAAGCAGATCAACCTGAGTGCCCTCAATTGACATGTACAAGACAATCAGGGAATCAGGCCCAGCCAGCATGGGTTTAGGAAAGGAAGGTCCTGCTTGGCCAATTTGATCTCATTCTATGACTGGGTGACCTGTCTTGTAGATAAGGGGAAGGCTGTTGATGTGGTCTGTCTAGACTTCAGCAAAGCCTTTGACAAAGTCNCAGAGGAGAGCGACGAGGCTGGGGAAGGGACTGGAGGGAAAGTCTTACGAGGAGAGGCTGAGGGAGCTGGGATTGTTCACCCTGGAGAAGAGAAGACTCAGGGGGGACCTTATCACTCAGTTTTAGGTAGTTGTAGTGAGTTGGGGGTCGGGCTATTCTCCCAGGCAACTAGTGACAGGATGAGAGGGCATGGCCTGAAGGTGCACCGGGGGACGTTTAGGTTGGATATTGGAAGCACTTCCTCATAGAAAGGGTGATTAGACACTGGAATGGAGTGCACAGGGAGGTGGTGGAGTCACCATCCCTGGAGGTGTTTAAGAAAAGTTTGGATGTGGCACTTAGTGACATGGTCTAGCTGATGTCACAGTATTGGGTCATAGGCTGGACTTGATGATCTTGGAGGTCTATTCCAGCCTCACTAACTCTGTGATTCTGTGATGATGCCTGGGCCCTGCTGTTGACTGGACTGATGATGGGTGGCAACTCCTGTCTTACTATGATTGTCACTGAAAAAAAATCTGTCTTACCAATATTAGAGGTGGAGTCCCAGTTAGCTATTAGGAACTGCCTTTGCTGTCCTCCCTGAAAGCGGAAGTG
This sequence comes from Chloroceryle aenea, assembly GCA_013399075.1. NCBI lineage: Eukaryota > Metazoa > Chordata > Aves > Coraciiformes > Cerylidae > Chloroceryle > Chloroceryle aenea. The sequence continues at coordinate 79,128 of VWZY01003454.1, forward strand.
TTGTCCAGAATAAATCCTGGCAAGTTGCACAATGTAAACAGGACTGAGCAAAAGATAGGAGCAGAGTTTCAAATGGAAGTGCTGCTGTGACACAGGAAGATCAGTGCACTTTATGCTGTTGGCTGTCCACCCAGTATGGGGACAACCAACCTGTAAGAAAGGATTGCATGCCTGTTACAACTACAGACACAAAACTTTTTCTATAACCAGACTTACTACTCCTTCTTCTCCTCCACCTGAAAAATAGATGAACACATTGTATATAAAAGCTTGTCATATGCTGAAGTTCAGCCACAGTGTCCCATATCTCTTCCTACTGGTGTAATATCCATCCCCAGTAATTCGCTATAGCATAGTACCAGCAAGAAAGCATCAACAACTGCTACTGTTCATAACCAGGTGAGTAGTTAGCGTGGCTGTCACAATAAATGTCAGAGAAATTTAGGGAGGCATTCCCAGATAGTTTATTTTGATCATTCATAATAATAAAGGCTGCGGCAATCTGGTGTCTCAATTTCCCTATGAGTACTTCTCTTGCAACAGTTATCTCCAAAATGTTTAATCAGAAAATTAAATGCAACAGCAATCCATGAAGGAACAGTTTTGCTTCTTTCAATAAAAATAAAATCATATTGTCTTCTGCAGTTAATCATCCCTTTTTTCCCTTCTTCTTTTTTCTTTGAGAACTCCTGAATTTCTGCTGGTTGGCTTTCCTTACCGTCCCTTCTTTTTCTCCAGTGCTTGGAGATCTTCTAGGGATAGAGGAGGCAAACTGGTCCCATTCTGCCTCTTGGAAGGTTGTGATGAGCAGCTTCTCTGGGGCAGAATTTCTGCTCTGAGTAGGGTGCTGACTCCACGTCAGCTAACAAAACAAGATTCCTCTTGTTCACTAATGTTGCCAGTTAGCTTGCAGCACAAAAGCTCCTGAGCACTTTTTTACTAATAAGGGATGTGGATGCTAACAGCGTAAAGGAAAAGGCTGCACAAGCCAGGTGCAGATATATTTAATTTGTTCTCTCTCTCAACTGGAAAGTACTCTGATTGGTACCCAGCATGCACAGTATAACCAGAAATACAGTTCCAGAGGTTCTGGTAAAGCAAACAAACATTTATTACATCTTGCTCTGAAGTAACTTTCCTTTCACCATGTAAGTATTAGTCAATGTGTATCCTGTTATGAAAAGACCTTTGTTGATCATCTAAAAGTACAGTTCCACTACTCCCAGTTAGCATTCATCCACTCATTTTTTTCCCTTTTCCTTCTTGCTGCACACTTTGCCTTCCCTTTTCTCCATGCAGCTGTGTGCACAAAATACTAAGAGAAGTAGTATTCTGAAACAGACTATTCCTCCATTAGATTAATATCCATCGTTGCTTTAAACCGAAAATTCTTGTTTAAGCAGAAAAGGGTAAACATAAAACCATAATAAAATGAATTTTTGCATCTAAGGAAAATAAGGAAAAAAATTAATTTCTATCTTAAATACCCACGCAAATTAAAAAAATGCTCTGTCCTAACATACCCTCAGGTGTCTACACATACACACGTACAGAATATCCTTTAAGGCTTAACACATCCTTGATGACATTGAAACAAATCTGAAGACAAAATAGATGCTTATATTCCTGAACATTTCCAGGGATTTGAAAAGTCCTTCCCTTTTTGAAAACTGTGTTTAAACAGGAAACAACCAAAGATTTTATTTCTTTTTTTCTTTTTTAGATGGATACCACTAAAATCACATCAAATCATTTCTACTTCAGCTGACATGATAAATTGGAGAACTTGGCACATTACAATCTCTGTTCTTCACAAGATTTACTAAACTTCATTCCAACCTAAGAATCTTGATGGGTGACAATACAAATCCAGCTGTGAATACAAAGGTGAGCAGATGGTGTTGCTCTGCTGGGGAGCTGAGATGGAATAGCATGTAAATGAGAAAGTAATCTCCTGATGCTTTGCTGTGTTTAATGCCTGAACTGAGAACTGGAGCTGAGCCAGCCTGGCTTCCAGCCAAGATCTTCAGTGGATTCAAAGGAACACCATAGCAGTTTTCATTCAACATTAGCTACCAAATGAATATTTGCAGGTAGTAGTGAAGTATTGATATAAAGTACTGATTAGTACTGCCTAATGCAAGCCACAGTGAAATGGAAAACATCATATTTTTTGACTCAGGAATCAAAACTGAATCCCTGAAGCTGACCTCTTCCCTCTTCTATCAGTTTTGCAGCGCTTGTTTGGTATGCACAAGTAATTAAAACTATTGCATTTAAGCTCTCTAGAATCACTTTCTAAATGCTTTTATTTTTTCATCCTTTTTTATGAAAACTGTAAAGCAGTATTAGGAGCAGATCTCATTTCGAGCCAAGTCAACGGGGGTATTTTGGTTGATTTTTCTGTTGCTGGGATTAGGTTCATAAGCAGTGAGTAAACAGGTAATTCAGTGTTCAGAACCTCTTTCCAGAATCAATCCAGCCACAGTCTCAGGTAAAAAGTTAATTTTCATGCCATTAAGCAAGGTCTCCATGCACCAGAAGAAAATTCAGAGCCTGGATACAGCTCCACTCTTCATCACAAAGGAGAAAGTATCTGAGTGCATATGATTTGCATTTAAATTCATGTTGATTCAACCACCCCCTTCTTCCTCCTCACCCTTTTCTACCCTCCTTCAAAAGGCAAAGTGCATTGCCACTCCAGGTAATTCCACATTTTTTATTTCAAGGTGCTAAGGTGCATTCAGTGCTGTAAAGAAAGCCTTTCAGGTAGGTAAAGGGGAATGAAAGCAACTGTAAATCTAGAATCTCGCTATGTGGACCTGCTGTTCACATCAGCATTAACTGGTATTTTTAGGATATACTGCATTCTTACAGAGCAGAGGATATAGAGAGATAGCTGACCTCATTCTTCAGGTTTCTCGCCAAGAAGTGTTCAGCTACGTGGGCTGGAAGCACATTCTCCAGAAGCACCCGGTTTAGGTTCTCCATGGTTTCAATCTCCTCCCGCTCTTTTTTGAACTTGTTCTTCCACAGGAAGTCTAACCTACAGTAATATTCATTCTGTTACAAGAGGACACAGAGGTAAAGAAACAATAGGCATCTTGTCCTGCTGGAGTACAAGTTTAAGAGACAAAAATGAGCACAGTACACCACCCCTACAAGGCTACTTTTTGGCCACTCAAGTACAATTCCAGATCCCACAGAAAACAAACCCCAGGCATGCACTATGTGACATATATTTCATGGAACTTGTAAGGCCCCCTCCACAAAAGGCCCACAAAAAGGCCCATGGATAAAAATAAAGTTTCAGGGTGCCTTGAACAATGGAAGATTCATTTACATACTCTCAGGCTTTAGCAGAAATTCATTCCAGAAAACAAACAATGTTATGGAAACAATTTACAGTTTTGCAACTTATTATGACACCATAGTTATCTGAAGTGTAGAATTTCACTTACAATAATGGGCATTTCAGGAAGACTAACTTTTACCAAATTGAACACATCATGTAATCAGTCCTGTAAAAAGGGGCAGTACAAGAAAAAAACAGCCTATTGATGTAATATGTCTTCAGTTATCAGATTACAAAAATGGCATAGCAACCTGGGCCAACCCAGTTTTAGTTTTGTTAGGGTGGGGTTTTTTTGTGTTGTTTTTTTTTTTTTACACTGCTTTCTACAATACTTTATCCTTTTTTTCTTTTTGTCCCAGAGTTTTTACAATTGTTTTTTGACATCCCCAACAATAACAATAACTGTAACTATATGGAAATGTGTAACATTCTTGGAATATCAGTATTTTTTGAGATCCAATTTAATATCAAAAAATGAGTAGAAGCGCAATTTTGTGGAGCTCTTTCAACTTCTTTTCACTATTGTCAATGTTTTGTAGTGAATTCTATGGCATTATTTCTACAGGAAAGACTCCACTGGCCTGACTGTCTCATTTGAGCTGATATAAATCAAGTGCTATTTCAGTGTAGTCCAATGGTTTAATGCTATCATGTATCCTCAAAGAAGACTATGTTATAAACCCGGAGAACATGATTATGACAACCTTATTATAGGAAAACGTAGAAATGCTGGATAGCATTATTAGCAGTCAGTAAGCATTTACATCAAAATGAGAGTTCTCCTTCTGATTGGACAGTGGCTGTCGTAGCTCAAAATGATTCATAGATATTTTGTTGAGATACCAGCCAAAGCTAGAGTTGAAAGTTGAAATGAGATGTTATTAAAATGATTTGGCAAGGTTTTAAATATGCATATTATACATTTATACATCTATGTTCCCCATGTGGATGATAAATCCAAATGCTACCAACTGTGTCCATGCATTAAAAAAATCTAATAAAAAACTGGGATGCCAAAATGAAAATTATGTGCATAAATTGACAGTAGTAAACTGGATACCTGGAATAAACTGAAATTAATTATCCTTACATTGTACCAACTTTGTATCGGAACAAAAACATGCTAGATAATATGAAGCCTTCAAAAAGATATGTTTCTTCTTAAAGAACTAATATTTAACAGATCATTTATTTACTGCTTTATTATTTATTGAATGAAATTTAGGCAGCTATGGCCTAAAAAAAATGATAAATAGAACTCAGAGATCAGAAAAAATAGAGCAGAACGTGTTCTACAATTTGTATTGAAATCAAAAAAGTACCATCTCAAAATACGTATTCAGACTTCTCAAAACAAAAAAAGCACTACTTTATTAAAACTGACTTAATATTGTGAGCGTTTTTTGTTTGTAGGGTCTAGACAATTTTGTATACCTGTCATTAAAGATCCTGTTCAATCTTTGTAGTCTTGCAGTCAGATGAAACCCAAGATTGTTTCCTACTTTACATGTTATCTCCAGAAGCATTTCAAGACATCAGAATGAAAATGTCTCAGGCACAATATGCTTGAGATACAAAATCTTCCTTCTTCATCTTACGCTGTTTTACTTGACAGCACTTCCAGTGGTTGAGCATAGTGGAATGCCGAGGGAGGCATGAAAGACATTTTTACTCCTCTGAGTAAAAAATCAAGTAGAGGAGGCAGGAGACCAGGATGGATGAGCAAGGAGCTGCTGAAAAAACTCAAATGGAAAAACGAAGTTCACAGCATGTGGAAAAAGGGACCGGTCTCTTGGAAGACTTATAGGAAAGCTGTCAGGGTTTGTAGGGATGCAACAAGGAAGGCTGAGGCTCTCTTGGAATTAACTCTGGCAAAGGAAGTAAAGGAGAACAAGAAGGGCTTCTTCAAATACATCAACAGTAAAAGGAAGACCAGGGAAAATGTGGGCCCACTGCTGAATGATG
>VWZY01003454.1:84977-135513 GCA_013399075.1 Chloroceryle aenea
TTCTGGTCTCCCCAGTTCAAGAGGGACAGAGAAACACAAGAAAGAATGCAACGGAGAGCTACCAAGGTGATGAAGGGACTGGAACATCTCTCTTATGAGGAAAGGCTGAGAGCCCTGGGACTGTTTAGCCTGGAAAAGAGAAGACTTAGAGTGGATCTTTTTAATGTTTACAAATATCTGAAGGGTGGGTGTCAAGTAGAAGGGGTCAGGCTCTTTTCAGTGGTGCCCTGTGATAGGATGAGAGGTAATGGTAGCAAGGTGAAACACAGGAAGTTCCACCTCAACCTGAGGAGGAACTTCTTTACTGTGAAAGTGACAGAACACTGGAACAGCTGCCCAGAGAGGTTGTAGAGTCTCCTTCTCTGGAGACATTCAAGATCTGCCTGGAACGGTTCCTGTGTGGCCTGCCCTGGGTGTTCCTGCATTTGCAGGGGGGGTACTCAATAATTTCCAGAGGTGCCTTCCAAAGGTAAGACCACTGACATCACATTTGTACTGAAGAAGCACAACTGTGTGATAAAAAGAGTAGCTTCCTGTAGGGTCATAGTTCTACAACAACTATGGTCTCACCATGTGGTACACTTCCTTGTGCCCGCTACATTGTCTCTGTGTCTGCATCAGATTGTAATAATTGTGAAGAAAATAGCTTGTAATTAAGCAACTAGGGAAACAGCAGATGCACGCAGACAGATGGGAGCACACTGGGAAGCTATGAGACAATACTGGTCAGCATGACAAGCAATAGTCACAGCACACTATAAGCAGAATGCCTACAGCCTCAACGACAGCTGTTGATGAGTTTTAAGGGTATATTGGAAGGTAATAAAATGGCTTTTTAGATGCTTCTCACACTGCTTTGAAAGGGTGTGGTGCAGAATGGAATAAAGGGGTTTTGTCAGAAAATCTAACAAATGTTTGAGAGGGGGCACGCTGCCTGTGGAGGCTGGCACCCCATCCACTGATGTAGATGAAGAGAAGTGTGCATCTTACCTGTCTCCCCAGAACCAGTAATGTGACGAAGAATATAAACAAAGAAACTGAGCCCATTGTCTTCAGGTCTTTCAGTATTCCTGGCCTATGAAATAAAAACATAAGCAGAGTAAGCTGCTCAAAAGTTAAGACAAAATTACTTTAGCAGAAGAATAACACCACAATTTATAATACTTTCTGGGATGTAAATGGAATTCATTTAAATATGATATGCTTTATTATTTGATGGAATTTTATTATTTCTACAATGAAGTTTTAATTACTTCTACCACATTCTATGCAAATTGCCTACATTGTGAAGTCCAGTACTGAAATGATAATTTACTAAAAATAATATCCTTGTTTGCTTATAAATGGGGAGCATTTGTTGCTTATTCTATACAGGTGGATTAAAAAGTTATTTTTTATATAATACTACTACTTCCATAATGGAGAGCACAGAAAGAAGTATATAGAAACTCTGTGCTGAATATTCAATTTTTTCTGTTGTGGCATATGCCCTGCACACTCAGTCTGCATAGAAGAAAGTCACCTCTTGTGTTTTGAAAATGAGATAGAAACTACATGTGTCCAGAAACTATTTTACACATCTTATTTAGAGTAATAATTCTGGTCTTTTGTAATACCTCCTACAACAAGGACTTCATCAGTCTCACTGAAAACTAACATAAAAATTTGCAAGCACTCCAAAAAACCCATCCAAACTGTAGGTCTTCTAATTTTTTCAATAATTAGGATTGCATTTGTAAAGTTTTAAGAAAATGTCCTAGTTCTGAGAAAGTTCACTTTTCTTTGGCTTGCAGCAAATATGCCTTAACAGCCATAATTATGTTCAGCTTTAGGCACTAACATCCTTAATGATGAACTTCTTCCTAATATTCTTTATTACAAAAATGCAAATCAGACCATACTCTATTTCCTAAAGTATGTAATTAAAGCACCTTGCCCAAATTGTGTATTTTATTCTAGTGCTCTTTAGCGTGACATTAAATCATATATTAACAGCAGCATGAAAATAATTTTAAATTACATTACCTAGCCAAATACATAGGAAAAAAATATCTGTTCCATGACATAAGATCTGCCACAGGTATTATTTAATTTCTATTAATTTCAGAAGGACTGGAATTATCTACCTACCTTCTAAGAGGTGCCATTGCATACATAAATTTGCTGTAGTCATCCAGCATGGCCCCATGAGTGTGCAGAAGGATAACATTGTAGCCCACCAGTGCAATCAACATTATCACCATTTTCAGCTCATAATTTATCCTCAGGAAAACGGAACAGGAAATGAGCCCTAATATGCAGCTATATATAAAATACTGGCAAAGAAAAATCAAATGGAGAGTATTTAGAATTTGGGTCTGGCATAGAATTTGTACATGATACAATGCCTCAGCTAGTTTAAAAACAGACTGTTGACTGACCACTTAAGTAGGGAAGCTATCACAACACGTAAAGACTCAAAGTACCTGGGACATTATGATTTACAGATAGCAAATAATAACCAGATGTTGGTATTTCCTAGAAGAGACCTTACTAGGTTTCAATTCACTCAAAACTCACTAGAATCCAGATTACACCCCTAATTTATGCTTCCTAATTTTCATTCTTCATTACTTTTGATTTACTTATCTGCAGCAGCAGATGCCCGTATGTGGGATGCCACTAGTGGTGTTGAAGTCTAATGCAAAACCCTACTGCCAGAAGACAGATGAAAGATTTATTCCTACCAAACCATGGTTTTTCATGCTTGAGTTGAGTAACTACCCTGCCTGTATTACTAGCATAAGTGTCAACACAAAATGTCTAAAGATCCGAGAACAACAATTTCATTGCTTACATCTGCAGTGTTTACAAACTGATGCAATACACACATTTGTTATGAACCTCACAGATAAGTAAAAAATATGTATGGTTGAAGTTAAATTCGTGGGAAAATATTTTTCTGGATACTTTCTAGAAATGGATTAGGGCATCAGAATGAATGCTAAACCAGAAATAATACATTCTCACTAGAATCATTATCTCAGTCCTTCGCATACAGCCCCTTTGCCAAAGATGCATCCTGAAAATTAGTCCTATTCGTTGTAAGGAAGTTATCTTTTCTGAATTTACAAAGCATTCTATTTCTACATACGCTGTTTTCAGGCTACTGTTGACTTGCTGATGGCAGAACTTTTGACAGATCCTGAATCACCGTGTAGTAATTTCAGAGGATCAGTAAGAATAATAATTTTCACAGCACCCATCAGACAGAATTGATCTGCCATCCGAATTTTTGCCATTACTGTAATATTCTTGCAGATTTGCTTGAAGCAGAAATAGAAACAGCAATTGTTCAGAATCACCAAAACCCCCCACTTCTTTGGCTTCATTCCTCAGGTCACACTCTGAATTTAGTGTTACCTAAAAGGTAGCTGACATTCTAGATAGCTTCTCAGAAGGATGAATGAAGCTACAAAGCAGGCAGGACACCAGAAAAAAAAGTAACAATTTGGTGAAGGTACAGTCAAAGTAACCATACAGAAAACCATGACTGGTGGACTTACTGTCATATGTATAGCATGAGAATCCTGGTTTTTGTTAAAAGCACAAAAATTGCAAGCTGTCAAATGGCAGCCTGTCTCCTGGGCCAAGCAGTCTGCTCTCAGTACATCAAATTAACATGAACTTTCCCACAGAGAAATTAATGTCCAGCTGGGAAAAAAACCACAGCTTTTGTGTGCAGGTGTACTGTTTGTTACTCTAGACCCGTTTCAGACTTGTTCATACTCTAACACTGTACAACATATTGAAAAAGACTACACAGACACTGAGGATTTTTTCCAAGGCAGAGAGCTGCAGTGATACAAATCCTTTGTAGGGATCCTGACTGGAAGATCATTTCACACTAAAGATTTAGCAAGCCATAGAGCAGGGAAGCTGAGCAGACACAGGTCCGTGCTGTGCTCTGCGCATCCCTTGGCTGCAGGATAATCTCAGCCAACTCAGCCAACTTCTTGAGGCCAAGGAGCCTGCCAGGCAGCACCTACTTGGTAGCGGTGGTTATGCCACCTTTGTGGCTTTGACTTTATCTAACAGTGCAGCAGCAAGTTCTAATGGACATCATTTTTATCTGACAGCAGAAATGATAAATAGAAAAATTTCTTTTTTGAAAAATCCTGTAAGAGCAAAAAAAGAGGAAAATGCTGGGTAACCTATCCACGGATGGGATCTGCACCACGTGCCATCCCTGACCGGAGGACTGTCTGATTCTGCATGATGCAGAGTTCTCAGGATCTGAAGGGATGTAACTTTCTTCTTGTGGTAGTTCAAATAAATGTCATTTTAACCAATACCTTATTGAGTGTGAGTGCCTTTCTTACCAGGATCATAGGCCCAGTGCCTTGCACTAGTGCATTACACCCTTAGGATCTTATCTCCAGCCTAGTGCATTTGGTTTCTTCTCTTGAAATTTAAGACCTGCAGTTCCATGGTTATAAAGACCTTTCCTAAAGTAAGAAGGGTTTCTACTCCATTATGTCTATGGAGAAAAACTTGAGAAGAAAGTAATTCTGGAATTCCCTAATCAAATACAGTGTATTCCAGCACTTCATCTTTCAGAAGTCAGTACTGTAACTTTTATTTACGTGTGTGGAGGTGGCAGCACTGATACCACACTGTATTTTATCACAGGAAGAGATAAGCATGACTTGAAATCTCCCTGGCCTAACTTCTATAATGAGAAACTACAGAAGCATGATAGAAAAATTAAACAATGACTAAACACAAGCAAAGTCCCTAAACCTACTGTGTAATCTTTCTTTTCTAAGTCTTTACGAAGAGCAAGAAAGCCAGGAATACAATTCAGAAAAGCTATTTTAGGGGGTGGAGGATTAATCAGTTTGCTTCAAAATGAACTGAATACTACTGGGGCTGAAATAATGAGGAAATCCCTTACTCGTTCATTTTAGATGACACAGTCAATAGATCTGTCAGGTCCACTATCATAAATCACAGGAAGTTTAGCTGCATCGATAAAGCTTAAAACTTACACACAGACATAAAAATTTGCATTTGTAGTTTAAGAAAACATATAATTGTCAGCTTAAGTATTCAGTATTTCATTCAGTAAAGACAGAAGAATTTTATTTCCAGATGTTTGGGTTTGTTTCTTTTAAAAGAGATCAAAAGTAGTAACTCAAAGGAAATTAGTAGCTTTTTCAAGCTAGAAGTTATACAGTGCAGGAGGATGAAAATGAGGTGCCTCTGAGAGCTGTTTAATACCAACATGAGGGGGAAAAGTGTTTAAAAACTTTAGCCAGCCTAACCTTTTCATTTATTATTATCAGAATTGACATTTTAACATAATTTTTGTGCCAATTTATCAAAGACAGAGTTTCTTTGATGAAAGAACACATTTTAATAGTTTAAAAGTCTATAAAATACTATTGTTAGAAATGTGCCAATCACATGGAGAGCTGATAAACATCGTGGTTTTACATGGGAAAATAAGACACACAAAGATTACTTTTTTTTAAGAACAGCAGATTGCATCTTAATAGTAACTTTTGAAAGCTGCATCCTTCAGATGCTTTTTGGAGAACTTACTGGTAAAAAAGAAAACAAAAGACATTTCAGGATGTTCAAAACTGTAAATAATATAAAAAGACTACTAGAAAACCTGCTAGCTAAAAAAGTAAACAAATATAATTAATCACAGGAACAATTCACTTTTATGTGCCTGTGGGTGTGAACATATGCAGAGGCTGCAAGAAGGACTACATCATTGCTTTGATAACACGGGTATCTTCATGTCAGGGCCAAAAGAAGCCGTAAGCACCTATCCATACCTGCTGGTATTTGGCTAGACAAATCTGAAAATGAGAAACAGAAACTCTACTCTGCTGTCGCTTTATCAGGGATGCTGAAAATCTGTAAGTGCTGAAGTTACTGCCACTGTCTTTTTCCAGGACATAACTATGTATTGCTTTTGTGTGTGCTTAGTGTTGTTTAGCTTGACATCATGAACATCTGTTTAATGTAAAACATATCGTGTGGAAATCAGCACACACCATTCTGGTACTGATCTCATCAATTCTGCACAGAGATAAAATAATACCCCTTCTCCTCCTGATGCCTCATACTTAGTCATCCAAAGACTACTGACCTATTTTGGCACAATATACAGCTTGTTATGTTCAACAGCAGCACTTTTGTAATCCCTTTAGGAATCATTGCTTTCTAAGATACAGATCCTGTTTTTGCAGAAATGTTCTTCATTTTCTTCTTGCACATGCTACTGTGCTTTTGTTCACGCTGAGACATCTTAAGTTTAGATCTTTTGACATTTGTACAATGTACTGTACAAATCAGTTTAGATCTTTTAACAGTACATACAGTGACACACAAGTGTATTTTCCCCACTCTCAATCCACCTCTTAATCAGTGACAGAAATGTGATGATCACAGATTTCACATTTACTGCTAGGTCAGTGATGAAAGTAGTCAATATTTTCATGTCTACCACTGGTCTTTGTGAAACCAGTCTGCAGACTGACCTGTTTTTCTCACTTGCAGTGATGTGGACCTTTCAGCATACAGTCTTCTTTATAGTTGCTCTGTGTTCTGGTATCTCCTAACATCCATTTGTTGCCATGGATGAGCTATGCTTCTTAGTTATCAGACTGTTGCCTGTTTTTCAATCAGACATTCATTAAAATCTCTATTTTCAGAACTACTAACCTCCTTTAACTTCCCACTTCTTTCAAATACAGATGGAGGTGACTGAAAAAAAAATGAAGCTTTTGCTGAAGTCTTAAAAACTGGTGGGTGTGTAACTTCAAGCAGACCCAGCAACAGTCAATTTAGTGTAATTGTTATAAACAAACAAAGAAATGCAAAATGAACTTACCGGTAGGAAAAAACAGTTGTTTTGTATACACCACTGTGTCTGATTACTCGAATTAGGAAAACTTGCATTTGATGAATTAAGAACTGAGGGTAAAGCTTTCACAGCATTATCCAGGAAAAACTAGAGAAAAACAACATATAATCCATTAGCTTGTCAGCTCTTTGAGTCAAAACAGAGAAGAGAAATGGAGAAATGGAGACAGCCTTGCCAGTAATCATTTAACTTTGGTATTTCAGTGCAAATTGAAATAGAAAAGGGAAAATGACATCACTTGATTATTAGTTCCTGCATGGGCAGACAAAACCAACTTTGTTAACATCCATCTGACACTTTCCATTTGAATATACGATGGAAGGCTTTTTGTTATGTTGCTTTTCTGTATCAGAAGCTCATACACATGACAGACAGTGATGAAATATATTCAACATGATCCGTTTCTGGGTTTGCCTCAACTGAACCTCCTGTTTGAATACAGGAAGAATTAAATAAAGAATAAAAAGTCTATATTCAAACAATTTATGCAGATGTCCTTCTCGTAATAACAATTATTTTAATACTTTTACTAATGTTGCTGAAACACAAGAGTGGAACCAGCATCTTCTGGGTCATCACATTCAGCCACCATCATACAGTACCCTTTGATATACCGACCCAAGTGCTTTCTTAACAAGTTATATTTGATTACATTAATTGACACTGCTTCCCATCACTTAAGCTATTTCTAAGTTCAACCAGTATTCATGGCCAGTTCCTATGTTTTTTTAACTCCTGTGCTAATCTCATCCTTTAGCTTTCAGACAGCTCCTTTCTTCCCTATTATTTATTTAACCAATATTTAATGCCATTATCAGTCTTCACTTTGCTCAGCAATCTATGTTTTTCTAGTTTCTTTTCAGGAAACTAGCTCTTCATCCCCCTGATCATCCTAGTAGTCATCCTCTGTACATAGCTCTTTCAATTCTGAGACTATGAAAATGCATTTCCCAAATTTTATCAGCGAGTTGTGCAATACCATTAATACTAATTCTGCAGAAAAGATGTTTTCATACAGGCTAGAATGACAGCTTCCTTGCTTACAGCTACAAAACCTTAATAATTCACCATACCTCATTCAACTGGGGCTCAGACAGCTCACAGAGTTATAGCAGTTTAACACACTGCTGTACATTGACATAATCTCAGCCACTAGCATCATGCTCAGCAAATGTGAGGTAGTTTTACTTCACTGGAGCCCACTTAACTAAATGTCTTTTATACTTACCATGAGTCAAGCAGTCACATGTGTAGTTATTGTGATTCATAGGAGATGTCTTTAAGCCCCATAATTAAAATCCTGAACTCATCGCATCTCTACCTGATAATCTTCCAATTGGTATCAGAATTTCTTGTCACTAGTCTGTAATNCTATGCAACCTGCCAAGCCAAGACCAAAGATCAATGACCCATGATATGGTTGGTGACCAGTCACAAGTGGCATCCCTCAGGGCTCAGTTTTGGGACCAGTCTTGTTTATTATCTTTACTGATGACCTGGATGAGGGGATCGAATGCGCCCTCAGCAAATTTGCAGATGACACAAAANCAGCTTCCTTGCTTACAGCTACAAAACCTTAATAATTCACCATACCTCATTCAACTGGGGCTCAGACAGCTCACAGAGTTATAGCAGTTTAACACACTGCTGTACATTGACATAATCTCAGCCACTAGCATCATGCTCAGCAAATGTGAGGTAGTTTTACTTCACTGGAGCCCACTTAACTAAATGTCTTTTATACTTACCATGAGTCAAGCAGTCACATGTGTAGTTATTGTGATTCATAGGAGATGTCTTTAAGCCCCATAATTAAAATCCTGAACTCATCGCATCTCTACCTGATAATCTTCCAATTGGTATCAGAATTGCTTGTCACTAGTCTGTAATTCTTGCACTCAGTACTAAATTTCATCCTAGTTCTTTTACTCAAATCCTCAGCTGACTCCTTCTTTTCTAAAAACCCAAGCCTCCCCTCAGAGACATTTCCTGTCACCTACATTTCATCAGCAAATTTCACACTCTCGTACACCGTGCATGAAAATCCACACTGAGCTGACCACTGCAGAGATCCACAGGTTGCCTTGCTCTCACCTCTTGTGTTCTCTGCAGATAGCCAGCTTGTAACCACCCCCAAATTCTTTCCCCATCCCCATCTTTACCTACTGCCTCAGAGAAAAACTGCTCAGTTCACTCAGAGTACCAAACCTGGACCAAAATAGTTTATTGATTTACCAACTAACACTAATTCTTGTCCGCCATAGCTCTGTGTAGCCAAGTCCCAAAAACTCCTAAGGATGGAGACCCCACAACCCCCATGGGCAACATGGCCCAGTGCTGTAATATCTGCACAGCTACTGTTGTGGATTTTTCTTTTTTTTTTTAAGACTATGCAACCTGCCAAGCCAAGACCAAAGATCAATGACCCATGATATGGTTGGTGACCAGTCACAAGTGGCATCCCTTAGGGCTCAGTTTTGGGACCAGTCTTGTTTATTANGGAAAACCTGAGAGAGTGGAACTGGAACAGGCTACCCAGGGAGGTGGTGGAGTCATCATCCCTGGAGGTGTTTAAAAAATGAGCAGACACAGCACTTGAGGCTATGGTCTAGTGGATAGATGTTAGGATAAGGTTGGACTTGATCCTAGAGGTCCTTTCCAACCCTAATGATTCTATATTCTATGTTTTGTGGCACTGCTGAGAAGAGTTTGAAAACATTATCAGTGTAACACCCCTTCCACAGAAGCAGGTTATTCACTCATGAAGGTGATCAATATGCCATCTCTTGCCAAAACTGCTTTACAAGTTGGCATGACCCATGGAGTAACAGGCTGATAAACGGCTCACCTTTGCTTGTACAGTTGCACTATCAGGTTGTCTTCCTTATAAACATACTTTTCTGACTGTTTATGTTCAGCTACACATAATTAGACTTCTATCAGTGAACTATACTTTCAGGATCAGTAATGGGACAGAAAAAAACAATACCAGACCCTACAGAATGCTAATAAACACCTAAAATTTTTGAAACAACCTTCTATAACTGATCCCAAAGAACTCTAATCATGGACAGACATGGGTTAATACGCACATCTACTCCTTCTCACAAGATGTGTGGGTTAAATGCACATACTCCCTTTTCTGGGTGTGGGTTACCCTACTTGCACACCCCTCCTGTAAGGAGATCTAGGTGTTCTAACTTTATGTGCCCCTGTGCAGCCTCCTATGAATTGTTAATGCTGGTGAGAAAGTGTCCCAAATGCTCATGCACACACATAATAATAATAATAATAATAAACCTGAACTGTGTGCCACTCCCCGGCTGCAGAGCAGGCAGCTCACAGAGTCCGATGGGGAGGCTGCTCTCTCTGGCCAAGGCAAAGGTGTGATACCAGACAGGTGACTTGCAGCAGTGTCAAAACAGGTTTTGACAGTCAGATGTTTCCACTTATTGGACTCTGCCTCCTGTTACAAATTTCCATGCTTCTTTTATACTTCTTTCCACACTATTTCCTTCTTTGCTTCAAATTCCCTTTGAAGTGCCTTGGTTTCTGTTTAACACAGCTGATGCTGGGCTTTCTTTTTAACAGGAATGTTTTGGGGCAAAGGCCCCACTTTAGGATTACTGGCATAACCTGGCATTCTCATCTTAATAGGTGTTGTTAACCAGGTCATTTGCCAAGGGTGGGCAAAGAGAGTAGCCACATCCCACTGGTAGTGCATTTACTTTACTTTTGGCAAACATGAAACAACTGTATTTAGTTTCAGAATCCCATGCATGTCCACAGAGCAAAAGATAATATACCATGAATAACTCAAACAAAATAACATTACATATACATATATATGTGTAAATACTTATATATACATTAATTTATATGAAAACATTTAAATTTTGGTTTTTGATGATTGTACAGGGCATTTCTGACCTATTAAAGTTGCCTGTATACACAGAATACGATATGAAATGTGGCATACCTAGGAATGGATAAATACACACAGAAAGGGAAAAAAAAAGGATACGGAAATGTTGTCATTTCCCATGAGCCAAGCAACACTTCTTTCTGAATGATGTGTTTGTACTTGTCTTTCTTGTCTCTCCTCGGTTATCTACATCTGATATCATGCTTTGGAGATATATACTGTTCTTCAACATAGCATTTTTTTTGTTAGAGACAGCTCAGTCCTACTAAGCATTCACACCTACTCAAATGACTCAAATGAAAGCAATATTTTTTATGAATACCAATGTTTGCCAGGGAACATCTGAGCACACTACCATTAAACTCTCATTTTAACTTCATCTATTGTAACAGCTTGTTCTTCTCTTGTGTTCAAATAATTTGCAAGCTTCAGTCGTGAGTTTTTTTGCCTCACACTATGAAAATGCCTGCCACTGTTTCTTTCAATAGGAACCATGTGGTGACAGATACTCCACCCACAACCCAGGATAAGCAAGCTTGTGCATCATTCTTGTTACCTGATCAAGAATCTGCATGATACTACGTAACACACTAGTTTAGATCTTACTAAAACCAAAGCCATCTTTCTCACCAAGATACTTTCAACCCTTCTGTCCAATCCACAAGGGACCAGAACTAAGGCTTCACAATGAACATGGTCCAATAGCCTGTAAACTGTGGTCAAGTCAAACAGGTTGTATCTCATCTTACTACGCAGGGGAGATTGCTGATTTCCGTGTTCATGTGCATAAAATAGCATCCTACTAAGAAGAAGAAAAGGTAGCAGAATTTATTTAGGTGCACCAATCAAATGCACACTGAATTAAACAGTAATGGAATAAACAATAAAATGTGTAAAGTTTAAATAGTTACTGTGTGAATGGGTTGACCCCATGACAGGTGGGTAGAAAGGAGAGAGTGAAGACTGTTCAAGGTTTGGCTGACATCATTTACCAGAAGGTTAGACGGTCACAGAAAGAGGAATGGATGATGGATTGTTCAGTTACACTGACACTCTCTACCTTAAGATAAGAATGTACTGAGACAATTAATCCCAGAAGAATCTCAAGGAAAGGTAAATGGCCAAAAGTTCCTAACTTCACTGGACATGGGGCTTTGAGGATGAGCATTGTTTGGAAGAGTCAACCAAGTCCCCAAACTAGTGCCTTGAGGTTGAACTATCTTGTCATAATAATAATGTGAAAATGACACCTCCTAGATAGAAAAAGCCCCCTACCCAAATAAAATCCTTACTCTATAGGCATGAACAGTGAACTTACAGGGAGCTGTATTTTTAAGATGAATCAAGAAAGAAACTAGCCAATGGTTAGCTAGTAGGTGTTGATATTAGGTGTAGCTAATAGATATAACTGCATAAATAGCTACTGTGATTTTAACTGGGTGGGCTAGCTTTGCAAATTATTGCCTAGCATCCTCTTCTGTAAATAATTGGGATAAAACAAGTATGTCGACTGTGTGTTTCTTCTGGGAAATAAAACTGTAGAATTGTAGAGTAAAGGGCAAAATTAATTGATTCAGGTGCCACTGATAGTTCAACTGGGGTAGCATGATCATGCAGTAGCCATCTATAAAGACAAACAGTACCATTATTTTCTGCACCAAATGCCTTCAGCATAGACTAACCTCAGAATGCTAACAAGTGTGCTTTCACCACCAGCAAGAAGCCCTGCAGCCCAGAGGTAAGCTGCTGTTTACTCTTACTATACAAAATTACACTGCAAATGGGCATGTGAGAACCATAGATAAAAATATAAAAAAATCTTTGTCACCGTCCCTCTCTCTCTCTCCACTACCTCCTTGCCTCATATGAACACACAACTACACTTCAAATTAACTTTCCACCATTCCAGAAGAGCTACACAATGTCCTCAAGACACACAGAGTTTTTATAGCGGTGTTGCAAAGAAAGTTGTTTGTGTTTGTGCCCTACTCTTCTGACTGGCAAAAAATAGAGTAGGATGAGGATACTTTTAAGTATGGCAGAAGCATGCAGTCTGGTATCAGGCTGAACTGAAGCATCTGCATTTTGCTTAAAAAATATGAAGCAACAATGCCTTTGTTCAGCACTGCTATTTTGTTTGAACCTCTAAGTCAGACATGCAGGACTCCTTGTTAATTTTTCATTTTTGAAACCAACTCTCCAAATATTCATATGGATTAGAAGAACTTTCTTCTCAAAATGCCTATCCCTGATAGCTGAGTCAGGAATTTATGCCCAGATCACCATGTGAATGCCTCAAGAATAATACGGAGAATCTCAAATTCTGTTATCATTCCTCATCTTCACACTCTTCATAAGCAGATGTTTAAGGAGATAATGTAACTCCAAGTACTTGCTTGGACTATCAATCCTTTTTTGCATCAACTAGAGGTGATGCTGAGACATTGCTAAGTTGAAGAAGGATGATGAAGATCCAGAGAGTCCTGCACTGTGCTGAATGATTTTTGGAGTATTTTGTCTCTGCAATTGTACAAGACTTAGTTTCCAAATGCTCACGCATCTGTGTTATTTGGTGTCTTGTGGTGTGTCCCTTGTTAATAGTAAAACTTACCAAACTCAATTTGCTCAATAACTGAATTTCATTTTTTATACAAGTTTGTGTTCAAAGTGGAAATGAATAATTATCTATGTGTCCTCACATAGTCAAGTCCCAGCCAACCCGTAAATGTAATACTCAGTGGCAAGCAACTGCCTTATCCAAAGCTCCCAGAAGCATTTTATAAGAGTCACGAGGAGCCTGTTGGGCCTTTACAGACTCAGATACCATCATGGTCTTTGACAAATATGGAGTGATGTCCATTTATGTGGGTTCATCTTTGCTGGATTGTGGAGCAAATGATCATGTGACAGAATGATTTTCTCTCTCCCTGCACACAAAAAAGAAACTGGAACTGCTGTAAACATTATTTCAGGATGGTTCATTTCAAGTGCTTGCTATCTCACCTGCTCCACTAGTCCAGTGTACCTAGACTGATAATGATTTTAATAAGTTTCTTAAATTCTGCCTATAATCTGGAATGTATTTGTGATGAGATCCTGCATGTACCCGTAAACTCCTAGACCAGGTTATGCTCTAGTCAGTGCTGGTTTATTCCTCTTAAAATAAATGCATTAGGCACTCTCCAAATGGGGTCTTCAATGTGCTAGTCACTGCAGGGACATATAATTATGGTGTATCTACCAAGAAGCTTGTCTATTAAAGATATGGCACTGAACAAGGTCAGCAATGGTATTAAGTCAGGTACACTAAAAACTAAGAATCGAAGAAGCTTAATTATTTGTCATTATTAAAAGATGGGATAATAGCCATGAGTAGAGGGGGAACAACATGGGGCCAATACTTGCTAATTTAAGGCAGCTCCTGCTCACAGATGTACCTTAAACAATTGAGCGGAAATACTCAAACCTCCTTCAGACTCCACATTTCTAAAGACATGCTCTTTCAAAGGAAATAGTCTAGTTGTTCAAAATTTGCTGGATGAAAGACAGGAAAGCAGGTAACATCCTGACTCTGGAAGCTGGCAGTCAGGGCACCTTCCTGGGACAATATAGCTCTGAGAACCTGTTGCTGTGCCAAAAACCATTCATGCATTGGATGTAGAAGTCACTAAACAAAGAGCTCTTCCAGGGCTCTTTCATCATGCTACTTTCACTGGGATCACATGGATCCCAGAGGATGGTGAGGCACTACCATTTGATGTATCTTATACAGTCATTATTTAGCTTCCAAGAGTCGATGCTTTGCAGTCACGAAGTCCTACTGTCTCTGAGATGTCTGGATTGTTCCCTGCTATAGATTTTCTCATGCTCTGTTTCATGCGGGTCAGCTTTGCAGAAACAGTCTTCCTCAGTCATTGGTTGTTGCCCTGCACTTTATATGGCACCAGATCTAATGCTCAGTGGAAGCAGCATTAGTCACCCTCTCTCTTCAGCTACGTATTTGATACTTATGTCACATTAGCTGCTTTTAAACTTCCCTCCCCTAATCATTGCTATATACCTCTCAAAAGTGCAGACTAGATCCAGATGTCTGCTGAAACAGCTAATTTGAAATAAAATTGTCCCCCCACTCTTTTCTAATGTCCCTTGACCATCAAGACTGAGTTTTATTTGACATTTTGATCTTAATTATGATTTATTAGGTGTGGGATGATTAGACGCATTTTATCTCCATTAAATCTTAATGGATACATTTTGCCTTTTTCTACTGAAAGAGTTCATGGAAATAAATGCAGTTAATGGACTCTGCTATTAAGTACATGTTGCTTGGAGATATAATAATGATACTCCAGAGTCTCTCCCACAATTTGCTATTAATATTAAGGAAATGCAAATTTCACAATCACATCTGAAGTAATTTTTGTTAGTCAAACTATTAAGGTTTAGTTTCAAGGTGGGAATTGTACTTAAAATTATCATCTCATGAATATCAAGGAACATGATTATTTGTAATACTGCAGTTATTACTGGTAAGGTATCGAGACTTTAAAATACAGCCTATTACGCTTTAGTCTAACATTCAGTCCACATAAAAATGGAATTGAACCAATAAAATTAAAAAGCTTTTTCTAAAAATGATGTATTGAATAAACCTTTTTTTGCTAAAATATCTTTTACTGGTAGAAGACCAAGTCTGAAGGGGGTTGTAAAAACTAGTAGAATGCCAATCTAAGGAAAAAACAGTTGCTGACCATATCTTCTTTACCACTTTTAATAAATGACCACATGGTTGCATGGACTCTAAATCAGAGTATACTTGAAACTCAAGTAGGTTATTTTCATTCTTCTTATATATATTTATGGAGTACAAAATAAGAGAAAGTCTAATCTGACCTACACTTTACAAGCTACTCCATTTCTAGATATCTACTTTCCAACCAACAAAACCAAGACTAGGATCAATTAATAGAAAAAATGCAGAGAAGGTTCTGCCAGAAATGTCACATATTTATATTTAAACCCCCACATTACATCATCACATCAATTCTGACAAGTTCAGTACTTACTGTAACAAATGATTGACTAAGAGTCCCCTGAAATATTGTGGGAAAACAAAATAAACCAGTATAGGTATTATCAATCTCTAAGTCCTTTATGAACCTCAGGTAACAAAAGTACCAGTAACTTAAAAAAGCGCTAGCACTGCTATTTCAAAAGCACTGAAATACAAATCTCACTCATGTGGAATGTGACTAATAGCTATGCATTAATGTTGTAATGAAAACATTACCTAAATAAATATTACAGTTTGAATTTTACAGAACAGAACTGGAACATTTTCCCAGGTTTACGAATAAATGAATTAAGCTCAGCCCATGGGGCAAAAAAAATATTATTTTTTTGGATCCCACATACTGTTCATCCCATTAGAACCTTCAGAATAAAAGAGGATGTTAAGATTCAGGTTTTATGCAGACTAATGATAGATCTACTCTGTATTTCTATAGCTACAAAAGAATAACAGAATTACACGGATTTTCCCTAATAGGGAAAAATTAAAGATTAAAATGCTTAAAGTAGAAGCCCTAAGGAACATGTAGTTCAGTACTTTTGAAGTTTATATAGCTGTGATTTTTTTTTCCTATTCCAAAACCAGAAACAAGTATGCAAAATTCGTAAAGTAGGTATTATGATAATTTTGTAATCAGCAGAGTTGCATCACAAATCTGAATAAATCTTAGTTTGTCTCACACAAAGTTTCCCATATATCCTGTGAGGAGATGATTCATTCTTTGAACTATACTCTGTTTTCTAAGCAATGCATAAATGAGCAAGGGATTCAAAGCTGGGATTTAGCTATCTTCTATTCCTTATAAACTACATTTTTGTTTGATAAACTTAACCAAGATCCAAGCTCTTGCTGAGCATCCTGTTTACAGAATGACCATTAAACAGCACGTTTTCTGGTGCTCTGCTTTACATTTCTGTCTCTGGCAAACTTATCATGTAGGTTCTTGGTATAGTCATGGGCTATAAATTCCACATCTAAACAAATACTTAACAAAAAAAAGATCTTAAAAAAAACCACAAGAAAAAAAATGCCTTTTTTTCCCTTACCATGTTGAATATAGCCATAGTTAATATTATAGCAGTGGTTGTCAACGTAAGAGTGATTCGTGGCCAAGGACGGTTTGCAATTATGCCAGATGATTTCAAGATCCACAACAATGAAGCTGATGCTTTCTTGCTACATTGCTGAGTGCCAAGAGTTTAAAAAAGAGAAAACAAAAGTAGCTTTAGTATATTTAGTTACTGTAAACAAGGGTATAATTAAAGAGGATCAGAACTGATGGAAACTGACGTTTCATTTATCTTGAAACACTGTACAGAAGTATTCAACTAGTATATTATCATAAGAATGATCATGATTATACACAAAATCAAATGCAAGTTTAGTTAAAATATCTGCCATATCTGTTAAATAATTCTAATTTGCAAGTACCTTATTAAAAATTCAGTATATATTACTAATAATAGCAAATACAGAATTGACAGCAGTATCATTACATCTAATACCACTAAAACCCAGGCGAACAAACTGATCTCCCCGACCTGAACTGAAAGAGCAATATTGAGTGTCCTGTGGAAACTTCAAATGTACAGTCTTTGACA
Organism: Chloroceryle aenea; assembly: GCA_013399075.1. Lineage (NCBI taxonomy): Eukaryota > Metazoa > Chordata > Aves > Coraciiformes > Cerylidae > Chloroceryle > Chloroceryle aenea. Next base: position 102,497 of record VWZY01003454.1, read on the forward strand.
GAGAGATAGAGGTCTCCTCAAGAACAATAAACTCTGTATACAGAGGTACATCCCTGGCAGTCTACAAAATAGCAGGGTTTCTGGGGTGTCCTGTCATTTGTTTGGAGACTTGTTTGATAAATTTATTTTAAATAAAAGGTAACAGCAAAGCAAATCTACCTTCCCTAAAACTATCCAGAAAACAAGTAAGCATTTCAGGCTTACAGTTTGACACAAAGTGTATTTACTGGATAGATTTTTTCTTACATAGTGGCAAAAGTTAACAATAAAAAACTCTGACTCATTTAACCTGCTTCCAAGAACATGCTGCAATAGCCTCCATTCATACATACATAGTGCCTAGAGGCACAAGATGTTCACACAGAATAAAAACCAATTTGTGGCACATCCAATAAATTTTAATTTTCCCAGAAGTTTAGCAATGAGGAGATAAGGGTGCCTAGAAGCATCTTGTGCCCTTTTCAAATGTCAAATTCAGCTGCTCTGAAACCTCTGTAAAAAAGGCAATGAAAGGTTAAGGAACATGACAGTCCCACAAAACTATGTGCTTTTCATCAACTTGTTTTCTCTTTTACTTCATATTATCAGAGATCACTTTACATACTGCTTTCATCCCAGCCAAAACAATCAGGAGATGCAAGCACAGGAAGTCCCTGAAAGGAGAACCCAAGCACTAAAACCTACCAAATACAGGACTTAAATTGAAGCACTTATCTGCTAGTTCAGGTGCAAGAGCTACAGCACATCATGCTAAACTATGCTGTTACCCAACACGTGTGATGTAGTTTACATCAGCATTTGGACAAGGCCACCCTGTATCTAGAATTCTGTTTAGATATTGTTTCCTTTTATGACAGGGAATTTTGCATACTGGATTGGACAGATTCTGAGTGAATGAACTCAATTTCAGGAAGAAACATTTTGTCATTCTTGCCACTTTATTAAAGTAAAAAGCACAAAGAAGACTAGATTGTTGCTGTTGCTACAGAAGGGGAGTGTTCAATGGGATGCAGGGAATGATCTGTGTGAAAATGAATCATTCAGTTATCTGTCTAGTCTGCCTAAAACCTGATGAGTCAGGGAGCAGGAATTTATGGCAAATGAAAACAGTCATGAAATAGTGCTTTCAATTACTCATTGCCTTTGTTATAGCACACCTGGAGCTCTACTACAACTTCACCTACATTGTTCCTTGATCTTGAAACACTTGGAAGTTTAGAAGTAGATGGAATAGTTTAAACTGGATTAGGGACAAAACTAGGCAGGAACACTGAAAAATATGAGGAATATAAAGTGGATAGGAAATTATATAAATAAAGCAGTACATTGTGCTCTCCTTTCTGAATTAAGTTACAAAGCCATAGCATTCAAGGAAAGTCTCCAGGATGAGAAATTCCAAGAAAAGAAGCTAATGATAAAAATAAAGGATCTGTCCTAACCCAGATACATTTTATTATGATTTTTACTGATTCTAGGTTAACTGACAAAAAGCTACTCAAATTAAACACAAAGACATGGCGATGATTAAAAGGACATTGGTAAATGGTGGAACCAAAGTAACCTATCAGTGAAGAACAGAAGCGATGGAATCTGCTGCTCCTAAGACCACTGAAGGAGAATGTTGCAGACATGGTTTCAGATGGGAAACCTACTGAGAAGCCTCAGTGAAAGAAATTCTTTTTCCAGGATGCCCTGTAGACTAAGGGTGATCACTGCCTGAAAGGATAGTATGCCAGCCTGGGGAAGATAATGTTGTCACAGAGGAGAACGAAACTTGGGAAGCTGGTGTGAAACATGTATGTTTTAAGGGCATTGTGGGAATGTGGAAAACCTACAGGATATTTAGATTACTGGAAATGGGAGAGGAAAGGGAGGGATATATGTGGACCAGGGAGGGACAAGCATAGGTAAATGGAGAAGAGAGGGGATGAAAATAAATGGCTGCATGTAAAAACTTGTCTAATTGAGTCTATTGCATATTCTTATTAAATCTTATTTCTAACCATCTTCTGTGTAAGTGCAGTCCTTATTCTGAGCCTGAATATGTGCAAATGCTAGCAAACTTCATGCTGGACTAGACAGCAAGTAGCACAGGATGGGTGCTAGCCACTAGAGACAGAGCGAGAGATACTGCAAACCTGAAGCAAATGAGGGCCTGTGTGACAGCAATCGAAGTGTCTCAGACCAGTCCCTGCAGAGACCCAGAGGGTGCGTGGGGGAGTGTATGTGTAACTATTAGGAAGCGTCAAGCTGGACTGGCTGGAAAGTAGGACATCTACATCTGGGAAGATTCAGGGCTTGAGCCAGTCACTGCATCAGGGAGGCATAGTCAGGGCATCAATACTGGAGTGAATTAAAGTCCCTTACTGAGTAACCCCCAAACGTGAGTGTGCCTGTGTATGAAAAGAGTCAGGGTGTCACTAGCAAACCTGGGTCCTGATCAACCAGAAAGGAGGAATTAGACCACCAATGTCGATCACATTCACATGAGTGCTGCTTGTTCTTATGTGTGTGCTCTAAGAGTTTCTGTCTCCATAAATCTGTGTGGTTGGTCCTGTGTGTATGGCAGATGCCTGTGTGCCTATTGGGAATACGTGCTCAGTCTCACTACTGGTTGTACCAGGGACACGGTGCTGACAGCCTCCCATAAATTGGAATGGGACAGGACAATCCCTTGGGTCTTTAATTCCACCAAATTGGGCTCCAGTGGACCATGAAGGAGCACTACCCTAGCTCCTGAACTCTACTGGATCCAACAAGCTCTGTAAGTTTTTATTTTCAGTTTCAGAACTTTAAATAACATAGCTCAGCAAGAGATGCAAAACGATGTCGTAAACCAGATGCTTTCATGTGTTTCTAGTGCTAAGCAATGTAAACTGATGGTTTCCTCTGCAAAAATGAACAACCTGTGTTATGTTATTTCTGAAGACAAAATTATTATTTCACACAGAAAATCTGTTATTGAATCCCAGCATCTAAGTGCACAAATGTTGGCATCAAATGATGGAGACTTCTCAGACTTTTCTAGTTTAACATCACTGCTTCCAATTGTTAAATTCAAACTTTCTCCATTGATCAGTAATTCTCTATGTGAATGAACACATTTGCCGAGCTTCATTCCACATTTGAGCAGTCTAAAACCAGTCTATACATAGTAGGACATTAGTAGTTCAATACTGATGAAAATTTTAGGTAACTCCTGGCAGCAGAAGAGTAGTGGGGTGATTATTAAATTCAGACTCTGAACAGCACTGGCAGAACTATGCAGGTTTATTTTGCTAATTCATTAACTTATATCAAACACTTTTTCTTGTAAATGTTAAGTTTCATTTGCAATTTTCTTAAAAAAAAACAGAGAATGAGGTGAAAGAAACAAAGTAATAATTTCTAAAAAGCATGCAAGAAGGGTAAAGTCTCAGATCTCAGTAGCTTTAGCTTCTGTATTTATTCTAAGCAGAGCTGTCAGAATATGGCCCACTGTTTATCATCTACCAACTAGAAATAATATGCATTTGTAGTATGAAAAGTGACTAATGTATTACCTTTTCATTTGAACATGTTAAACCTGATATGACAGCTCAGCATGATAGTGAGTAACAACTTATTTTGAGTATTCAAGTTATTAAAATGTATCCTGTTTTGTCTTTCCACACACAAAAACCTACTTCAGCATTTAACAAAATGAATGCTGTCTTTATGAGTGAGATCAAGGAACTGGTGCAAGAATTAATTGTGACAGCTATGTTGTAGATGAAAGACAGTGTTGCAAGAGCTGTCACACTTCTTCACATACTAGCAGAGGTTTGAACATCTTGACTGAAGACCTCTTATTTATGGGAAGTCAGTGAATCACATTTTCTATAGCTCTATTATTGTTCTTTCCATTTTGCATTCAAATGCAACTATTAACATTTTACTATTACTAATGTTACGAAAAATTAGATCAAGAGAAATTAAAAGCCCCAAAATTCACTTTTTTTTTCTCACCTGCTTTTTTTCCCTCAGACCTGAAGAAGACATCTAAGTGCAAACTCAAAGAACTGGCTGATTGGGTGACAATCAGATTATACCAACCTAAACTTGGAGAAGGGTAGATTTTGTATAGGGGCACAAGCTTATACTCTACATACTTTCTAATGGTCCTATTGTTGATAAGAAGGACCAAAGTACTTCTAAAATGGATATGTAACACCAAGCTTTTGAAGGTCAGTCTTAAAAAAAACTCAAGATAGCCTCACTCATTAAAAAATATTAGAAGCGAACTTATTGGCACAACAGACATGAGAAACTTGTGGTTCTCACCTGGCTAGGCAACTTCTTCAGTTGTTCACAATCACATAACATGTCAGAGGGCTTATAACTCAAGAAGGAGTGGAAGAAGAATTTTTCTTATTGAAACCAGTACATTTCTAACAGTTCCTGAAGTCTCAGCATACTACCTAACACAGTGACAATGAATTTGCCTGTGCTAGAGACTCATCAGAATGACTCATGCTTGGTGAACCTCCTTCATAAAACCTGCTATAGATGCCAAAGTGCCTTTCTGGGTTCTCCCCGACTTTCCCCAATCCTGTTTTAATCTTAATTTACAAACAAAGCTTTACCATTGAAGAAACTGAAGGGCCTTGATCTTTTATTTGTCTCTGCATTAAGAGAGACACTCATATCAGATGTAAGCTTCCAGGTAGTGCTGGTGCTGATATTCCTGTTCTAGCAGAGCTTTTAAGTATCTTAAGTGTACACAATCCTTCTGCCTGTTACATACCACTGACAACTGCTTTAGAGTAAAATACAATGCTGTGATGTAATGCAACTAATAAATCACATGGTCTCTTCTAGCAGGGACACGACTGGTCACATACTGGCTGCACTTTGTTAGATGCTCCGGTGATTTCAAATCAGAACAACTTTCTCAATTGTGGAGACAACTATTTTATAAGGTTTGTTTTGTTGATGTTATGTTCTCATTCGGTGGTTCATTTGGGTATTTAAAAGATACTATAAACGTGTTCAGAGGAGATGATAGGAAAGAAATGTTATTACGTCTAATTTACCTTGTTAGCCAAAGTAATAGGCTAACACCTCAACCACTCAATAGCAAAATTAAGATTTTAATATAAATTTTGGACATATCAAATTAAATTGGTATTGTAAAATATTTTCTAAACTCAGAAAATGGTCTTATACAATAATTAAATACACAGTCACCCATATTAAAGCACTTATGAATAATCACAATATAAGTAAGCACAATAGCAAACACTTTTGAAAAGACAATAGGTCCAACAGCCATAATGCAAACCTCTCAGAGGATCCAGCTGCATGGGGGATTGAGACTATCAGTGTAGCTATACTCACTGCACTGGCATTTTCTGTTTCTCAGATAAATAAGGACATTTTACAGTAAGTTAATATGGACAAAACAATGTCCTCAGAAGCCTGAGTGTAAAAGCCTTTCTCATTTAGCTGGTACTCTGCAAAGGCAGAATGACTTGGCAAAATCAGAACATGTTATTTAAAAGAAACCATTAACTACTGGATTACATTTCCTTGTGTACCTACCAAAAGCTGTCCGGCAAAGCAGATAAACAAAATGAAGGAAAGCAAGAGAAATGCAGCTCCAAATGAAATTCCAAGAATAGATGTTCTACAAGAAAAGGAAAACATGTATTAATTTATCTGTTACATATTTGTAGCATGATCTTTCTTTATGCATAACACCGGTGACATGGAAAATTACCATGTGCAAGTTACAACTTCCAAACATATAGAGCATGGAAAACAATTCCTATCCTTACCAGAATGACAGGCCTTTTCCCTGACATTTTCTCAACTCAGGAAAGCTTGAACTGGCTTTACCTCTGACTTTGTGAAACTATTACCACAGGAAGATAATGATTTCCACACAAATAATTTAAATGACAGAGTGCCTTAACAGCAGCAATGTTTTGCTTTTACTTCAGAAAGCATGTATTAGAGAAGATCCTTATTGCTTTATTTTTATACTATTGATTTTATAGTAATTTAAGAGTGTAATAAATATGCAAAATAATCTTGTTAGTAGCGCAGGGTGTGCACTACTAAGAAACGTAAGATACCTTAAAGGTATCATACCTCAAAAGTATGACAAGAAATATATGGGACAGTGATGTCCAGTGTTCAGTCTGCTGCATCTAGAACCTGTGGTATCTATGATCACAGAATCACAGAATGTTAGGGGTTGGAAGGGACCTTGAAAGATCAACTAGTCCAACTCCCCTGCTAGAGCAGGATCACCTAGATCAGGTCACACGGGAACATGTCCAGGCAGGTTTTGAATGTTTCCAGAGAAGGAGACTCCACAACCCCTAGGGGCACCCTGTTCCAGCTCTCTGTCACCCTCACCATGGATAAAGTTTTTCCTTATGTTTACCCGAAACCTCCTATGCTCCAGCTTGTACCCATTACCCCTTGTGCTATCACTGGATGTCACCGAGAAGAGTCCCACTCCATCCTCCTGACACTTGCCTTTTACATATTTATAGACATTAATGAGGTCACTCCTCAGTCTCCTTTTCTCCAGGCTAAAAAGACCCATCTCTCTCAGCCTCTCCTCATAAGGGAGATGCTCCACTCCCTTACACATCTTAGTGGCTCTGTGCTGGGCTCTCTCCATTAGCTCCCTGTCTTTCTTGAACTGGGGTGCCCAGAACTGGATACAGTACCCGAGGTGTGGCTTCACCAAGCACAGAGGGTAAGAAGTACCTCCCTTGACCTGCTGGCCACACTCTTCTTAACGCATCCCAGGATGACATTGGCCTTTTTGGCCACAAGGGCGCATTGTTGGCTCATGGTCATCCTCTTGTCCACAATCGCTCCTAGATCTTTTTCCCCAGAGCTGCTCTCNCAGGCTGTCTGGCCTACAGTTACCTGGGTCCTCCTTCTTGCCCTTTTTGAAGATCGGGATGACACTGGCCTTCCTCCAGTCTTCAGGCACCTCTCCTGTTCACCAGGACCTCTCAAAGATTATCGAGAGTGGCCTAGCAATGTCCTCCGCCATCTCTCTCAGCACTCATCACATCAGGGCCTATGGACTTGTGAATGTTCAGTTTGCTTAACTGCTCTCTAACCCAATCTTCCTCAACTGAGACAAAATCTTCCTCCAGACTTCCTCTGTGGTCTTCTAGGACTGGAACCCCTGGGAGGTGGCCTTAGAAGGAAAGACCGAGGCAAAGGTGGCTCTCAGTAACTCTGCCTTCTCTCTGTCCTCGGTCACCAGGGCACCCACTTCATTCAGCAGTGGGCCCATATTTCCTCCAGACTTTCTTTTACCTTCAATGTACTCGAAAAAGCCTTTCTTGCTGTCCTTGACCTCCCTCACCAGGTTTAGTTCTAAGGAGGCCTTAGTTTTCCTTGTTGCATCCCTGAATCCTCTGACAACCTCTCTGTATAATTCCCAAGTGGTCAACCCCTCCTTCCATATTCTCTATAATTCCTTCTTCCACTTAAGTTATTCATTAGCTCCCTGCTCAGCGATGCAGGTCTCCTAGCTCTCTTACTTGATTTCTTACTCTTTGGGATGGTTTGATCTTGAGCCTGGAGGAAAAGCTGCTTGAATATTAGCCAGCTTGCTTGGGCCCCCTTACCATCTAGAGCCCTGGCCCATGGGACTTTTACAAGCAGTTCCCTGAAGAGACCAAAGTTTGCCCTTCTGAAGTCCAGGGTAGCAATCCTGCTTGTGGCCTTGTGTCTGCCGCATGTGATTCTGAACTCCACCATCTCATGGTCACTGCAGCCAAGGGTGCACCCTACTTTCACATCCTCAGCCAGTCCCTCTGTTTATTAGTACAAGGACCAGCATGTTGCTGGTCTCTCAGCCATCAAGGTCCCTAGAATATTGACTGCTATTTCATGAATGTATAGGGATTCAGCACCTCTGGAAACTCCATTTTTTATCAAATTTGACCGGTTGAACAGCAGATTCTGAAATACTGAAGGACAGGATAGGAAGGAAAACTAAACAACATGAAGCAACGGAAAAATAACAGAGCTTAAATGAAAAAAAAATCAGTAATCTATATGCTTCCTGAAATCATCCTTGCTCTGTATTCTAGGTCTGAGCATTCTAACTCCACCATTGTAACTCCATATAATGTGAGCATTGTAACTCCACTTGAGGTTCTTCTTTCAATCAGATACAGCAGAAAAATAGCCAGTAATGGTGGGTTACTTTCATTTATACTGTCTTACACTTCACACACCTGCTTTTAGATGAAGTTTTTAAGTACTACCTTTCCTATGAAGAAATTCCTTTTCTTGTATGTTAGTAAAGTCTAGCCAAAACAGCATCACTGGATACTCACTGAACAGAAACTGGGATGCAGTAACAATCTGTGTATGCATTTATGCCACAAAGGTGGAAATTTCTCTATATGAAGACCACGGTAAAACGCAATTGCTCCATCAGGCACCATACAAGAGCTACTTAGCATGGCTATCTAGAGAAAGATGCAGTGGGACCAAATTATGCTTAATGAAAGCCAAGAGGAGATGAGAAGCTGCGATGTTTATGCAGAGGATGTTATGAAGTCCCTCACCTGAGCATCTGCTTTGAGTTTTAACCACAGATTTGACAGAATTAATAAATGTCTCTCAGCAACTTTGAGCACCAGCAAATATCTTGTCACATGTTACATGCTAGTAATATTGGCATGATGTTTTAGAAATAGGGTTTATATCCCTTACTTTTCCCATGAGACTATAATAAACATTGCCTTTGAACTTAGCTCCTTCATAAAATTATGATTTGGAATTAAAATACTTTATTAATAAAAACCTACATCTCTGTTCTATAGAGATGGCGTGTGAATTCAAATAAATACATTTTAGAAAATATAATACTAAAATTTAGGAGTAAAACTCTATGGATTAATTTTCTTAAACTACGTACAAATATTGGAAAACATTTTGATCTGTTTTATCAACAGTGTTATAGAAGCTATTTTCAAGAAAGAACAAAAAAAAGCATTAATTCCACAATCCAATTTGATGCCATATTACTGCCATTAAAAGCATTTTGGAGAGTAATTTATGAGCTTCCCTGCCAATCATTCAGAGAACCTCTCACATGCTAAGTATTCATCAGATTTTGGGTCGATATGAACAACTGATGAAGAACAAACTGGCAATTCACAATATATATTAATCTTGAAAGAATGTTTCTTTTAGAAGTTATTTGGAAATCATTACTGGTTATGAATACATGTTCTCCAAGAATTTCTCACTGAGACTGAGATGGTAAGCTGTACCTCAGAACATGTAAAACTACAGTCTCTACTCTTAGGAGTTTAAAATCCAGTAAGCATCAGAAGAGATGAAAGAAAAGGAATATAATTATCAGGCTTATTTGATACATATGCATCAACACTTCCAACCATGTGTGTTCTTCAGTTAGATTCAAGTAACCATTCCTGCATTTCAAACAATTACAATTCTTTCTCTGATATGAAGGATACAGAAAGGGAGCCTGCACACCTTAAGAAATGATTCAATGAGAGAACAGCCTTATAAATAAAATTTGGAGTTCATCCTTCCAGAAGAAGAAGATGTTTGAGAGAGAATCTGAAGAGCAAGAGAAGTAAAATTAACATGTCATAATGCAAAGAGTACTTAATCACGTGGGCAACGTGAAAGAATGGAAGTTTTTTGTAGCTGTTTTACATGATCAATGATGCTCTTGAAGTGGCACAAGAAACAGATTTACATAGCAAGGTGAACAAGATTCTGATCATTGGAACAAAGAGAAAAGGACTGAGGATGGAAAAGAGGTTTCTTAGAATCCAGATTTGAGTGGTGAATACAGAGAGAAAAAGTGGTAAGACTTTTTCTCCCCACACTTCCTTCTTTTCTGGGTACAGTATGACTTCTGTTTTAGTTAGGCTAAGCCAGAAGAGTTGCATGTTGCTCCTAGAAGGAAAGTAGGCTGAAAATGCTATAATGGGAAGCAAAATACTAAAAATTAAGTGCCAACATAAACAAACCTCATTCAAGGCAACAACCTCAGGAAGGCCATAACATGCATTTATTTTTTTGTCACTGGAACATTACAAAATCAGTACAGGTCATTAAAGTAAACTAATCTCTCTTTTATTGTGTAGTCATCACATTGCACAGGTCACCAAATGCACTGCATTGACAGATTTGGGCAAACCCTTTTGTGAAAATGGCACTTGGGATCTCATAAGCCAGTGCTTATGCTCTTCCTGTGCTTCAGGGAATGACCTCATTTTGCAAGGTCTACCCTTTGCTACAGGGCCCCACCAGGAGCCCTGACAGGACTACAGTAAGCTACAGAGGGACAGAATTTAAAATTGAGGAAACAAGATGAGAACTTCTCAGGCTTCATTTCTTTATCTTTGCTATCCTTCTCATATTCTTCTGGTTTCATAGGTAAATATTATTTGAAGAATTCATTTTTATCAGGTCGTATGAGATTGGGAAAAAATTGTATTTATACATACTTATGTCTTGTTGGTAACATTTTAATTGAAAAGTAAAAATTTATTATGAAGATAAAGATACTGAAAATTTGAGAAGGGAACATGTTCTTTCTCCCTCTTGTATTTTTTAGGTAAATATATGACTTATGGTAAATGTTCCTTAATTGGACATAGAGAACTTCCTTATCTTGCTGGATAATTAACTTTCATGTTTCGAACTATTTGATTGCAAATTCTCTTGAGATGATAAAATCATAATGAAGTAATTACAAATTACAATTACACAAAGCAATGCTGGATTCAGACTTTGGTTTGGTATCTGCTAGTAGCTATTTCTTTAATTCAACTGATGCTTTCACTAAGCCATTAGTGAAATGGCTATGAAGACTGTCAGTATGGCAGCTGGGGTGTAAAAAAATAATCTGAGTATTGTAACTCCACTAGAGGTTTTTCTTTAAATCAGATACAGCAGAAAGATAGCTAGTAATGGTGGGTTACTTTCATTTATACTGTCTTACACTTCACACACCTGCTTTTAGATGAAGTTTTTAAGTTCTACCTTTCCTACGAAGAAATTCAGCTGTGCCTGACTGGAAATACTAAGTGAAGGCCTCCTAAACACCTTCCATGGGTAGAACAAGATGATTGTTAGTTTGGCATGACTCAGGACAAAAGGATACAGTTTCTTGAACACAGCAGCCTCTGAGAGTGAAGGCTTGGGAGGAATCTTAAATGTAGACCCAAGCATATCCCTTACTCAAATAGCACAAGAAGTAACTCCCATTCCAATAGGAATATGCTTTCATCAATTCACCAGTCTGCATTTCAGAAAACCACTACCAGTTCCATGTTAGTTGGCTGTTTCCATAAATAAAGGACGTAGGGTTATTGTGAATCACTAGAGATACTTCTGTCACTTGGTAAACCAAGAATTCTAAGACAGCCACTGAAGTCCTGTTTCAAGGAAATGTAATCATGAAGATTTGCTGTAATTTTAAATGTCACAACAAAGTCCTCCTCCTCGTGATATATTTCACCCCAAGACATTGTTTACCTGATGAAACTGATATTTACCATTTTCTTTATAGTTTATTATGAAAAACTCACATCAGTGTATTGACCCCAGGAAAATTAAAACATTAATAAATTATTTGAGCCTTGAAATAAATGTCTTGTGATCCTGGAGGTATTGCTTATTACTTGCAGCTTGCTGGATGTTACCATCAAATATCTCCAAATCTACTTGAAAGCAGCAGGTGGTGTGCCTGCACAGAAATCAATGATATTACACTGTGAAAAACCAGATTAATGGAATAACAAATCAATAAAACCCAGTGACAGATGTAGTTTGTCTCCCTGTCTTCATTAGATCACCATTTAAAAATTCTGAAGAAGAAATTCTGGGAAGAAAATAAAGAGGCTAGCTAGAATTTTAGACTAAACGATGATTATTTATTTATTTATTTATTTCTTGAAGGAAATGGCATTAGCAGCACTAGAGTATGTTCAGTTCAAGCTACATTTGTGATGACTACATACACTAGTGATTTTTCAACTTTTGTTTTGTTTTAATTTGCAATACTGCCCATTTTCTAGCAAAGATGAAGATGTCTTTATAATAACTTGCCTTGTGTCTTCCATTTCTGCATCTCTTAAATGAATCCACAGACCCCTTGAAGCTGCATGCCATTCATACTGGTAATACCTGATTTTGCTCTCTGGCTTTTATAATGCAGGTCTATACAAACACCAAAAGATAATTTACCTTTTGGTAATGAAAATAATAAATCCTAGGTATCTTTTGCTCTGATGTTGGAAAGTGCATATGCTGATACAAGTGGGAGGACAATTTCCTTAGTGAATACAGCTCCCTAGGGTTCACTTATTTCAAATATCTGATATATGTTAATGAGATACACAATTGGTTTAAGAGATGTAATAATGATATAGCCAAATGAGCGTTTTACTACTTGTATGATAGGTGATAATCTAGATTCATTTTCATGTTTCATAAATCATACTGCTAGAAGGGACTAGTTAGATCAAGTCTGGGTTCTGGTATATCAGAAACCATTAATTTCCCTGATTAGTCCTGTACTAATCAAAATACAGTATGATCTTGTAAAATACACTCGTTATGCACAATGACAAATAAGACTACTCATGAGTCTCAATTTTGTATTTTGCAATGATGATGCCTAAAGTCAGAATGAACTTGCTGAACTAGGAAGAATGTCCCTTTGTGGCTTGAATCTCTGTGTTAGAAACGAGCTGGGAAACCTTTTGCAAAGAAAATTCTATAATATCTGAATAGAACTCCGTAAAACTTTATATATGTTTTAAAACAAATCTTCAATATGGAAAGTCAATTTATAATGACCTAACAGTTCCTTCTAGTTTCGAATTAAAATGTGAATAGGTACTATATCACATGATCAATCAATTAACTAAGGTTGTAAGTACTAGTCCTGAAAGTGCTTCACAAGAGAAAAGACTATGAGTGAAGAAACACTGTATCACAGGGAATATACAGTGCTGGCTTTGGAAGCAATTGCTAGTAAACAAAGATCAACTTTCCACTATGTACGCAATCTACAGCAAAATTCCATTTTAAGATGTCTAATAAAATGTTCTTTACTGGAACTGTCTTCCAGTTTTCTCAGCCTTCCTAGAATAGGCACAGAGAGACGATTTATATGCACAATATAAATTAGCTCAGAATATATAAATCCTGATAGAAATAATTATTCCAACAATTGATTATAGTACCTGTAAATTAATTTTTAAAGTAGACATTTTATGAACAGCAATGCTCTGTTTGCTTGCTGAATAGAGCAGTATTATCACAGCAATATGTTAAACACATTTATTTAATCACAATCCCAAATCTGCAATCCATTTTGTCCCACTTCTCTGCCCGATTGTCACACTTATTTTACATGTCATTTTAGTTGCACAAATTTATAGCTTGTATGACTTTAACATATGAATTCAATTCCTGTCATCATCACACATTTTGAAATGCAAAAAGAAAAACTAAAATGAAGGAAGTATTGATACTAATGCTTGGCACCATGCTTTTGACAGCATTTAAAATTAGAAACAAGCATAACTTTGAAAATGGGCTGAATTCTGTCTTCTCTGTTCAGTTTAACTTCCATGAATTGACATCAATAATCTGACAATTCCAACATTTTTTACTTATTTTTTGGTTTGATTTGTTTTTTTTTACATTAATGAGCAAATATACATAGGAATTACATGTTAAATACCACTTACTTTGGCAAAACTAGAATCTGCACAACGAAAATGCAGAAGAATATGAGACAGGCACAAGTCACATAATACTTAAATGCAGGCAAAGTAGTTGCTCGATACTGGAAAGAAAAGAAAAAAAAAAAAAAATGGTAAAAACACAACTTCCAAAGTGGATAAAATATTACTCAACTGAAGTTTAATCTTAGAAGATGCAGATATGTATAGGAAGTCTTTAGCAACAGTAAATTTCCTGTTGTTCAATGATGTCCACATCCACTTCACATAGGATTAGGGCTTATCAGACAAAGTATTGAATAATTTTCCTTCTTGAAGAACAGCTTAAGCAGCTAAGTCAAATGTTTTTTATCCTGTTCCTCCACAGAACAGGACTATCCCAAAGACCTCATAAAAGGTTTAATTAAAAACAACAAAAAAAAGTGACAACATTCTTTACAATATTTTTTGGCAATTTGGACCATGAGCTGCTGTTAACATTTTTTAAAAATCCAACTCACTTGTAAATTAATTTCAATGCTCCTCACGTTTCCCAATGAGGCCAGGAAGCTCGCTCCTTATGTTAAATAATTACTTTGCTTTACCTTTCTGTACTTTCAGGTCCTACAAGGCCTGAAAAGCTTCTGTTTAAATCAAACCCAGACTTCTTACCGAGTTCTTTAAAGTCAAGACTGGACTGGAGAGTCATTAAAAGGTAGTGAAAAAAGATCTTCTAAAGCTGGGTCCGAAAAGAACAATTAGTTCTTTGCTGTTCAATAGCATTGTACAGTCTAAAAGAGATGACAGTCCAGTAGGGAGCATCTACACAGCTAAATAACTTAGCTCCCTGATTTTCTCCAGAGTCCCAATTGCTTGACTGTCCAAAGTGTATATATGATGGTTTCCTCTCAAGTTCTCTTTCAGAATTTATCAGTTAATACCACCCCCATTAAAATCTGAATGTGTTCATATGCACACCTTTGATCTACTCCACATACCCACTAAACACTAGGGATGACACCACACCAGGTCTGGCTTCTTCTCTCTTAGGTCATCTTCTTAATGGCCTGAACAGGCCTTGAAACTTTTTTCCCCCTAATGCATTGCCAAGGGCATACAACACAGGCCTTTGGCAGCTAGCCATAAAAACACTATTCTGCTCCACTTCTCCCTGCAGGAGAGAGGCTGTGGCCATGGCTCTGTGTTGCAAAAACAAGGGACACAAACCGCACTTAGGATCAGACAAAGGAGGAATTGGCTCTGCATTTGCAGTGAAAATAACTTACTTCTTTTTCCAGAGTCTTATTATAGAAAAGGAGTGATATTCTTTGAATATCTTCAGATTTAAGCCACTGCCTAGAAGAGAAAACAAACATTATAACTGACGTAAGAGTATAGTCCTGTCTTTTTATATTACAGAAATGAAGTAAAATAAGAAAATCACGTTGAATAACACAAGCTCTTGTTTATTACAGTGTATGTGGTGAATTGCACTGACAGTAAAAGTGGAAACTATAAAACACCTTTGCCTTTTGACTCTACTGCTAACATACACATGAAACGAATGCTCAGATGAACCATCTTTTCTGTGGATCATTCCTAAGGACAACCAAGGGAGAGATTTATATGATGGAATTCTGAAACAGTAATTTTACTCGTCCAATATATTGTAGTACAGCCAGTGCACAGATGAGAACCTGAGATAAAAACAGTACTTCTCAAGGTATCTTTAAGAAGCACAGTTATGATATGTGAGAGTGACAGGTAAACTACCCTTTATGAATTCCTATTCCAAATGAAAATGTAAAAAACATTATTAAAAGAGGTGAAGTGGTTTTGTCTTTGAGCTGTATTAGTCTCTTGACCATGACGCTGTACTCTAGAGGTAGACTTTGATCTTTTTACTCATTATAAAAACTTCTTCCCTGGTTAAAGATGAGAAATAAAAATTAGAATAAGTACTTGCATTGAAATTATAAATCTATTTTAAAAGAAGTGAATCTTGACAAAAGCTTTGCATAACTTTTACAAAATGAAATGTTCAAATATGAAAGATTACATTTGTTTCAATGGACACTTGAAAAGAAACAGAATATTTAAGTTTCAAGAGGGTTAGGTCGTTTGCACCTCAAGGAGACTAGACTAATTTGAAACAAGTATTTGAGCAAACTCCTCTGTGAACATACAGTATTGGAGCTTGAACAGTAAAAGCAGGGCTTGATATTTTTTTTGCAACCTTTCCATCCAGAACTTTAATTAGGCTGTAAGCCAGTAGTGTAGCTAATGCCTTCTAAATAAAACGGAATGTCTCAACTGACAGGCTGCAATGAAAATAAGTAGTATTAGTGAACCACGGTGGAATATATCCTAAATTAAGGTCCTGGGAGAGCAGGAGTAGACAGAGTGGAGTGTAAGCTATTAGCTTTGGTTTGTGAAATCTAAAACATTTGTTTCATTGCATGGCAGATTGGTCCTGTTCCTGTGCAATCAGTCTCATTATAAAAAGGGGCTGGAAAACATACTCAGTTCTAGTTATGCTTAATTCAAAAACATATTTCCCAGTTTGCTCTGCAAGGGTTCACATCTATGTCTGGTAACAGTTACGGTACTGAGAAGAAACAGATGTGATAGGCTGTTGTACCTATTGCATGATTTTGTTTGGGTCCAGCTGTGATCTACTGGAGAAAACACCCAGTTTGTGAAAAATTTTGGTAAACTGTGAAAATTAAGTACAAGCTTTTTTTCCAGTAAGTTATAAGAAAAAGAAAGAAAGTGAAACTCTCTTCTCCAAACTGCTAACTAATTTATCTTCTTTTCTTACTGTATCTGTCAGGTGGATTGATTTAATTACCATTACCAAGACACTAAAAATTTCTGTCTGCAGATCTACTCCCAAAGGTCTAATTTGGTCTGTACACAGTTGACTGCATGTGAAGTCAGCAGTGCCATTTAAGGTAAATGCTGCCTCACATTTTCAGGAGATTTTAGCTGTACTTCAAAGCTGAGAAAAAACTACACTGGTTTTAGGTAGCAAGTACAAAGAAGTCTGAGATGAGGGAAGCAGTATAACACAGACAAATGGAAGTGGAAGGTAAGTACAAAAGAGAGAGCACAAAGTCACATACTTTTGGCACAGAGATAAGGGATAAAAGATTCTGCCTACAGCCTGACTCCCTGATGAGCCTACAAGTTACCAAAGCTATTTGCAGCTATGTGGGGATATGCCTCCTGGGAAGCAAGGTACCAAAATTCTGTTTAAATTCTTTTGTAGTTGAAGGAACAGCACAGATAGACAGCTGAATTCTGCCTGAATTCACAGAGGTGTGTGGTTTGATAGGGCTTGTACTGACTGACAATGTCACGCGCAGCAGGAATGGAGCACAGAACACAGCAGCTGCCATGACTTAAAAACCAAAATGAATGTAGCTCTTTAACATAGTAACCTAGTTATCAAAGAACAAACCTTAGTTTAGCTCCCTCTGTAGGTATGTATTTAGCTAGAAGATTGCTATCCATCCATCACGTGTCCTACAGAAGTCCCCTAACCACCAAGTTTCTGGGTGGCATATCTAGGGTTACTCATCCCACTCCTGCGCAGATAGGCGCTTTGCAGACAAGAATATTTTGTTTAAGGTACGGGGCAAGGAAACATGAAGAGAGTATGATGTTACACCCTCGTGGCTAAAGCACTCAGCTGAGAGACAGAAGCTCTTTGTTCTTTACTTGCTCTTTCAAATCTGTATTTACATATCTCTTAATGTAGTGCTTTAACAGAATAATAATGAATAAATAGGTCATAACTCTCCTCATGCAACTTTGCAAGGAGCACTGCCAACTAAATCTGCTACTCTGAACCATGCTGTAAAGCCAGTGGGCTGCTTTTTAGATGCCACAGTTTCATTTGCATTCCAGAAGAAGGTATTGAGCCTGCATGCCCTAATGGACTGACAACGTGTGCATGCGGTGCTTGGCAGTTTTGTGGAAAGACATCTAAGCTAGTTTGTGAAACAGAAGGAGAACAGGGAAGTAGGAAGCTCAGGGAAAATACTGAGCTGCTTTAAAAACCTGAGTTACCACGTCAGTGGGTATTGCACTGTGTGAAAACAGTGATTGATTTGGATTACAGCTTTGTCTTGGAGTAAGAAAACCCTGTTAAACACCTGGGCATGTAATGTCCAAAGACCCATGTATTATGACCATCTGCTTGCAACCAGTTACTTTTTTAACCAAATGACACATAGCAAAGAACCATGATGTGGATGAAAAAGTCACATCATGCTGATAGCTCAGGATGGAAGAAACAATGGCTCTGTACAGTGAATGGTTGCTTTTGAAATATTTCCATGCTATTTTCTCAATAAAAAGGTTAAAAGAACGGTAACTTTTATACCATATTTTATGTATAATCTTTGCTTTTAATTTCTTCATTTAGTCATAGACCTAGCTGTTATACAATCTGTACACTTAAAAACATTTAGAAATACCAGTTTTCTCATAGATTTTCTTAAAAGTTTGCTTCTAGATTCACAAATGCATAAGAATTAGCTTCGCAACCATTCCATTAGATTAGTTGATAGTGTTACTTTCAATTGACAGGCCAAAAATTGAAGCACAAAACCCCCTTCACAATTATAAAGAAAACAAAAATGTGATTAGCTTTGTGCCCTGTATGCAGGAAAACTTTT
Organism: Chloroceryle aenea; assembly: GCA_013399075.1. Classification (NCBI taxonomy): domain Eukaryota; kingdom Metazoa; phylum Chordata; class Aves; order Coraciiformes; family Cerylidae; genus Chloroceryle; species Chloroceryle aenea. The sequence continues at coordinate 120,912 of VWZY01003454.1, forward strand.
ATCTAATTTTTCCAAGTGTTTAGCATTCCCACAGTTAAAATATTATTGAATTAGCGCCGTTTGGGGAACTGGCACTTTTGACAACTTAGGTACCCAACTGAATAATGTTATTTAAGTGATTCATTCAGCAAATCAATACAGGGTAAGTATTGAAGCTAGGCTTGGAATGTGGCATTCAGCCTCTCTGGTATATAACATGATTCCTTACCTTTCTGAAATGTCTTTTATCCACAAGTTTTTCTGAATTTTATGCACTAATTAGATAACAGAGGCATTCTCTGAGATAGAATATCATACAGTATGATCATGTCAGTGCTTGGTTTTAATGAATTTAAACAGATGATTTAATTTTGACATAAACCCATAATTTTTACAATCCACTTACCACAGTAAGTGTATCTGATGACACATAAAAACTGCCAAAATTTATATAGCTGTTTTAGGCGAGTCTAGTATAATGAAAAGGCTTTTGCCCATCACATAACTTACCTTCTTTCACTGTATTCTTTGTATGACCTATAACTACCAATACTCTTTTCTATATATAATCACTAAAAAATAAAGCCAAGTCACTTTTTATATGACTATCACATGCAAAAAAACTCCAAATGTGACATATGAACATTTAATAATTAGGTGTAACACTCAGCTGATAAAGATTCTGAGCTTCAGAAGTAGGGAGGGGAAACCCCATGTAATTTATCACAATTATCTGCATTTTTGAAGGGCAATTTTCTTATTTCATCAGATAAATATAAGAAACCTGAACAATTATTTTGGACTGTTATTAATTTTTTTCTCTCAGTCTTATCTCTCCACCAGCAAATGGAGAACATCAATATCATGCCCAAGTTTTCCAATGACAAAAATATACACACTATGTTGATTCCCCCAACAATTTGCCCAACAGAGAAAGAATCCCTTTACCACAGAAATCAAGACAAGCAAAAACCTTTGCCTCACCATGGTTCACAGGCACAGTCCTACCCAACATTGTAGAAAATGTGACTGTATAGCAATCTCCACAATGTGCAGAGCTTCCTATGGCAGCAGTTGTGAGACTTTGCTGTTTTCAGACTTCTGTATGCATGTGGGAGGAAGAAATAGTAAACACTACCCTTTATTGCAGATTTATGTCAAAGTTGAAGGAAGGAGACAACAGAGGATAAAAACATACTTCTGAGCATTGATTCCATCAATGGCCTGGATCATCCTCTCATTCAGTTCCTCTTCAAACCTTCTTTTCTGTGATTTTGTTCTGAAATGAAAAATGTGGGAAGATGCTTTGAAAATCATTATATTATTAATAAACGTTACTTTTAAACAATGGGGTGATAGCTGGCATAAACTTCTCAGGATAATAACAATTCTTTAGTATTTATGCTGCAATAGCAGCTATAGGTTTCGGGCACATTGGGCTTCATAATAACCTCTTAACAGAAACAGAATTAGCTACAGAGTCTGACACACATGCAAAAATCTAGTATTTAGCTATTAGGGAACACTTAAAAAATGCACAGAAGAAAATATTTGATAAAAAAACAACAAACAAACCAAGAGAGTTCAAGAAATACTGGCTGAAAGAAAGTCTTCCACAGTGCTATGGATTCATGAAAAAGAATGTGAATATGTCCCAATTCATAAACCAGTCCTGTTTCTTGTAGTTATTTTTTAAAACCCTTGTACGATGTGCTAGTGCACTGAGGCACGCTAAGTATTCTGTACTGGAAGCCTGTTAGCTCTTCTTTTCTTTGAAGTATTTTATTATTTGTAAGAAGAAAACTGGGCACCAAGTCTGAAATTAGTTTGAAACATATGTCAAGTTTCCCTACTTAAAACACAACCACAAAACTTCTTTTCACTAGAAGCAGCATGAACACAACAGAGGATCACCAGAACTGGTCTCTTTCCTAACATGTTACTGCAAACGCCATCAGTCCTTTCAGCAGTTCTGCTCTCTTTGAAAATGGTATATTTCAAATATTGCCTGATGAAGTCTCTACCTCTTGAAAACTTAAAACCAATGTTAATTTAATAACAGTGTTTTATAAGAGGTCAACACTCAGATCTGAAATTTGACTCTCTGCTTACCAAAATTTTCTTAACCTACAAATTGAACCTTGTCAAAGGTTACATAGATTTTCTTCAGCATTCAGTTTTGTGGTTGTTTCCCCAAAACAGATAACCTACTGCAGGAGTCAAATTCATACAGAAATTATATTAGTGTACTTACGGTAACTTTAAGCAAACGAATTGATGTCATATTTATTAAACTCTATAGAATTTGGTTAGGAAAGCTTATTTTTCACTTATGAAACAATCAGCCTAGGAGAAATAACTAGACAGATGAGAAGACATTATTATCACACTTAATCCTCTTGGAAGATCCCTAACAATGTAAGACTATCCTATAACTAGAGAAGAACTAAGGCTGCCACAAACATAAGTCTGCAGTCAGGTTTCAAACTCTGTATTTTCATATTCTAATAAAATAAGATTTTCAAAGTGCTTACTATCATTTCAGCTCTCTCCTGTGGGAATAACTAACTAGCTTACCTTAAATTCTAGTTATGCCTCACTATGGACATTAGATTCCAGTAACAGCTTCTAGAAATACCTTCCATAACATGGTATCAAGACACATCATAAAAGTTTCATCTTTTGAATCTATTTTGAAGTGGAATTTAGAAACACAAAGGCAGGAACATCTCAGAATCTTAAAAGTCTTACTTGCTAATATCACAATCCAACGATCTTTCTTTTCACATTAAGTCTGATATATGTCCTTCAGACATACTGTCCAAATGTAAATGTTCAGTTTTAAAACCAGAGACTCTTTTCATTAATAGCATGCATATTAAGTCAAAACTCCTTCATCTTCTCGAATTTAGAAAAAATTTAGGCAATTGCATAGCACTCCAGTAACCTGTGATTTGTTGAGGAAAGACTTGCCAAGCAGAGAGATATGGAAGGAACAGATAGAATGACTTATATATATATATATCTGCATTGATATGGACTTTAGATGAATAAGTGATTTTTAAAAAGAAATTTACCTTTCTCTGCAACGCTGAAAATGATACTGCCCCATAGGAACATCCTAAAAACCAAAAGAAAAAATACCTATGAACTACAGCAGATTTTAACAACATTAAGTTGCTTTAAAAAGTGTTGAAAACAGGGTCAAGTAAGGAGAAAAGTTTTCAATTCAGTTTTAGCATTAAATTAAAACTGTCTAAAAGAAAAATTCAGCCAAGAATGATGATGAAGTGACCTGCAGACAAACTGATCTACCATTTTAAAGACTAAACAGAACAGTCTGAATCCATGAATGTTTTGCTTTATTAGACAACACTGCTTCAAAGTCACCACTGTTTTAACGTAGGCCAAACTCCTGCCAGCTTCACCAAAAAAACAATGTTAAGAGTTTTTGAAAAAAACAAACCTGAGTGGCCAAATACAAGCAAATGTCACTGTTTTTTAATTGACAAGCAACAGCAGCCATCAAAATCACATATATTTTGTGATTAGTAGTGATGGCTGGGTACTTCTTTTAATGAACCCATCACAATCCACATTCTGATGCGCTGTATTTATTGAACAAGATAGGTTAGGTGACTCAGTCCTGTCCTCAGATGTAGCAGGAACAAGACTGAATGCCAGTATTGAAAAGTATTAGAATTTACCTTTACGTTTGCACTTTTTAGAAGTAGAAGATAACGCAATGTACTGGCTGTGGATGGACAGCCTCTTACTGACAGCAGTAAAACACTGTTAGCAAAATTAAAAACAACTCTTTAAAGGGGAGAATGTAGCTAAACAGCCAATCAATCTCAGGGAATGTGTCCGTATCAAAAGTCTTCAGAGGGTTAAATTGTGTATTTTAGTGACCACGTTGGACTCCTTAAAATTCAGAGATGCACTCATAGCAAGACACAGCTCCTCAGAGTCTAATCCAAAGCTCACATGCCAGTGGAGAAGCTCCCATCAACTTCATAGGGTTTATGCCCTGTACGAACATGTATCTTCTTCTACCAAAAAAAACCCCAATTATTTAGCAGTGAGCACCTTTTTCCTTTCAAATATTGCTAAATTGTATGAAATGACATAAGTAGGCCCCTACTGTTGTGCTAATCTTGCCGTTTTCAGTGGTCATGCTGTCCCTGTGGTGCAAGTGTGCAAACGGCTTTGCTGCTCCCCAGGATTCCAGGTACCGGGTCATGCGGACAGAAGCTCTCATTTTGGCTCCATCAAGAGTATGTCGCGGTCTAATGTGGTGCTGAGGGCTTCGTTTCTCTCCCTGGTTGACAGAGAATAAAAGGTGATATCAGCCTCAGTGTTCATTACCTTTCGAAGCAGTAATGCATCATCTGGTACCCCATATATTGGCATGCTTTGGAACTTAAAAATGGAGAGATGCTAAGAAACTGCAATTCTTAATGATATTGCTGGGAAATATCAGAGACTTATTTCTGAAGAGCGAGAAAGATTTTCAATGCAAACATTATGTATTTGTAGGCAGCAGTAATAGCTCTGATCAATATGTTATGGTAGTGAATTATTCAATAAAGAGATTAGTGGTCCTGCTCAAAAATAACTATGACTGGCCACAAAATAAAAGTACTACTAACCTTAGGATTGATTACAAAGTAAGTCTTAACATTATGCTCTTTCAGATATGGGTCCCTCACATCTCCATCCCCATCTTCCACTTTGTAAGCTCCATTCAAATGTGCCAAGGTGACTGAGGTGATGTGAACACGGCTGAAATTATATTTTAAAAGAATGACAGAATCACAAATACCAATCAAAAGCATAATTTGTACCTGAACAACCATTTTTCTAGCTTTTGGTTATACTTTTTATAGACAGCTCACTTCTAATCTCATTTTTGTAAATTCTAGTGGGCATAAATCTAAAAGTTTCCATCCACAAAAAATGCCTTTTAAATCACAGGAAATACTGAGTGCCTGGTTTGTTATTTTTAAGACAACACTAAAAATTAGTTCAGGTTTCTCCATGAAGGCTGATGGCTGAAGACATGGTACCTATGTATTGCTCCATGGTACAAAAAATCATGTGTCCGAAGGTTAACAGAGAAGCCTCTTACCCTGGGACTCCTCCAGCTTCCATGTGATTTGCCAGAGTAACATCATGTGACCAGACATCGTACTGCCACTTCTGTAACCCGATAACGCCACAGAGTACGTTCCCAGAGTGCACTCCCACACGCATATTAATATCCACCCCGGTTGCATCTCGCACTTTCCTGTAGTTGAGAAGAAAATCTGTTAATGTACATAATAGGGTCTTTTGTTTCTTTTAATTTACCAGTCAATCAGCAGTAACAATGGTGAAAACATTTATTTCTTTTTAGCATTGCCTCCATTCTTTTCATCCTAGGATCATTTTTATATATTACTTTTACTATGATCTATATTTCCAACTACTTGCAGTAAGTATTAATTCTCAAGTCCATGTCTGAAGTCCCTTCTTTTATACTCATTTGAATTTTTTTGGATAGGGTGAACTAAGAAGTGGAAATGTTCAGTCTCATGGTAGAAACTAAGGACTATTTTTCTTCTACAGGCAGACTTTGGTATAGCTTTGGTATACCAGCAACAGTCCCAAATGTATTGGACATTTGGAACTACTGTTATGCACCCTTCTATCTGAAGACCCTAATATCTACAGTGGAGACCTTCTCACATCTGGCTTGTCAGGTTCCATCCACCTTGCATGCCTGCTTGCAAATGGTTCTGCTCTGAGAGGAAGAATGAAAACACACAGCATCTCAGGATACTCTACACGCCTTTGGCTTATATACTTTTGGGGGATATGGGTTCAGTGCCATTCAGGCTGTGGAGAACACAGGCTCAGCAGTCTTCCACATGGTTGGTGAACACTGTACCCACTGGACTGTTATACTAAAAGTGAAAGACTACCCTCACTGTCCAGACCACATCTAAATCTTTGACCCCCCCCAGTGACATTAAGACAGATTTGATGTATCTCTTCACCTCAAACCAAATCTCAAACAAGCCCTATACATAAGATAGGTATTAATCTTTCTAGAAGAGGCTCTTCTGCATCACAGATAGGTGACTGAAATCAAACAACTAGAACATTTTCAGACATATGTCATATGGGTACCTAAGGACATGCAGAGTTATAAAATTAATTCAGACATCTACAGGCCTATACAGTTCTAAAGAATGGGAAGATTGTAACAACTAGATTTATGTATTTAAGCTCCAACTCATGTGGACCAACACCTAACCAATAATAAGGAACATATACATACATATATACATTTATGTTGGTGTAGTCAGGGTGTTGATGGAAGGAACAATGATAGAATAAGAAACCCAAAAGGCTCCTGCATGTGTTCATAGTTCTAGCAACATTTTAAGTCTCAGTGATGAGAATTATCAGCTCTGCACCTTCTGAATTACAGAATTACTGGCCTGTTTCTCTCTCTCTCTTTTTTTTTTTTTAAAAAAGGGAATGGGCTTAATTTGATATGGTAAATCCTCTGTGTAAGTAGTAGTTCTCAAGTATTCTTTTTATGGTAAATTAAAATAACAGGAGTATGACGAAGTGTTTTGTTAAAATGTGGTTTGAAGTTATTAAAAAGAGGAGACAAGAAGTTTTTTCATTCCCTCAGTCTCTAGGAAGTGTTTACTGATACCCCATTTCACACTGCCATTTTTCACTGCTGTCCTGTAGTTGACACACTTGAAAATGAACTCCTTGTAAATGGTCTTTGTAAGTAGTTGGCAAATGACAAAGAATTTGCTCTGCAGAAGGAATATGACACAAGCTTAACATTTCTGGGGAAAAAAAAAAGTGTTTTCCAAAACTGGGTGAAATGGAAGAGGAACATTTGTCCTCTAGGAGTGCTTGTTGAAAGGCTGCCATGCCATATTCTGGGGAGCAACCCATAAAGTATGCTTTATAAGAAGCTCTGAGGAGTTGAAGAGGGGAACAAGTAGAATATGTTCCAGGACTGAATCTTCTCCTCTGTCTCACAAATTAAAGAAACCACAAAAGATTTTAAATTAGAAGTGTTACTCTGGACCAAATTAGAGTTTACTGCTTCTCTCCTGTGCTCCTGAACAACTGCTATGATAATGCAGGCACTAAATGTGTCTAAGCATGTGGCCTGTCCCATCCTCACAGGGCACATGCCTTACCAGCACAAGTATAGCTGAAACATCTCACTATTTTTTCACTTTCACAGTGTCTCCAATTTCCCTTGCACACCAGAGTTGGTGTGCCCATCCTTGCTGGGCAGTCAAAATACTCATCAAGATTATATTTTTCCTATTGCAGCCTGAAATTTGAGTTTGTAATAATTCTGTTTTTCAAAGGCATGCTCAGATTGCAGTAGCAACTTTTCACACACAAGCTTCAGGTCATTAGGAAAACATCTGCTCTATCTCTTTATTTTGCTCATCGGTAATTCTGGACCAATGTATCAAAGACACACCTAGTCCTGTCTTACACGCTGCTAAAACATTTGTTGAGCCTTGAGCACTTGCTTCCTTGCAAACTGCCAGCTTTAAAAGCAAAATTACTTTATTTTGTATCCAGCTTTCAAATTCATACAACCCTCTCATCCAACAGTTTCTTTCCCTTTCCTCTGAAATGGCGCTCATTTCATACTACCAAATGAAAGACAGCCTTTGAGAATCTGTAGCTGAGATAGATGTATGCTAGGATTTCACTGGACAGAGACAATGGGGTGGAGTTTGGGCTGAAGGATAACAGCCAATACATTCATACACATAAGTATTATGCCTTAACAGTCAAGCTCTAGCCTTAAAGCACCCAGTTAAAGTGGCCAGCTCTCAGTATAACAGGCAGCACTGGCATCTATGACTTGATAAGGTGAGCATCCCACTCCTGGGTATGCAGGCTGCAGACTATAAGAAAAATTGGATTTGTTCCAATGTAGAGACGAGAAGCAAAGCAATCAATCAGTGAGACTACTAACATGTTTAAATGGAAACAATCTGTACTGTAGTGAGACTGAATTACTCAAAATGGAGCTACACATCATTAGGAAACAAGACTGAATAAAGCTTTGTCATTTGGATCATTTGGAAATTTGGCAGAATTCTTCCTCTTTTCTTCAAAGAGAACTCAACTGAAATCATATTCAGGTGGTAAAGTCTATACAGAACTGTTAATCTAAACAGCAACTGCTTTAATAACACACAGTAGAGTCAGTTTGTACCTCGGTGACTGAATATAACAAAAACTCGTATCTGACAAAAAAGGTATTTTAGACAGAATGAGTCAAACATATATTGAGTGACACACTTCCAACAGCAGAAGTATTACTATTTCTAGTTTTGCAGGCCACAAAAGTATTTCAGGAGATGCTTCCACACAAAGATGCAGCAATCATGCAACAAAATACAATTAATAATCAGTAATTTTTATTCACCTGTAGGCTTCAACACTTGACATGATACTTTGAAAGATTTTGAAAACAGCTTCCAAGTCCTAAGGGATCTCTATGGGGGTATTTATCATCTTGTAATCACAGAATCACAGAATACTTGAGGTCATAAGGGATATCAGGATATTGGCTAGTCCAGCTTCTGCTCAAAACAGGACCAGTTAGAGTGGGTTCCTTAGGGCTATACCAGCTGGATTTTGAGTATCTCCAAGGCTGGAAACTCCACAGTCTCAGTGGGCAACCTGTGACAATGCTCAGTCAACCTCACAGTGAAAAAAGTGTTTCCTGATGTTTCTAAGGAACCTCCTGCGTTTCAGGATGTGTCCAACATCTTTTATCCTGTCACTGGGTACCCCCCAAGAGCCTGGCTCCATCTTCTCTGCACTCTCCCTTCAGGTACTTAAATGCATAGAGGAGATTCTTCTCCCTCAGCTTTCCTTCCTCTGGGCTAACAGTCCCAGCTGTCTTAGCCTTTCTTAATATGAGCAAAGATCCAGTCCCTTAATCATATTTATGGTGTAGTGATGAAATAGCCTGGAATGATCCAGTATCTTAAAACATTTCTTTGCTGAGGCTGAGATCAGGATTATCACACTGGACTTTGCAGCAAAACACATCAACTACTGAAGGTCTGAATGTTTTAAGCAGAAGTACAACTACAAACAGAAAAGAGACAGAATTTCTTTTGTTGAATACTTAACAAAAAGTTCATCACTTACTTAATGGCTTCACACATGTCCAATCCCATTTTCACACAATTCTTGGCATGATTTTGAAGAGATATAGGTAGTCCAGAAACACAGTAATAGCAGTCACCTAGGATTTTAATTCTCATACACTCATTTTCCTGGAGGAAAAAGCAAGGTGAGATGGTTACTTTCAATTTCAATTACATAAATGAAGAGTTATTGTTACAAAGACTGACTTGAATGATATTAGCAAAATCATGTTTCAGTAGACAATATTTGGCTTGATAAAAAAGAAATGCTGAATGTTTTATACAAATGACTCCTTCCTTTGTTATGGTCCTTAATGGGCAAAACCAGGAAATCTATTAACTTCAAAACATGTATATCCAGTGTTGTTCACATCTTAGACTAAAGAACTGAGCCAAAGTATCATGTACTTAATCTAAAGAAAGTCTTTTTATTTGAAATATGAAAACAAAATACCTAGTATTCCACATGTGTATCTTTGAAGATGCACTATGCAATACTTCCTGAAACTGGCAATCATTACCTTATCTCTAGCTTTGGTACTTTTGGCATTGTAAAGAGTTTTGGGTTTTTTTTTCCTAACCAATACTGCATAGTATTTTTTAACTAATAAAAATCAGAGAAATTTTTTAGCTGTTTTAGTTTTTCCGATTTCACCTTCACACACAGCATTAAGTTAGATGTATTTTTTATTAAAATGATACCTAAATAAACAGAAGAAAATATTCTGATTGTGTTTGAATCTTTTCTTGAGTAATCAAGAGGCAAAAGTCAGTAATTAAAATTTCTCTCATCAAAATTGTCTCTCTAATGCTTTTTCAGGGATTGGAAAATGACTGACTCTGTTTTCTATCTTGATATTCTTCATCTTTATTACTGTAAAAAATCTATTTAAAGAGCTGTTCATCAGCCATTAAGCTTTATTGGGCTCCATGAGCTGTCTCTACTGGTCCTATTAGAGAGAGTAATCTTGGGTTTCACAGATTGTCACACTGACAGAAACACACTGTTGCACTCAGACCAGAGACAGCTTTTTCCTTCACATGTTTCAATACCAATATTCCCACCAAAGCCTCAGAAATGCTGTGTGAAGGTACAAGAGTCTCAAAAAGAAAAAAAAAAAAATTAAAGATGACTTACTTATTTAAACTAACAGTAGTAGCCCAGTAGAAACCCACCTTTGCAATCTGATCAAACTTGCCAAACAGCTCATTCAGCATGTGCACCAATTCCCCCGGCGAGCAGTCACTGGCCAGGCGAGTGAACCCCACGATATCAGCATACAAAATGCTACAACAGAAATGAACAGAAACTTGACTACAATTTCTTTCTGCAGAACTCAGATTTATTAGTAACAGCAAAACCTGAAAGTAGGCAATCTGGACTTCACAGAGGTATGCCATACCCAACCCAGCCACTGCTAAATGTAGAGCAGTAAGTATAACTATGTTTTAAGGTAAACCTACCTATACCTTTATAGGCATATACACACCTCCATTTATCTTTATAGGCATTGTCTTCACAGGTTATTACCATTACAGTTATACCTATATTTATAGGCATTCTATATTTGTTATAGTGCACTCAAAACATACAAATCTTCTTCCTACTCACAAATCGTCACTGTAGTAACGGCAATTATGTCAATAAACATGTTTATTATCAGAAATTGTCTAATAACTTTTTGTCATTGTAGACATTTTCTGTCTAGATTTATCTGTCAGTAATATGCACCATGTAAGTCTTTGTTCACTTTTTACTCAGACTACTGAATTCCAACTCAATGGTTAAGCTATTCAAGCCATACACTATGTTTCTATTCACCAACAAAATGTGATCAATTCAGAATTGGGCTAAAGAAAAAGTATTTGTGCTTGCAAATGAAAATTAACTTCCTCAAAAGTCCTGCCTGTTACATTCTGAGAAATTACTTTTTTTAATTAATCATAACTTCTCAGAATGTAACTCAAATTAACTAAACCAATCAAAAAAACCCAGATAAAACAACATGTAAAGATTAAATATTTTAAATAAATGGTGAATTATTTTTCTAACTTCTAGACATTTATAATTAATAAATAATTTGATTTGTCATCAGAGTGTTTTATCTCGGGTAGTGTGTAAAATGCATATGTGAAATAGCTGCCTCTCTTTTCATGACATAAAACTTGCTAAATCGGTCTAGTTAAAAAAATTACAAATTCAGAACAATATAGCTGACACAAATTAAAATTTTTACTAGTCTATATGAAAGCATGATTTGGTACTTTAACCTGAATATTTAAGACATTATGAAGAAAGTCTGTTAATGCATGGCTTTTTCAAAACAACTCCATCTTTGGCAATCTTGTGGAATTGTTAGGATTTCATCAAATTAACAGATACAAAACATGAAGTTGTTGAAAAACATACTAGAACAATTATTTTCTTTCTCTCAATACTTTCTTTTAAAAAGCTTTTCTGAATGTTGTTGATACATTTTATTATAGTACAATACCTTACATTGGTGTGTCTTTTGACATACAGATTGTGGAAGTTGTTGGTGTTTTCCAGCTGGCCTGCCTTGGGACCTTGTAACCTCTGAATGATCTCTGCTTTCATTTCCATGGCAATGTGAGCAGGCAGTAAAGAAAGTAGAAGACGCTCCTGATATTTAAAATGAAATGACCACAAATTCTTTAAGGAGAAGAAAATCAGCATGGAGGCAATACCGTGCAAGTCATACTTTATTATGAATATCCTAGAACATTTCAGTGAGGCTTGCACTCAGGCATTTGCCTGGTATGGCCTCCAAAATTAATCAGTTCCTTGAAGAACCTGACAGAAATATAAACTGCTTCCAAGTAATATCTAACTTCTTCAAGGATTTGTGTATAGTGGAAAAAGCTTAAACTAAACAACATCTGAAGAAGTTATGTACAGTAATCTAGTCAATATCTGAGTAGGACACAGCAAGTAAAGCAAGAGCTGTGAGGATTTCAGGGAAATGCAGTATAGTTCAGGCAACAGTAGGCTAAATATATATATATTTTAAATGTATTTAAAATGCTTAGTCATACTTTTAGCAGTCATTAAACTGAAATTGAAAATGTAAGATCAGGACTCAATATAATAAAAATGTTGGACTTCTGCAGATTATTTTGACACATACTCTCCCCTCACTTTAATATGTCATTCGGCAAACTAAGGTTTTATGAAAATATTAACCATGGAACAGTGAGGAGAGGGAAGGCAGCTGTAAAAGCCCATGACCTGTTAGCATAGCATTAACTTCCTATGAAACTGATCCAGCACAAACCTTGAAAAAAAAATTATTTTTCACTTTGGTGAGATCTAAACATCATTTTTGATTCACAAATGCATGGATTGTTCTTTATTTTGCACACAAATATAATCAGTAAGATGAGTCATGAATAAATGTTCAAGGTAAAGCATTTTTGTCTCTAGCTTGACTAAAAGAGGCAAGAATAAAAGACGTACTGTGTTCCTACTGTTAGGAGCTAGATTTTACACATTGTAACAGAACATTACATACAATTGACTTTTCATCAAAATGTTAATGTGGCTTTGTTTCTTAAATGCAAGATCAATTTAGTATGTTTAGGCATTTTAGCAAGTACACATCAAAGAGGCCAATGTATTTTCATTTCTAATGTAATCCACTGGTCCTTGGTGGAGGTATTTTGCTAACTTAGAAAGCCTGCAAAACCAATGGATTTCTTTCTATAATGAAAGCTTACTCTTGCAAGTTGCTCTAGTAGAAAGTTGCTGTTCAGTCATGCACAGAATGGGTCAATACTTGTTAATAATTATCACTAAATAGTTAACAAAGAGGTGAGGTTAGCTGCAATTTTACATCACTGTGCTGCTGTTGTACCATCTAGTAAAGGCAAGCTAGTTCACTTCCTATGATTCTGTTATGATTCCAGACATGCAGTGAGGCAGACGTTCATTGTCCAGGTTACTGCTCATGTCTTTGAAACCTAGGGAGGTTTCAAAGGCAAAAGGTCAGAGAGAAAAGCAAGAAAAGTTTTCAAGAAAGCGATAGAAAAAGCAGTAGAAAAAGTCTTCATAGGAAGCAGCATAAAGGCAACTACAAGTTAAAGAATGACAAGAGAAAAGGGAAAACTGAATGTCCCCATTTTGTAGAGGACAGTAGGAGAGACAGATTAATTCCCTTCCTTTTTCTCTCCAGGGTAGACCACTGCTAAAATGTCCTAGTGAAGCTGTTCACCACAGCAGACCCTTCCTCCAAAGACTGTTTTCCTTCCTCCATTTTCACTGTACAAAACAGAAGGGTACAACCAGAGGTGTCTTTAGAGAATGGCAATTGGTGAAGCACACTGCAAAATATCCTGTCAAGATCAGCTGCATCTAAATGCTTCAGCCATCCTCTCCATCATGCAGGCTGTGAGTGCTCACATTTTAATTGTGAAGTCACCACTTGTATGATAATGTGTTATCAAATCACATATTACATTTCATGCATGTTGTTAATTTTTGTTTGTTTCACTAAAAGACAATTGTGAAATAATCTGAGTCTCAACTATTTATGAAAACCATGGCTGGGCTTCTCAGCTAGACAAATACAAAATATTTACACATACATTGTTCCCTCTCTTTCTGCTAAAAGATTCTAAGAAATGCAAAGCATTTCAGAACAGCTATTCCTTCATGTTTTGTCATCTCTAGTGTCTAGAAAGATCAAAGCGGAAGGATCAAACCCAATTACTAATCAGATTGTAGTGCCTGATGTTGTGCATTGAAATATCTGCAGGCTGTGTAATTTCTGCAGACTGTTCCTTACAGCATAAGGAACACAGCAAATCAAGACTGCTGCTTATGGTGGCTTTTTATTTGATAATAAATTCTGTATTCTTCTCTCAAAAAGACAGAAAATGTTCACGTCAAAACCTAGGTGAACCGAAATAGAAGACATTGACTGTGAAGCAGAACACCTGCCTATTTGTAGTAGACAGAGAAGCCACTCTTAAGACCTAGTCTGTAAGAAAAAAGCCAAAGTAATTTTGAATGCAGGTCAAAATGCAGCATTTACAAGTCTTCAGACTAAAAATAACAGTACTTGCTTCTGGTGAAAGAGAAACTGCTGTTCTCTGGCAATAAAGAAAATTCCTCACAAATGTCTTCCCCTGAAACCCTAAGGTTCAACAAGAGCAAGTGCAGGGTCCTGCACCCGGACTGGAACAATCCCCACTATCAATACAGGCTGCGGAAGGAGGCAATAGAGAGCAGTCCTGCAGAAAAGGACTTGAGGGTGCTGGTAGACAAGAAGCGGGACATGAGCAGCCAGGGTGTGCTTGCAGCCCAGAAGGCAAATTGCATCCTGGGCTGCAGCAAAAGAAGTGTGGCCAGCAGATCGAGAGAGGTGATTCTACCGCTCTACTCTGCTCTGGTC